>CM037095.1:900100-1450286 GCA_020916435.1 Oxytropis ochrocephala | reverse complement strand
AGTAGCCTTATTTGCAGAATTGTGTGTGACATTAGACTTCAACGGATAGCAAAAAACGTTTACTAACTGACGACCTTCAGGGTGGTTGAAATACAATGTGCTTCTACCACTAAAACTCATAAAAGCTGATATTCTAACAAAAAACTTGGCGTGTCTTGAACCGATACCAATGGTGTTGTTAATCGTCTTTGTGATAGAATTTCCTTATGTACTTAGCCCCGCTTAAAATGCCCGATACATCCATCGATGGCAGATCGGTTGACAAGAGAAACTCACTTGTTGCCTTATTGATATCCGTGTACAAAACAGAAATAGAAACATTCTTAAAGAGGACCGTGAAACCAACGGTTGGGTTCGAGACAACAACCGTGATGACCCCTCCCATGGTGACACTTTTTCCGGTGATGTTGAGTGAAATTGCGCTTGTGTTTGAGTCGATACTTAGGTCGGGGTTGGGAAATGGTCTGGTGTAAAAGAAAGATAGCGCTATAGACTCACAAAGGAGGATAAGAAAAATGGCCAAGAGGCCTGTGGCGCAAACACTGTAATTAGCCACGATGAGTTTCCCAAGATATTGATGTGGTTTTTGTACTAATTTCAAAAATCCATCCACCTATGACAAACAACATCAAAAGAATGATCATTATTTTATATAATTTACATCTAGCAGGGTCATCCAAAACAATTGTGAAGCCCTGCGCAAATCTTAAATATTTTTACTCACATGGAATCTAGCAAGAAATGGTGCACTCAGGTGACTTCAGTTGGAGTGGATAGTGAAGATGATGTCATGCTGCGAAATCAATTAATCAAGGTTAATGCCATGTTATGTTTTGATTTATTCACAACCAATTAAATGTTGACAGCTCATAAATAAAAATAAAATAAAAACTGAAACATACACTATAACGAGGAAAGATAAAATGGAACATAAAACCAAACATAAAACAAAAAGAAGAGAGGAAACAAATGAATTCCAAAGCAATGAGAAAGAGAGAAAAAAGAGGTGGTTGATCGGAATCAATGGAGTCAACAAATAAGCATGAAGGAATTTGTAAAGATTCTTCTGTCAAATGACTTTTAGTGTTTGCAAATTAAATCAACACTACTCTATTTCTATTTTTTTTACTAAATTAGTTAATTAGTCCTCCTTTTTCCAAAAGTCACGTAACTATAAAAATTGTTTAATCATTTGTTGTTACAATAAAATGAGGAGACTTTTAATTCAAAATAAAATGAAAAAAAAGAAAAAGAAAAAACACAAGAAAACGATGATACTCATACTACTGACCTTGGTAATGATCTAGATGATTTAAGCCTTTGAGAAACTAATTATGAGAGTGTATGATGTACACCAAAATTTTAAAAGGACTTCAGCTCCATTGCCGAACACACACATACTCATCAACATTAAATTTAATCTTGCTTAATGAGGCAATAGTAATTATTCAACAAATAATCTAAAAGTAAGAAGCAAAAGCTAATTAATTAATATACTACTACTAAAGTTCAGAGCAAAAGCATGAAGGAATTTGTAAAGATTCTTCTGTCAAATGACTTTTTGTGTTCATCAGTTATCAGACATTCGCATAGATGGGATGGGAGTGTTTGCAAATCAACACTACTCTATTTCTATTTTTCTTACTAAATTAGTTAATTAGTCCTCCTTTTTCCAAAAGTCACAGAACTATATATAAAAATTGTTTAATCATTTGTTGTTACAATAAAATGAGGAGACTTTTAATTCTGAAATAAAATGAAAAAAAAAAAAACACAAGAAAACGATGATACTCATACTACTGACCTTGGTGCCAAATTAGGGCAATCATGATCAGTATCATCATCATGACGATCTGAACATCCAGTAGCAGAAATAAATGAACCATCAGGGGAACTAACAACAACAGTAATCTCATGGGAGGTCATCTCAATTTCATCCATTTGCTGTGTTTTTTGTTTTAGGGAAAATGGAAGATGAAAATGTGGGACACTTGTTTTGTAACGAAGGAGGTCTGGTCTGGAGATGTTTTGGCTGCAAGTGGATGAAATAAAAGAACAGGAAGGAAGAAATTAAGTTAAAGGGTATGAAGCATTTGGTGTGGATGACATAATTTAAGTTAAAAGGTATGAAGCATGTTTTTATGAGTGGAGGAAGAAGGAACAGCAAAGAACGTGTGAGGAGGAGGAGAAATGTACAGATCTATAAAAACAAAAGAAGAAGAAGAAAAAACAAAAGTAAGAGAAAAGAGAAGAGAAGAGAAGAGAAGAGAAGAGAAGAGAAGAGAAGAGGAGGTGGAGAAGAAAGGATGGGGAAATGAGAGAACTTATAGAAGAATTTTTTTTAGGGACTTAAATTCAATCAGATACTAATAACCCTTGTTGGTAATGATCTAGATGATTTAAGCCTTTGAGAAACTAATTATGAGAGTGTATGATGTACACCAAAATTTTAAAAGGACTTCAGCTCCATTGCCGACCACACACATACTCATCAACATTAAATTTAATCTTGCTTAATGAGGCAATAGTAATTATTCAACAAATAATCTAAAAGTAAGAAGCAAAAGCTAATTAATTAATATACTACTACTAAAGTTCAGAGCTAATTCACATGCTTAATGAGGCAATAGTAGTACGTAGTAGTTCACAATAATAGATGCTTATTAATCCTAGTTCCATTTAAGGATATGCCTATCAATATTTGGTAATACAGTCGTCGTTTAATGCTAGTTCCATTAACTCACAAAAAGTCCCAATCAACTCCAAAAGTATCCATGCATGTACATATATTTCTTTTGGGAATATTTGATACATTAGTATTGAAGAGGCAACAGTGACCACTTGATGGATTTCTCAAAGGTTGTATGTGAAGTGTGTTTGGGGAGTACCTTCAATTTATAGAGAAAAATAAATAAGATAGGTGGGAAGTTAGTTATGCATATTAAATCTAAAAAAAAAAATATCTGATGCACTCTCTCTTGCATGTAGAAAGTTTGATTTAAAATGTAGCTTTCTATCCATGCATTTGGACACTTACCATCTTCAAATATTCTTGTTTTTGTATTCAAATAATTTAAACGATGTCTTCAAATATGTTACTTTATCCATCTCATATTAAGTGTCGTTTAAGATTAACTCGCGGGTATTAAGAAAATGATTGGATATGCTAAATTCTATGGTGGAAAAATGTGGCAGGACTAAAATACCCTTACACTTTTCTCGATTGGAGCAAAGACACGGTTATTGATATTCTAAAGGGTGTTGTCGGAAAGAAATAATAATGTATTTCTTTATTAAATTTAATTCAAGTATATTTTCATCTTAAATATCATTGTTGCTAATGCATCTTTTGGAGATAGAACTTAAATTTATATATTTATTTAGCTTTATTGGGAATCATTTTAGATGGGGAAAATTAAAATAGGTGTATACCCATGGCAGGTGCGGATCTACATATGTCTCAGAGTGGTCAGTCGCACATCCTGAAAAAATATTATTAGTACCAACTCTTCTATTAAAAAATAATATTAGTACCAATATCCTATTAAAAAAATATTTTGCACACCTTAGAAATATTTGTTTACACCGAAACTCCTAAGTTTGCACCTATCCAATACACCATACTCATACAATTACTCACACTCTTACACATTTCTAATTTTCACATCTCTTTCATTTGCTTATATTTTATCTTTTCCATGAAGCTCATGGCTTGGTCTTTGCACAACATATATCCTTCATAATGCAACTATTGTGGCATGCTTTCCTTAAAGATCTAAGCATGTCATTATCCATCAACTTCTCATCAAATGTATTATTATGGACAAATAAAGCAATGATAATGGACTTACACTAAATTGGTAGTAAAGTAAATATTGAACAGAAAATGAAGCTCGTAAGTGAGAGAATTGGAGTGTGATGATGGGAATAACATTTTCATTGTTCATTGTGATTCCAATTTCTACACATTATGCCTATTTTAATCAATTTTTAGTAGTGTTACGGGTCATGTGGGCTAACAAGTAACCCCCGATCCGCCCATTGACCCAGTGACCCGGTGACTTGACCGAGTTGATCACCGGGTCGTATTTAATAACATTGCTAATTAGACACTCCATTTCAAATCCATTTCTTCATTTCCTTACAAGCCACTTCAAATAAAAATAAAAAACTGCTAAAAAGAGCATCCCATGGTTTTTTGGGTGGTAAGTAATTAAAAAGAGTATCCCAAGGTTTTGAAAAACCACTTTTGTTTTGTCATTTTTGATCTGAAATAGCAATTCTCTTATTTTCCAAAAATTTATTATAAGATGATCTATAAATATTCAAATGGTAAAAAAAAATTATGAAATTTTCAATTTCAATCTAAGAGCATAGTATTGTATTGTTCTTTTAAAAAAAATAGTTGCATTCAAGGCATGTGTTTCAGTAGTTGCACCAGCCAGTCAATAATTTAATGTTTGGTTTCAAATAAATAATTATTCCATACAAAAATTATTCCCAGCTATTACTAATGGGTAAGGCACCATCCATATTCTAGTTGTTACGCATTATTCTAGAGATGATCCCAAATACTCCATTCGATCTCTTTTATAAGAAAAAATTGGTCAATAAAAATTTATGTATTTAGTTCAAATTTTAGATTATATACATCTAATCTAACATATACTATTTTTGTGTGTGTGACCGACCTTACATATACCAATCGATAATCAAGTCTAAGTGCAGAGAACTCTTAAATAAATTATCAATTTCAATCAACCAAATTTCAATTTTAAAATTAATTTCATTCTTCCTTGAAAGTGTGTTAAAGAGAAGTAAATGTAGTGTACCTTGAAAATAAAATCGATGTAAAAAAATTAACCAAAGTCTAGGTGCGTAATACTCTTAAATATGTAGTTGAATGCGGTGTTATTAAACCCGGACCGACCGGTCAGTCGGTCGGACCGGTTGGACCGTGACCCGATCCCTAACTCGGTTCGGGTTGCTTGTTGATCGCACATGCATCGGACCGGTGCAACCGGTTTGACCCGGTCGGTTTACACGTTGGCCTTGACCCGGTAGATGAACCGACCAGTAACGGGTTGTGCACCAAACCAGCAACTCATGGAAATGTCGTAAATATTTAAAAAGAAAGTCTGTGGGAATCAAACCCAAAACATATACCATGCACAACCAATAGGTTTACCACTAAGCCACCGCCAAATTGTTGAAATCCAATGCAATTGTAATGTATATAGCATTTATTCTTTGGTTAAAAAACATTTATTTAATGAGTTAATGATATTGTAACATAAATGTTTACACAAAAATCTTAAAAATATATTTTTAACAAAATTGTTTTCTAAAATTTAAAAAAATATATTTATAATTCTTAATATGTGTTATTCAAATGTCTAATTGTGTATCTTAGACTATGAAATAAATTAAAAAAAGACTATGAGAGTGTATGAGGTACACCAAAATTTTAAAAGGACTTCAGCTCCATTGCCGACCACACACATACTCATCAACATTAAATTTAATCTTGCTTAATGAGGCAATAGTAATTATTCAACAAATAATCTAAAAGTAAGAAGCAAAAGCTAATTAATTAATATACAACTACTAAAGTTCAGAGCTAATTCACATGCTTAATGAGGCAATAGTAGTACGTAGTAGTTCACAATAATAGATGCTTATTAATCCTAGTTCCATTTAAGGATATGCCTATCAATATTTGGTAATACAGTCGTCGTTTAATGCTAGTTCCATTAACTCACAAAAAGTCCCAATCAACTCCAAAAGTATCCATGCATGTACATATATTTCTTTTGGGAATATTTGATACATTAGTATTGAAGAGGCAACAGTGACCACTTGATGGATTTCTCAAAGGTTGTATGTGAAGTGTGTTTGGGGAGTACCTTCAATTTATAGAGAAAAATAAATAAGATAGGTGGGAAGTTAGTTATGCATATTAAATCTAAAAAAAAAAATATCTGATGCACTCTCTCTTGCATGTAGAAAGTTTGATTCAAAATGTAGCTTTCTATCCATGCATTTGGACACTTACCATCTTCAAATATTCTTGTTTTTGTATTCAAATAATTTAAACGATGTCTTCAAATATGTTACTTTATCCGTCTCATATTAAGTGTCGTTTAAGATTAACTCATGGGTATTAAGAAAAAATGATTGGATATGCTAAATTCTATGGTGGAAAAATGTGGCGGACTAAAATACCCTTACACTTTTCTCGATTAGAGCAAAGACACGGTTATTGATATTCTAAAGTAAGGGTGTTGTTGGAAAGTAATAATAAATATTGTATTAATCCTACTTTCATTTAAGGATATGCCTATCAATATTTGGTACAGTCGTCGTTTAATGCTAGTTCCATTAACTCACAAAAAGTCTCAATCAACTCCAAAAGTATCCATGCATGCACACATATTTCTTTTGGGAATATTTGATACATTAGTATTGAAGAGGCAACAGTGACCACTTGATATTTATTATTATTATTATTATTATTATTATTATTATTATTAAATGTCTCTATCTCATCTCAAAACTCCAATTCCAAAGCAGCTAGAAATATGGAAATGCGCCACAGTTAAGAGATATTAACAATAAAGCCATGTTATTTCATAACACTTTAGGTTAGGGCTCTCTTTGGTAAAAATAGTGGATATCAGATCACAAATAGTCTGAATATAAACCAACTCTAGAGGTGACCAAATATAAATGACACATTAAAAGAAGCTCACAAATAGTCATGGTGAAAAAGACCTACAACTACTGCCACTTCTACGCGATTAATTACGAGAATTCTGTCATGAGTTTAATTTTCTCTTTATTTACCTATTTGTAAAAAAGCTAAAATAGACACTTTCAAAAGTTATTTCCTTTTCTTGTTAAAAAAATTATTTCTTTTACAACACCATGTAAATCTAGTATTTATTCCAAGATGTCAATTTTTAATCTTAATATATAAGCTGATAATCAATTATCAGACATATTTAGTGAACATTGCTGGTTAATTATTTTGTACTTAGTTTATTAAGACCAGACACTTTACATCTAGTTTTTGAAAGATTTTCAATTTTTCATTAGTGATGATGTTTAAGCTAGGAAAGATGTATTGAGTGAACTTAAATGTTGGCACTATTCATCTGTTTGGATGTTAGACTGAGAGGGATCGAAGAGAATGAGAAGGAAAAAAATATAAATAAGAGTAAGCAAAAGTGAATTGAGTTAATTTAAATATTTGTTTGTCTCTAGAGAAAATGGAGTGAAAGAAAGTAAAATTCTCATCGCTTATTTGGTTGTGCATGAAATGAGAACAAAGAAAATAAGATCATATGAATGGATTTACAATTATATTTATATCCCAAAAATCATATATTACATTTCTTATTTTTATTCTGGCTTTAATTACATTTTAGGTCCCCAAAAATATGATGGTTCTTGAATAAGTCTATACTTTTTCATTTTTAGTTCCCAAATTTAACAAAAAAGTGTCTTTAGATCCTCGTGAAGGTACCGACATGGGTTGGTCAGAGCGGTAACTAGGCTCGTATCTCATTCTAAGGTATCAGGTTCGAATTTTGGGTGTGTCAAAGTCGGTGAATGTTGCACACTAATAACACGGTTACCAAAAAAAGATCCCCACGAAGGTTCTTTAAGGGATTGAAGGCAAGACTCGTGACTTTTGTGTTTTAAGGACTAGAAAATGACCAAAGAAAGTCAAGGAGGGATTGATTCTGAAATCATCTTATTTTTAGCATAAAAACATATTTAATCTTAATCAATTAAGATTAGTCACTACGTACGTTCGGCGGTGAATACACTAGTCTCGACCAAAAATAGAAGTTGATAATCAATTGTCAGACATATATTGTGAATATGATATTTGTGTGAAGGCTAAGAAATTGTGCCCCTTCAAAGCAAGAAATGAAGAATCTTATAAATATAGAAAATAAAAATACATTTTGTCAAAAGAAAACAAAATGAAAATACAAACAAAGGATTGTATCTAGCTAACTAGCTAGGGTTCTACAATATGGAAGTAATTGCAATGTATCTTTTATAGCTTATGGGTGAGAACATGACAGGCTTTTTTGTGTGGAAATCTCACCAAAATAAATTCCCAGCTGTGTATCACATCCAAATATATCCTATAAAGGTTCTAATTCAAAAGATTTACTTTAATTCATATCAGATACGTATGAGGATAGTCTCTAACCAATATAGAAATATTATAACCACTGCCAAAAAAAATAGAGAAATATTATAAAAAAAATTAAGACAAAAACGGAAAGGAATCTATGTGTATTAATGCTTTGAACCACTGCCAACCTCTTTCTGAAATGTACATCAATAACATTCAATTGTTAGAGATTAAAATTGGGAGAAAATTATTCCATCGACAACAAATCAAGGTAACATGTGCATTGTCCATGTTATCAAATTAATTTTTTGGGAGCTTGTATGTTAGCTTCTATTAGCTAGTGTACAACTTTTTTTTCTTTCATAAATCGAGTATCATCCGTGCCTAATTATTGAGACTCATCTCTCGAGCCGATCGGTTTAACATTGTTGCATTCCCAATACTGCGACAATGTTAAATCAGTTTTTTTTGTGAGAATAAGGGTCGAAGCCCTAAACCCTAAACGTGCAGAAAAACCGTCGAGTTTAGACCCATAGACACACTACGCTTTGCTAAATTATCAGCAACACAGTTACAGCTCCTATCTAGCTTCCTCAACAAAATATCTGCAGCTGGCCCACCTATGACTTTGATACTTTGTTAAATCCGTTGAGAAGAGCTTTTCAACAGTGTTAATTTTTTTTTGTGTGTAGAAAGAATATAAAGGATTTACCAATAGAACACTTGAAGGTTGTATACAATTCGGTAGTGGCAGATCTAGAAAGTTTTTGTCGTGGGCGCAAAAGTAGTTTAATATTTTTTTAGAGAAAATATTATAAGTATTTAAAATATACAATTTCATTATAAAAAAGAGTCAACACTCAATCATATATTATTACTTGAGGACATTTTAGTGACTCTAAAAATTAGTTTGACTAACATTTTAGTTCTTAATGACTAACATTTTAGTTTGACTAGCATTTTTTATTATTATTATTATTATTATTATTATTATTATTATTATTATTATAAACAAATGCAGCATAGTAGGAAAATGTGCTTTGTAGACAAAACAAAACTTATTCGCTATTTGAGAAATGAAAAATATCAATTTAGTTATCAATTAACAGTCAAATTAGTCATTTTAAAATAACTTGAGGGACATTTTAGTGACTCTAAAAATTAGTTTGACTAGCATTTTATTATTATTATTATTATTATTATTATTATTATTATTATTATTATTATTATTATTATTATTATTATTATTATTATTATTATTATTATTATTATAAAAAACAAATGCTGCATAGCAGGAAAATGTGCTTCATAGACAAATCATGTACTATGCAATATGTATGCGTTTTCTTTTGTCATGTGATGATGCCTCTGAATTATATTTGTAAGAATGCTTACAAGTGTATTTTAATTTGCCAAGTAGTATCAACCCAATACCCATGCTCTCATGGATTCTCTTGTTGGAGTGGCGCATTTTAGGGCTCATGACATGAGGTTGGAATCCAAGAAGGCTGGTAGATTGAATTATCTTTTGTGGATGACAGTCACTTGGTGCCTCTGGATTCATCGAACTCACATTCTATTTAGAGACCAAGTCTTCAATTCTCAAATAGTAGTCAATCATGTTAAATCTATATCTTGGAGTTGGTTCATTAGCATTGAAGGTCGCAACTCAGATTTGAAAATTTCTGACTGGTGGGGAAATCCTATTATTTGTATGAACTCGATATAGTTTGGTCTTTTCTCTCATTCTTCTGGGGTACTCTTTCCTCCTTGGGTCTTTTTCCCATGGGGTTTTGGCCCTAGGAGGTTTTAATGAGGCCCCTTATATCTGTACTGGTTGGGGTGCCCGTTTGCATCTCCTTTTATAAAAATTTTGCTTATAAAAAAAAGTGTATTTTAATTTAAACAAATGAAACAAAGTAGGAAAATGTGTTTAATTGGCTTGACATAGACGTGCATCGAGTAATGTAAGAAAGCTTATTTGGAAATATGCTATATGATGGAGTCTTATCTAGCTCACACACATAAATTTGGCCTATCGTTTTAGGTTGCTAGACTAGTGTACCTATAGATTTTGACATAAGGTAAACTTTGGAAAATGCTACTACACTATTGGTGAATTTTGTTATCAACTCTAGTGAGACACTATCCGTAATTTATGATTAAGTTAAAGATTCTAATATTTTGGATTTGATAACTATAATGAGTTTGAGTTTAATTTGGTGTTTTTTTAACTTTTAGAAACTTTTCTCTATTTTAAAGTGTTGGACCACTTCTACCACCTATATATCAATAATATTTTTGACTTATCAACAACAAAAAAAAGGTTGATTTGAGTGGTAACTGATTGGGCTCGAATCACACTCAAAAGTTTTGGGTTCGAATATTGGGTGTGACAAAAACTTTATTGGGAGGGGAGAACCACCTGAACCGACGAAGGCCGAATACTGTGTGGTCGACCAAATTCATCGATGTAGATTAGTTATCGACAAATTCGTGAAAACTCCACACCAATGAGATATGGTAAAAAAAAAAAAAAAAAAAAAAAAAAAAGAGGTAATGAATCCAATAAATAGTAAACTCATTCAAATATAACCTAATGAAGTTAACCAAATAAAACATTATGAAGAATGTATAAGTTGTTTTTTTTAACGTGACATCACTAGTTAGAATAATTATAGGAGGATTATTTAAATGTAATGACTTGTTGAATTTCTCCAAACCTTGACTATCGAAAGACGATTTAGGTACAATGTATTTTCTAGTCACTATATTTATATGATAAATTACAAGAGGATGATTTGTATTATTAATATTAGTTGATGATTGATAGTTATTTTCAAATTAATTATGTTTTCTCTCTTTAAAATTGATAAAATTGATCAATACAAACTTATTTTCTAGGAGAGTTACATGGATTTTGTGTTTCTCATTGTATCGAAGGATATTTCGAAACAATGACTCAGTTCCAACAGGTGAAAATTAATTTTTTTCATAACATAACGTTTGTAAAATTATTAAACAAAGAAGGTATAAGTAATAATTCATAAATTTCATGTCATAAAATACTATTATCATAATAGTTAAAAACTATCATTATTTAATAAAGTTAGAAATATGAAAACTATCTTGAAAATATTGTGTATCATCAAGTTACATTAAAAAGTTTTAAGTGTTTGTTTTGATTAAAAAACATAAGTTTTTAATTTATTTATTTATTTTTAGATGAAAAATGTTAGAGTGAGGGGATGACGCCTAGTCCAAGGCATTAGGCGGGAAGACCTTCTGACTCTTTGAGCACTTACGAAGGTACTTCAATGGACAAGTCGGTTATTGGTCCCAACATGACGCATCGTGTCCCTTGTTCGGTCCACTATCGTGTCATCCTTCGGGCTCCTGAGTCACCAAGTGTCTTGTTGACGTGTCACTATCAAGTGTCTCAACCGATGTTAAAAGTCTAACACAAGATTCTTTTAACATCGACTCCTTAAACAACCGATGTTAAAATCCTTGACACAAACACTTTCAACATCGATTATTTAAACAACCTATGTTAAAAGTAGTAAAGCTTGAAAACCCAACACCTCCATTTAATTGCAAAATTGCCACAGTGTGTTTATTATACATCGGTTATCCAAACAACCGATGTTAAAAGGTGATTTTTATTGTCATTTTTGCACTAGTGTACTTTAGATGGTGTCGGACTTTTCCACTATTTCAATAACACAATCGATTCTAAAGGTGGTCTATATGGCATTCCATGGGGACTAAGGAGAAGCAAATCATATGTCTTATCAGAGTACACACCATCATCTGCGGCCTCCCAGAAGCACCTATCCTCCATCGAGGAAAGGGCCACCGAGGATACGTTAAAAAAGATTAACGTGTAACTATTAATTGTGAATTATTTTATGTTTAAAAAAACTCTATTTCCAATAAATATGACTTTGTATATTTTAATTAAAAATTTAATATCTAAAAATCAAATTTCAACTGTAATCATTAAATTGCCCTTATCAATTAAGTTTTACAAGATCTTGTGTGATATTTAATTAATAAAGAATATAATCATATAAGATCTTATAATTAATGACGTAATCTGAATCGTTGATTTTAATCTAACAGTTATAATTATGAGTTCTCATTTTATACAGTAAGAAGTAGTTCCGGCACGTGATACAAACACCTAGTTTTTAGAAGAAGTATGTTAGTGATGTATAAATTTTCACATTGCACACAAAACCAATCACTCTCTTTTAAAACCACTATTTCTAATTAGTAAATCTTTTTTTTGGCAAAAAAAAGATAGGAGAGTCTCGTTAAAACCTTTTGATGCAAACTCTCTTTAGAAAAAAATCAACTAAAAGGAAAGAGGACTTCCCCGGTTATTAAAAAAAGAGAGTAATAGAGAGATCAAGGGGGACTAGCTAGACCAAAACCCTTGGCAGATTAACGTGTAACTATTAATTGAGAATTATTTTAAGTTTAAAAAAACTCAATTTCCAATAAATATGACATTGTATATTTTAATTAAAAAGTTAATGTTTCAAGTCAAATTTCAACTGTAATCATTAAATTGCCCTTATCAATTAAATTGTATGACTAAAATAGTATAGTTTTGGGCAGACTTTTTCCAGCTTAATTAGTAATTAAGTCTTATTTATTTTAGTGTAACCATTTGGAGTGATTTTAGTTCTATATTTTTTTTACAAAGTTTTAGTTCTATATGTTGGTTGGTCTATATATTAAATTTTTTAAATGAAAATTTCATTGATGTTTAATTATTTTGTACTCGGTTTACTAAGTGTTTGTTTTGATCAAAAAAATAAGTTTTTAATTTATTTATTTTTAGATGAAAAATTTAGAGTGAGGGGATGACGCCTAGTCCAAGGCAAACCAGGAAGACCTTCTGGACTCTTTGACCACTTACGAATGTAATTAATTTACCTCACCCCAAGAGGACTAGTGGGGAGTTTTTAATTATTTTTCAATAACATAAGTTGTTGTTTGATTTACAACATATTTTCAACCGTTTCACATTTGACAAAATTTGTTCTATAATCCTAGGACAAGATCCTAATTGTCTTTCTATTGAATTCCCTCAACTTGAAACTGAAAAGGCTTTTAACCAATGAGAAGAATCTATATTTTATAGACACTTTTGATCAAAAAAATATATTTTATAGACACTATAAGAACCAATATTTGTTTGCAAATTACAAAGATGTCTTCAAACTGGTCATGAAAAAAAAGTTAATTGAGGCATGCAAAACGTTTGATTATTTCTTATATTCATATATAGCATCTAAACATGAAGAGCTAAGTAAATGTAACAACAAAAATCATGAAATGGATCATGTTTAGGAAGGAGGTCCAGGGTTCAAATCCTAGAAACTAACATTGCCTGTAAAAAATAAATAAAATGGATCATGTTGACTTCTTTGATAAGAGAAGAAAAAAAAGGGTCATGGTCATGGTCATGATGACAAGTTTCTAAGGGATGCAACATTCAATCTATTTGTAGCTAAAAGAGATGTTGAGATTATAATTTGTTAGATTATAGTTAGTTACTTTTAGTTATTGTTAGGTAATAGTTAGTTACTTTTAGTCAGTTTGTTAGTTGGTAGTTTTGATCAATTAGAGGTTCGTTTAGTGGTTAGAAGTTAGTTAGGGCTTGAAGTTAGCATGTAAGTGCCACTTGGTAACTATCTTTTTCAATACGAATTCATTTGAGTTTTACTCTAGATCAAGCTCTCAAGCTTACTTGTCCTATGAGATGACTATTCATCTCTTTGATCCTGTGATTTCTAAGATGGTATCAGAGCAAAATCGCTACGCTAGTAATTCAAAGTGATTCTGAAGATGAAGATTTCGCTTCCATTCAAGATTCATAATGCAAGGAAGATGTTTCGGATACTCTTCAACAAAAAGAAGTGAGCAACGTCTTTGGATTTGCATCAATAGAGGAGAACAGTGATTCAGATTTCGCCTTCGATAATTTTGGAGACTTGGATCTTGACATCGCACAGGTGATTCCGATCAAGCCATTCAAGCCAACAATTCATGGATCAACTATTCAGATTAGAGAAGTTTCATGCGCTCTTGTTGTTGATAGAGCTTCTTTTGTCAAGTTTGTTGATTCAGAGGTTCAAGAACATGAGGTTTCCTCTGAGAGAGCCAAGTCAATGATTCTTGAACCAGAAGAACTCGTTAGTGATTTCATCAAGAAGCACAAAACAAAATATAGCATCTATTTCTTTGTGCCACAAAATCAGTTTCATCGTGCATCGTTCAAGCTTCACTTGGTTGTTTCAACGACCATTAATTGTGCTTCCTTCTGAGAAGAGGAAAAAGCACAATTGCGCTATGAAGGTTAGATGACAACGTATCGTCGTTGTCATCTTTGATCCCGGTGGAACTCACGCAGATGTTTGCCACTTTGCTATTACGCTGTCGTTTCTGTCAAGTCTTAGTGGTTAGAAGTTAGATAGGCTTGAAGTTAGCATGTAAGTGCTATTTAAGCACAAGTTGTACCACATTGTAACTATCTTTTTCAATATGAATTCAATTGAGTTTTACTCTCAATCAAGCTCTCAAGCTTACTTCTCCTATGAGATGAATCTTCATCTCTTTGATCCCGTGATTTCCAAGAAGAGATACGATACTTCAGCATTAACATGGTTTTTTTGGCTTATTGCAACACACCCTTTTGTGGAGACAAAGATTCTTGAAGAGATTAAATAAAATTTTGGTGAAAAAGAGAAACCATTGATGTTAAATGTGGAAGATGTGAAAAAATTAGTTTATTTACATGGTGATATATGTGAAGCTATATGGCCTTTTCCATTGATATTTTTCTTTGGAAAAAGCAAATAATTTTTGTAGTTGCTATCATTGATTTTTATCCTTTGATGAAAAAATAAGAATGCAAACAACTTCACATTTTTGGAATCTATGCAAATTTTGATTCAATGTATATAGATTATTACACTTTGCAATTCCATGTAAATTATAGAAGTACTTTTTTGTGGACCACTGCAATGTGGTGTTTAAAATAGGGA
This sequence comes from Oxytropis ochrocephala, assembly GCA_020916435.1. NCBI lineage: Eukaryota > Viridiplantae > Streptophyta > Magnoliopsida > Fabales > Fabaceae > Oxytropis > Oxytropis ochrocephala. The sequence continues at coordinate 1,435,070 of CM037095.1, read as the reverse complement.
TGATATTTACTCTTCTTAATTGAATTTAATTTCACGTTTTTGCTCTTCCTAGCTATATACTTATGTTGCCTATTTGTAGCACCTAGGGATAGTATCACACATATTTTCAAATGAATTTATTTCTAAATTGTATTAAGAATTAATTAATTTAAAGAAAGTGAAAACTTTCATACTTTTTTTTCCTTAACTTAACATTCATTAATTAATATTTATATCTCTAATAATGAGATGGACAAATAATAATAACCACTTTGTATATTAAACTTTGATCCTTATCTAATATACATAATAATCAAAATTGTAGATCAAAATTGTAGGATAACAAAAAGGGGATTTTAATTTGATGGACTACAAATTCAAATTCTTATCAATGTAAAAAGGACATGTACTCAAAACTTGGTGGTTATCTTTAGCTGTTTTTGTGATCATTATTTGGGTGTTAAATTTGGTGTATGGTTATCTTGAACGTGTTGGTGTATCTTGGTCATCCCATTCTAACATTATGTGTTACTTGTGCAAGATTCTATTAATAAAATCTTTTTCAATTATCAAAAAAAAAATCATATTTTAGAATGTCCAAAATAAAAAGGTGTCTTTCACCTATTCATTCAATTGAACTTCTCATGAATGATGATCTCAGGGTTAGGATAACAAAAGTGGAATTTAATTTGATGGATTACAATCTGATGTAATGTTTCTATCAAATAAATAAATAATATAGAAATTGTCCTTCACTTTCACTCTAACAAATTAATATAATAGGACATGTCAAAACTATGGTATTGTCATGTATGATATTTTTTGTTTTTAGTTACTGCTTTTTGCAAGTTGCTTTCTATCTACGTGGATTTGATCAGTGGTAAAAGAAAAATAAATGCTAATATAGTAAAATGATAGTAAAATTCTCAAGTACTTTTTTACACCAACAAGGGACTAATAACTACTATCACATAATTAAGAAATAAATCAAACAACCAGCAACACAAACAAAGTCCAAGGAACAAAGCTAGACTCCTAATAAATCATCTAAGACAAGAGCTAATTAACTAGCTAGCAAGATAAAGCAACTAATAAAATATTGATAGCATTTTTAGTAGCCATAGTTGAATCATTGGAGATGGGAGGGTAGCACAAAGCTTGTAAGAAATCTTCTTTTCGGTGAAATAATGTGAACCCATAGAACCTAATAGAAGTTGATAACCCCACGAGAAAATGTGGCTAATCCGATCTGAAATCAACAAAGGTGTTGTTGGCGGTGCCAACATCAATATGGATTGAGCTTGTTTGCATCTCCTCTTTGCCACTTTCCAAATACATTGATGGGAGGTAGGTTGAGGCAAGAAACTCCGTTGTTGAGTTAGTAACGTTGTAAGAAATAGAAATAGAAACGTTTTGAAGAAAACATCGGCTATCTCTTCTAGGTTTGTGTAGAGCACAACGATGTCTCCTCCTACAATGAGATTTGGACCCGTGAAGTTGAGCCAAATGGTGGTGCTTGAGTAAAGTTTGAGCTCCGGGGATTTACATGGTATGACAAAGATCAATGCTATTGTAAGAAGCGCAAGAGGAATCGAAATGCCGAAGAAGAATGCAATGAAAACTCTTTCGAAACCATGATGTGAGAGAGGAGAGAAAAAGAAAGAGAAGGAAGAATGAAACGGGAGAAATGAAAAGAGAGAAGATGAGAAAGAATAGAAGAAGAGAAATGTTGGTGACTTAAATTGAAATGAAAAGAGAGAGAATGAGAAAGAAAGAGAAGGAAGAATGATGTTGGAGAATTAATGCAAGCTAATAGGTTGTTGTCATGAGGGAGCCAATAGTGTCGATTATCAAGGAAGCCAATAGTGTCATTCAGAAAGAACTCTCACAAAGAAGAAGTAAAGTTGCTTTTGGCAAACTAAATAGAACAGTTTCAAATTTGAAGGAAGGAAAAATGGGTACTGCTACCTGTATCGATATCATCCTCGCCATCATACTCCCTCCTCTTGGTGTCTTCCTCAAGTTTGCTTAATTTTTGTTTGACTCTAATTCATTTCTTGCAGTTGCTTAATTTGCGTTGTGCAGCTGGAGTTCTGGATCTGTTTGGTGCTTACCATTTTAATCATTCAAAAAAAATTATCCTACAATGGATACTTTCTAAAATTAGGTAGGCTATGAGAAATTAATTTGATAAAGAAAATAGTAGTTGTCATACATCAATATCTCCAAAGAATTTATTAAAGAAAATTAATACAAAAATAAAAAGCAAAAATGAATTCTCTCTCTGTTAAACCCCATCATCATATTTCAATTAATTATAAAAAAAAGTAGCAATTAATTGGAAAGGCAAAACAAAGGCTCCATGTATGTATGTGCAAGTAAGCGGTGTTAAATCTTTTGAGAGAGAGCTTTATTGTCTATTGTAGTCCTACTCGACTTCGAGTGAATAGTCTCTGTGAGTTATGCGTAAATGATACTCGATTTATAATAATAAAAAAATCCCCATGATATATATATATATATATATATATATATATATATATATATATATATATATATATATATATATATATATATATATATATATATATATATATATATATATATATATATATAAAAGAAGGTCCCACTCTTAAGCCTTCCTATTTCATGCTAGCTAGCGAGCCTAATAGCCTATATATTAACCCAATAATAGGGTCCTTATTTCATTGATGTAAATATTTTAGGAACTAATTAGGTTACCGTGTCGATCCAATAAATATCTATGACGAATTCTATAAAAATGATTCAAAAAATTATAAAACGAAGAAGGTATCAGTAAAATTTACATAAATTATTCTTTTTTTTTTTTACAAAATCTACATAAATTATTCATGTCATAAAAATACTATTATCATAACAAGTATCCTTTGTACCAAAAAAATTAACAACTATATCCTCACCCGTGAGATGCGATGCACAGGTAAGTAATTGTTGAAAATGTTACTTCAATCATGTATAAAATATTTAATATCAAAATATGTTATTATAATACTAAAATACTTTTGTATACATACCCTTGTTACACTACTAGAAAAGTAGCATTTTCGAACGAAAATTTCAGACGAAACATGTTTTGTTTGAAATCATATTATAATTAAGAAAATTTTGAACCGGATTTCGAATGGATAAAATTATTGGGACAGATTTTGCATATATATATATATATATATATATATATATATATATATATTTAAGACGGATTTCGAATAGATTTCGTCTAAAATTTGTTTGAAGTCCTTTCATATGAGTTTGGACGGAATTTGGGACGAATTTCTAGACTTTGCAACTAAGGTTCTTCAAATGGGAGACATTCTGTGTGAAATCTGTCACAAACTACGTATCCATCCCAATTCCATGCAAAAAAACGTTTGAAATCTATCCCAATTCCATTTGAAATTTCGTACGAAATATCCTCTTTTCTAGTAGTGTTAGTTCTATTTAAGATAGTCTCACAACTTTTTAAATAAGTTTTAATGCATAAGAAAGCCCCTATTCATAATAACCTTGTTTCCTTCTATTCGCCTTCTTCCGTTTTGAGCCTATTCATAATAACCTTGTTTTCCTTGCTTTGGGTGCTCAACCCATATACAAATACAATGTATCAGCCCCCAGAGTGAAGAAAAAAGGAAGAGATGTTACCTCCTAGATAAACAATCAATAGGATTCACAAACCACTCATAATAAAGACATGGCGGAGAATCATCCCTAGCCTAGCTAGTACCATCGTCGGGCTAAAGATAATACCCTATCAAGGGATCTCCTAAAATCCGGTACTCCTCCAGAGTAAATGCAAGAGTTTCTCAGATCCTAGATAATCCAAAGAACTGTATGCCAGAGGAGCATCAAACCATGCCAACATCTAGTTGTACCACCAATATGTTAGAATTGAAGAGACAATGACGAAAGATCCTGCTGCATCACAAAATCAAAAGAGAATTGCCTTTGCTCTCTCTCTCTCTCATATTTTTTCCAGATCTTTTGTGTTGTCATTATGTGTCCTTTTCATTGATGGAGGCCGGGGTAAAAATTAGAAAAATAAATGTATAATTACCATTTATAAGTATAACCGCTTTACATAATCTATATATCACTTATTAAAATATCTAAATCTAAATTAAATTATCAAGTTCTAAAAAATATTTTGCTTTATCATCAACTTTGCAAAATCTTCCATAACATGCTTTGAACCCCGTGGAAACAGAGAAAACAAAAACCAATAGGAAAAAAATAAAATGGGGATTAATACAATGGTCCCTCCTGAGCTTGAAAGTAGATCCTAGCTATTTCTAAGTATCATTAAAACTCTTGTTAAAAAATGGGAAAATACAACCTACTTAGCCCTACTACCTGTTAAGAGTCCCACATCAGATGTGATATGGCCTGAAAAAGAGTTTATAAGTAGGAGGCATCCCTCACCTTACAAGCCCGGTTTTATGGGGTTGAGTTAGGCCCAAAACCACATTCTAAGATGGTTTCAGAGTCAATCCAAGATCCGTTGTGCCACCCGCTATCGGCTCCACTCGGGCCACTCGGGCGTGAGAGGGGTGTGTTAAGAGTCACATCGGATATGATATGGCCTAAAAAAGAGTTTATAAGTGGAAGGCATATCACTCACCTTACAAACCGGTTTTGTGGGGTTGAGTTAGGCCCAAAACCACATTCTAAAACAACCCTAGCATTGCTTTTATTTTTTATGACAAGCATTGAAAGCAGATTGTTAAACATCACATAAGGTTTCTTCATATACCAACATAAATTTCTAAACACAGGTTTCCAATTTTGATTCACAATTTATGACACAATACCAACTCTATTATTGTCTTTAAGCTAGGTGGGACCAACAACATATAAATAAAACACAAAACAAAAGGATTTTAAGTAGCATGACATGAATGAAGTAGTGTATCAAGTATTAGTGTTTTTGTACCCTAACAAACTTACAGTTTGAATTTGTAGGTGCATACTATGAGACACCCTTGATATATTTCAAGAGATCTCTTACTCACTAACAATGAGTAATAATGTCTTGTTGGTGAAGGTAACCATCTCTTTCTAGTTATAGTCTAACCAAAATTCTCAAAAAGTCAGAAATATTATTAATAAAAGTCGTAACATTTAATTAGTAGAGCCTAACTCATATGGGATTAATCCATATGCCACATCATGCATGTTGGTTACTTTATTTCTTATAAACGTTCTTTTAAATCATTATTCCTATTTTATGACCCTTAAATTTTGCCAATCTCTCATCACAATTCAATTGATGAGATCAACGATTAATACAATGGTCCATGTGCTTGAAAGTAGAGCCTAGCTATTTCTAAGTATCATTAAAATTTGTTATAAAATGGGGAAAATACAACCTACTTAGCCCTACTACCCCATTTGGAAGCATTGTTTTTTTTAACAAGCATTGAAAGCCTTGTTAAACATCACATAAGGTTTCTTCATATACCAACATGTACTTGAATGAGGATTGAAATATTTACTGATAATGTAATTACAGCAAGTTCCCTATACAAGATGAATATACAATGTTATAGTGTGTGTTATCGGATGCCTTTTTCTAGTCTCTGAGCTCTCTTATAGTCGAGCTCAGTTGAAACCGCCAACCACAATTATCTCGCTGGGAGGCCGGTGCTTCAGTGGAAAAGTCGGTTATTGGTCCAACATGACCATGTCCCTTGTTCGGTCTACGTGTCATCCTTCTGGTCTCTTGAGTCACCAAGTGTCTTGATGACGTATCTCTAATCAAGTGTCTCAAACGATGTTAAAAGTTTAACACAAATTCTTTTAACATCGGCTCCTTAAACAACCGATGTTAAAATCCTGACACAAACACTTTCAACATCGATTATTTAAACAACCAATGTTAAAAGTAGGCGCGAAAACCCTACACTTTCATTTAATTGTAAAATTGCCACCTGTGTACCTTTAACATCAGTTATCCAAACAACTGATGTTAAAAGGTGATTTTTATTGTAATTTTTGCACTAGTGTACTTTACATGGTGCCGAACTTTTCCACTATTTCAATAAATCAATCGATTCCAAAGGTTGTCTATATGGCAATCCATGGGGACTAAGGAGAAGCAAATCATATGTCTTATCAGAGTACACGTCATCATCTGCTACCTCCTAGAAGCACCTATCCCATCGAGGAAAGGGCCACCGAGGATACCATGCAGTTAAAAAAAGATTAACGTGTAACTATTACTTATGAATTATTTTAAGTTTAAAAAAACTCTATTTCCAATAAATATGACATTGTATATTTTAATTAAAAATTTAATATCTAAAAATCAAATTTCAATCAGAATCATTAAATTGCCCTTATCAATTAAATTGTATGACTAAAATAGTATAATTTTGGGCAGACTTTTTCCAGCTTAATTAGTAATTAAGTCTTGTTTATTACCTTTATATATAAAGGATGTCTTCTTGCCGTCATTTTAGTGTAACCATTTGGAGTGATTTTAGTTCTATATGTTTTTTTTTGCAAATTGTTGTACCTAACTAAAAAAAAACTAATTGTTGTTGTATGCTTGACATGGACCTGCTAGTTCTTTTGCAAATGTGCACATGGAAAGCTCATTTGGTAGAATTATCATGGAATTTCAAGTTTTGCAAATTAACCTAGAAGGGTGGTACCTTGAAAAAAGTTGGCACTATTCTATTCATCTGTTTGGATGGTAGACTAAGAGGAAGAGAATGAGAAGAAAAATATATAAATATATAAGAGAAATCAAAAGTGAATTGAGTTAATTTAAATGTTGTTTGCCTCTAGAGAAAATGGAGTGAAAGAAAAGTAAAATTCTCTACGCTTATTTCACAGTGCATAAAATGAGAAGAAAGAAAATAAGATATGAATGGATTCTCTCTAATTACTTGCTACATTTGTAAACCCATCACATGCAAATACAAACAAACAAAATCTCATTTCTTTCACTTTCCTTCTTTCTTGATTTTTAGTTTTTTTTTCTAAACCTTGTTTTCTCTAAGTTGGCATCTCCATTTGGTAATTTTGGCTAACCATCTAATCACAAAGATACAAGCTAACTTTCGGAAGCTAAGAATATTTTTCTCTACCACTTAGTTCTCTACCCTTTCAGATAATAATAATAATAATAATAATAATAATAATAATAATAATAATAATAATAATAATAATAATAATAATAACTCCTCTCATCGGAAAAGAAGCAAACGTTCAACAAGATTTATATTTTTAAAAGTACAATTGTGTATAGCTTGGAAACCCTTGAGATAGAGAGGAGATAAATTAGTTGATTGAAATAATAGCTAAATCGGTGAAACCCTTCAGCTATAATTTTGATTAAATGACATACACATTCTCTCTATTTTGAAATTAACACTCACTTGCCTTATTTGTTGGGAAAATTTCACTCACCACTCCAATTTTGTTTAAAAGATACAAACAAAATCGAGATCTTGATTATTTTTGCCAATACTTGAAAAGGCATCGATCCTTCGACTAATCGATCCTTGAAACCCTCATTGGTCTTTCGGATCCCCAGTGATCCTTATTTACTACTTTCTCGTTAACACGTCAAGTGTTGACCATTCTCTGATAATTGTCAAACTCCCAACTTTCCTCTAATCCGGATTTAAATTAGCATCTGTTTTATCTTTATTTTTATTCCTACTATGAAAACTTCAAAACTCTTCATCTTTTCTAGCAGGATATAAATAAAAAGGGACAGTTGTTATACTCCAATTTTGTTCGTATTCTTTTATTACAGTCCTTTTTTAATTTACTTGTTTGTGCGTGTCTTCGCTTTTAGCGTAATAGTATGTAGTAGATAAAGTTTGTATGTCTCGGGATCAATTACTACGAGACTAATATTGCTTTGGAACGTCAACTTTATTTGGGTTCGTTTAGATACTTTTTGTTGAGTTGGGCCTTTGGCCCAAATTGTCCTTTTTTGTAGATCTTTTTATTGGTAAAAAATATAACTTTTTTTTCTAAAAATCAAATCAATTTTTAAATAATAAAAAAGCATAAATTACAAAAATATACTAACTATTTTTACAAAAAATAAAAATAATAAACATCAAATTTACACAAAAATATACACACAAAAAATTACACAAAAATAACTACAAAAGAAAATAAAAAAATCACAAAAACGGGGTGCCAGTAGCATCAACCTTGAGCTCAGCAATTCGACTTTGCCAACAAGCCTACTTGCCTAGCAATTCTACTTGCCCAACAAGTTGATTTTCCCAACATTGCCTAGCAATTAGACTTGCCCAACAAATTTACTTGTCCAGCAAGTTTCCACACCTAACCGTTCACCTTTAAAAGCATAGTCAATTCACACAAAAATCAGACACAATAACAGTGATTCAACAAAAATACTGAAAAAACACAAAAAATTGGTAGAAAAAAATGTGAGAAAGGGTAATGAAATTCACACACGAAAGGAAGGAGAGAGAATTAGGGACTCAACAATGTAGCCCTAATTCATTCCAATTAGTCAAGAATATAAGAGTAGAAACAAAATGCACACCACCGCATCAAAAGGAACTTCAACCACCATTGACGACGACACCCACCGTTACGTCACCCACAATTGCTATGCGGACCCCTAGGTACCGAGCTTAGCCGCCGCTCCACCAATGAGGTTCAGTCAGCCACGGACCCCCTCTATCCCATTTTTGTACCTTTTACTTTAATTAATTCCATTCTTGTCTCTTTTTACACCACACTTATGTCCAATATTTTTAACAAAATCAAATTCAAAATCCTAAATAAATTTTTAGCGATGACTATTTCTAGATTTATCTATTTGTTCATCCCAAGTATCTTTCAATTTCAAAAATAATAAAATAAAAAATGTTCAACACACAAATATTTTCTATCCAAGAACTACGTATCATTTGATTATCTACCAGGAGATACGTAGGAGCAGATGGGGCTCACCTCTTGTCAATTGCATAAAAAATTATTTTTGAAGTCTTTTTCTAAACTATTACCATTTTTTCTTCTCAAAAATCACAAAAAAATAGAGATTGCTTTGAGTCTTTTCCAATTCATTTTTAATAATAATGTAAAATAAATATATTTTCATATTAACTTTTGTTTGCACAATTAATTAAAAGGCAACCTTCTTAAAGATGCCGTAGGGTGCTAATACTTTCCTCATGCATGATCGACTCCCGAATTCAAATTTGGTCCGTAAAGACCCTTATCCATTCAAAAGGGATTTATTATCGTTTGCCCTAATAACTAAACTTTGATGGAGCCTTGACTAAACTTTGAAGGTATCACAAATTGACGACTCCATTAGGGACATTTCAAAGAGTCAAGCCTAATTTAATTAAGGTGCATTTTTCTTGTTAATTTAATATTTTATTTTACCCCTTCTTTCCTTTTTGTTTATTTATTTTACATACTTATGCATGTTGCAAATATTATTTACTCGTATCTCCATTATTAAACATTAGGTTTGATAAGCTTTATTTTTGTTATATATTTGTATCTCATTTCACGACTTAAATATTTTTCTCAACACACACATCACTTACATATGTGTGCGCGACCAAAAAAAATCGGAAAGGATTCTTGAAGGTTCTTTTAGGAAGCCGCCACCAAATTTTAGTTTAAGGGCAAATTCGGAAAATCCCTTTAAGTTTTAGGGCGATGCGTTGTTAGGGTTCGGGAGTCGTTATGTGTGGGGAAGGTATTAGCACCCCACGACATCCTATTGTCTAATTAATTTAAGATTAATTTAATAATTACCCTTTTACTTGTAAAAAAAGACTTATTTAGGTTTTTGTTTTTTAGTGCTTGACAAGGGTTGAATCTTGCTCCTACGTACCTCCAGATGCAATGGAGGAATCAAAGCTACGTAGTTCTTCCTGAAAAAGTTTGTGGGTTGGTGTTTTTTAGTGTAGGGGTCCTAGGATTCCTTGAACTATGCACAACTCATCGATTCTAGGACGACTGACTAACCCGGGTTGTACAACCGACTTAGTCCCCTACTTTTTGAAAATGATTTTAGAGTTTTTGAAAGAAATTAGTTTGGTGTGAGGTGGATTGATTTTAGAATAGGTATTCTAGAACTCCTGAACTGTACAGCTCATTAGTTCTAGAACGCTGACTAACCCGGCTGTACAACCGACTTAATCCCCTATTTTTTAAGAAAAATAGTTTGTTCATATTTATTAAGTTTTGAGGTTCTTGAATCTGCATGACTCATTGGCCTAAAATAATGACTAACCCTGATTGTACAACCGACTTAGCCGTATATTTTTTAGAAAAATAATTTATTCGTATTTGTTAAGTTTTCAGGGTTACTGAACTGTACAGCTCATTGGCCCTAAAATAATGACTAACCCGGTTGTACAACCGACTTAGCCGTATATTTTTTAGAAAAATAATTTATTCGTATTTGTTAAGTTTTCAGGGTTACTGAACTGTACAGCTCATTGGCCCTAAAATAATGACTAACCCGGTTGTACAACCGACTTAGCCGTTTATTTAATTTCGCGAGAAATATTAATTACGTTTGAGTTGGAAAAGAATTAAAAAGTGAAATAGGGGGTGAAAATAGTAAATTGGGGTTTTATTAGTCGCAGGGGTTGTATAATTAATAATGGGTACAAAAGGAAAGCCCAGTTCGCACAGGAGGGCCCAGTATGCAAAACTGGGCTTAAGTTGGGGAGGGGATGCGCGTGAATTACTGGGGGTGTGGTTATAAATCTGAACATAAAAAAAAGAAAAATAAAAAAAGGCCCATATATAAACCGAAACCTAAAAACTAAACCTAAAAAAAACAGTCCCCCCTTCCTATGGTTCCAGCGGCTGCGCCGCACTGATGAGAGAGAGAGAGGACGTTTACTCTGGCGATATTTCAGGGGAGAGAGAGAGAGTTTATTTCGGCGCAAACGCCGCCGGTTTCAGGGGAGGGAGAGAGCGACGGTTATTTCTAAGGTGAAAGGGAGAAGACGACGCCGGTTTCTATGGTGAGAGGGAGAAGACGATGCCAGCGACGGGATCTCGCCGGCGAGAGTGTGGTGAGCTCCGTTACCTCTCTGTTCTTCTTTCTTTTCTGGTTTTTTCTTTTTGTTCACAGATCTAACATGTGTTTTTTTGTTCTGGGTTCGGTTTTGGGGGAGGAAAAAAATGGCAGGCTTCGGTTTGGGTGGTGATTCGTTTGAAGGAGGCTTCGGCGTTGGTGGAATGGTGGTTTTGGATCGGTTGGGTGTGAGTTTGCCGGAGGACTCGCCCGGAGAAGATGACCAGGAGAGTCACCGGAGGTGAGTTTTTATTTTTTTGGTTCTGTTTGATTTATAGAGCTTTCTCAGTGCGATTTCTCTCTACTTCTTTTATTCCTTTCTTTACTTGATCCGATTTGCTATTTTTGGTGATTTTGATTAGGGTATAATACGATTTTGATTGTTTATCTGAAAAATGCGGTTCTGATTTATAATAACATCAACAGAATATAAATGGAACAGAAGAGTTTTTGACTAATTCAACTTCTAATTTCAACAGACTCCAGATTTAACTAATACCAATATCATATCGATTTTCATGCAGACTAGTTATATATGTTTAGACTGAATAACCAACTTTTTCTCCAGCTTCTGTTTTGGCTCCTCGAATGCTATTTGTGACTGAAATGCTACTCTGCTACTGCGTGTTGATTTTGAACTGCTGCTCTTCCTCTCTTAAAACTCAGAAACTCAAAAATGGTGTTTTACGGATTAGGGTTTCAATGTGAAACTCTAATCCCTATTTTTTTCAGTGATTTTCGCAGCCTTCTTTGTGCTGATTTCTGTGTGTCCTTTACTGTTGATTGGACTGTTTATTTATAGTCAAAAATTAGGTTAGGGCATTAATTGAGTTTTGACTGGGTTTTGTATAATTTTCAGGTCCTGATCCAAGCCCATCACACTGCAGCACTTGAATCACGCTAGAACCCTATTTTTCTATTTAATTTGTTATTTTCGGATTTATGTATTTTTTATATATTCTGCATTACTATTTTTGTATTTTTGGACTTTTTGGACTCTTAAGAGCTTTAAAATTGTAAAATTAACTAAATAGCATTTTTTTTGACATTTTTGGATCAAGTTATAGTGTTTTTAAATTATAAATTAAATTGAATTTTTGACATTTTTAGGCATATTGGACTCTTAAACATTGTAAATTAAACTAAATTGAATTTTGCCATTTTGAACTATTAAGTGTTTAAATAAATTAAGTGAACAAAGTAAGAAAAAATAATAATAGGAAAAAAAAGCCAAATATAAAGACAAACGGATTTGGACTTGACGATTGCGCTAAGACTAGACCAACAATATAAGAAAATGGGCGCGTTAAAAAAAAAAAAAAAACTCTCGGAATCGCCTCCTTAGGTCCGGATTTAAGCCAACTTTGAGAAAAATGGATTTTGGTAGACCGGTTCACGCATCTTACTAAACTTGAGTACGGACGTTAAATTGAAGAACGCCGAGAAGATTGATCATTCGCGTGCGTGCCTAATTTAAACAACGGCGTTTCGATTTAGTTGAACGGAGTGATTGAAATTAGTAACCGAGACTCTACACTAATAATTCTCGTAATCATGCGACTCTGAAACACGCCCTTACTAAAAATAAACGACTAAAGCGAAAAAAGAAGACGGACAAAATTGGGGTATAACAATATGTGCACACACTTTTGAGTGGCCTTATCTTAGTCCATGTGAAACTTAGGATGATGGAGTTAGTGATAGGCATAATGGATTTATGTCTAACTATCACGAGAATATGATCCCGAGTGTGCTCTTTCATGGTATCCCACATCTGGTTGTCATCTATCGTTGTGGATCGTGTCATGAAGGAGACTTTAGCTCTGGAGATCTTTTGTGAGGAAGTAGTACTGTTAATACCACCATTATTGCCATTAACACCGTAATTACTTTCACCTTCCGGTTGTCTCCTTCCCGTTTGAGAATATGTCGGCGTCGCCGGAGTTGTAGAAGAACCACCATTTTTTCCTTGCGTAACCACGGGTTGTTATCACCTGGAGTACGACACTCCACTTTCAGTTCGGGTCCCCATCCTGTTTTCCATCATCATGCTCCATGGCAAAAGCGACTCAACTTGTGTCTTGATGGCCTAGGTAACCACACAAATAGCGGCGAAGCGAGAGCCTTTCATATTTAAATCGCACTAGCTTGATGTTATAACCACCTACATTGATCTTTTTACCCCGGCGCAACGGTTTACCAACATCCACCATAACACGGATACGCATGAAGGATTTCCAAAAGTCAGAGCTATTTTTTGGATCATATTCAACAAAGGTCCCAATAAAATTCCCTAAGTTCCTTCCTACAGCTTGAGACATGAAACCAATAGGAACATCATGCACTTGGACCCAAAATGCAACTTCAAAAAGAGGGACTTGCGTGGCAACATCCCCCACTCCCAGCTTGGCTAAAATTAACATATGCCCATCAAAATTCCAAGGTCCACCAGAGAAAAAACTTCTCAACATCACGCCAATGGTAGAAGCTGGAAAAATAGATTCTTTATCAAAGAGCACGAATATTCATCCCACACACCGTTGCCCAAATAGGCTGCGAGACGATCCTTCATAATAGGAATACGAATAACTCTTTTAGTAAGAAAATGGCCTACTAGACAATGACGGGCATCAAAAGTCTCGTTATTAGTGGTATCACGTTGCAAAGGTGCAACATCATCCTCCTCCCCATCAAAAGCCATTGGGTTGGAAGCCATGAAAGTGCCAAAGAAAATCTCGAACTGCAGTAGGAGAAGGAGAAGCAATTGCAAAGGATGAGAGCTAGTGACCAAGAGAATGATCTTGACAGAGTTACCTCATCAAACCAGCGTATACACTGACGAGAGCTAGTGACCAAGGGAATGCCTTGACACAGTTACCTCGCCACACAGTGAGAAACAAAGCTTCAAGACACCTTACAATGGAGGAAGGTGAAGGCACTACAAACGTCTCACAAGGGAAACCCTAGGAGAGAAAAAAACCGTGATATGACTATTAGTAACCTTAATTTGGTGCCAATTTTAGTAGTATTATCAACCATTTTCTTACTTATCAAAAAAATCGTTTTCATAATCACACTACAAAATATACACATTTGCTTTAATTATGTGAAAATCAATCAATCCATTGTTGCAAGCCTAAGAATTAATAAATTAATCACCAACATAATCCATCTTCCATTAACATCATGGCTTCACTTAAAATACAAGAGTAAGAATTGCATATATATATATATATATATATATATATATATATAGAGAGAGAGAGAGAGAGAGAGAGAGAGAGATTATAACCCATTGTTTCATTGTTTTACTTAACCACAACAAGAGTAAGATAGAACTTTTATAATAGACAAAAAGAAGAAATATCTAGGATCGATACAAATATTGTAACTTACAATCACAAAGTTAAGAGCTTCACTCTGCTTGTTTTATGTTTGCTCTTTAAAAAAAAGTTAAGAGCAATAAGAATGAGTGAAAGCACTTTACTCATGAGAGTTATAGAGTATCCTAGGTAAGATGAAATGTCTTATGTAGAAAGACACCCACCAAATATTCATAACACCCCCTAGATGTTTATTGAGGATATACCTTATTAAAACCTTACTAAGAAAAAATTCATTGGATGATATTGAGTCTAATTAAAGAATGTTGAGTTCAGTTTCACTCAATGTTTTCTCGGAATTAAGAGTGTTACAATTCACTTCGCCAACCAAGCAATGTCTGCGCGACCATTAATGTTTGTTTACAACCAAATTGCGATTCGAAATTAGCTATAAGGACACGTTAGCATGACATTAAAGCGAATTTGGGAATGGTCAAAAGGAGTAATACTCAAAGAAAAAATGGCTCGAAAGTCCACATGCACTCTCAAATCGGAAGCCAATGTCGAAGGTTAAAAAAGAGACACGCGCAAGGCCGTATTTTCGAAAGACACGTGGGAGGTTCTCGAAGAAAGGCTCAAAGGCGAATTTCAAGATCAAAGCAACACTAAACAAACAAAGACAAGTGTGAAGCATCCGGACACCATAAGACACTTGGCATCGATACTCAACATCCATTAGATAGTTTAGTTTTATTCAATAGGAACATGTGTCCATCATGCAACCTAGCGATTTATTTTTGGTAAGCTCTAGAAATAGCGGTTTATACGAAGAATTCAGAGCGATTTCATAACACTTAACACATCCGACTACACAAGATCTCTCGACTAGCTACAAGCGGTGAACAATGTATGTCCGAGCCAAGCCCTTTGTATCTTTTCAAACTTATTTCAATTCAATGCAATTTCTTTTCGACAATTGAGTCTCCTTGGCGAGTATCTGAGCGTCAATCTTTTCCCGTTTACTTCACTATTAATTAAGGTTATAGTTTTATTTTGAGTTGACTTAATGAACAAGAGTGAATATTGTCGTTGGAAAAAAATGCTTCTTTCATTCATCATTTATACTATATTTCTGAAGGGAAAAATGAGATATTAGTTGTTTTTTCCTTGCTTCACATTTGAGTTTGACAATATTTATTACATTTGGGAAAAATGAGAATCTTTGGACCAGTGTGAAGGAACTTCCAGTGAAATATTTAGCTTATTAAACGCTTATTCAATTAATGCTCATTATACGAAAGTTTATGTTGCGAACGCTTATTGAATAAGTGACATTGGCAAGCGGATTTTTGTTAGGTTATCTTAAAAGCTTATTGAAATAAGTTCAAAATCACTTATACATAGGTTGCAAGCTACTTTAATAAGCTTGACCAATGGGCTCATGGGAAATTTTACAAAAAATAAAAAATAGAGGAAAATAAAATGAAATCTAATTAACTTGAAATGTTAGGTTACGATCGATATGAATTCTTAGACATTGATAATATTTTATACGATACTATATGATAAAGTTGATTGCTACAACGGTGAAGGAGTTAGTTAATCCCTAAAAAACACAACTCTTAAACACAAACATAAGAACATAAATTACAAATCAAACCTTCATATCCTCAAAGCCAAAAAATAACCAAATACAAGCAAAAGGCTTTTTTTTTTTACCAAACAAGCAAAAAGGCTAAAAATAAAATAAAAAACCAATTTTGAGTTGATCCTAGAAAGCAAACAGAATCACCACAAAAGTTAATAGAACCCCTACTTAAATGAAAAGTTAATAAATACCACACACACACATTATTACTGCTCACACTCGGATTCAAATATGAGAGGCGACATTCTCATGTAACTGATATTGTTAAGGTAACCAACAATGAGGAACTAATAAAACCCCTTTAACAGAAAACACACAATTCATGAAAAAATTATTTTCTCAGCAACTAAACAAGTTAAAAAAGAAAAATAGCAAGGAGAGAAATGCACCTTTGTAGATACTCAAAGATTGAAACTTTTTCAAAAACACAGTACAATTGTGCAAACTAATAAATACTTTATATATATATATATATATATATATATATATATATATATATATATATATATATATATATATATAAAAATATATATATATTTCTATTCAAAAAAAAAAAAATGGTTGGTATTGTTAAAGGGTAAACCCATTCAAGAAGCTTTTGATTTGATTCGAATTAAGTATTTTTAATAAATGGGAAATCAAGCTATTATTTGAATACAATATTCTTGTTCTTGTTGAAAAAAGGATAAAAATTAAATCTTGCACAAAAATTGTCACTTTCTCAACAATAAATTAACTTCCAAAATTTCCAATACGTAGGGACTCGGTAGATATATTTTCTTTCAAATATCTTTTCTAAGTTGCTTTGCCATCGCCTTTTCATCCTATTCACACTCACTTCACTTCTTCTTGTCTTTTTTTATTATTTATTTATTGTGCTTATATGGGTATTTATATTTTGTCAAATTTATTACTTAATTTTGATTTTGAGAAATTTGATATTTCATAGGGGAAATTACACTCACCTCCCCTGAAGTCAAGTTAAAAGCCACACACCTCTCATCTAGTTTCCTCTTGACAATAACCTCCTCTCAAATTATTGGATTATTTTCAATCTCTAAAATTTAATACACCATTACAAAGACTTCTTCTATTCCCGTGTAATTTTCTTCATCTTTCTCCTTCATTCACAGTTTCTAGCTTTGAATAAGAATTCATTCCCTAAAATCTGAACATATCATCACAAAGATTTGTAGTAGGTTTACAGAGGAAGAAGGGAGATGAAACTAGTGCAGCCTATCGACAGTTTTGCATAGTGGAAGTCAAAATTAAGTCGAGAAAGTAGCTAGTGCACAACACAAAGAGGTGCAAAAGGGGAAGAACTCTCATTTGAAATGAATGACCTATAAGATTTAGCATTTGATGGTCGAAGAAAATAAAGGAAATGGATGTGCAAGTATAGCACAAGTCAAGAACACATGATTATATCTTCAAATACAATTCGAAAATTGTATTTGACCAAAACTTAAGAGAGGTGAGTGTTAAATTTAAAATTAAAGGGGAGGTGTGTGACATTTAACCAAAACTTAAGGGAGGTCATTGTTCAATTTAAAACTAGAGGGGAGGTGTGTGATATTTGACCAGAACTTAAGGGAGGTCAATGCAATTTCCTCTATTTCATATTATTATGTATTTGTATGTATGTATTAATCAAGAAATTATTCTGTAAATAAATAAAAAATAATGACGTTCAATGAAAATGTAATCTTATTCCTTAATATCAGACAAGCTGATAATTTAAAATCGATACCTAAATTTACAATACTCTCCCTCAATAGATTTGACACTGCTGCATACAGGGTAGAACTTGAACCTAGGACTTTGGTTAAGCTAGAAGAGACTCCTACCATCTTATCCAAACTGATTTTAGGAAAACGTACTATTTGAAAATTTAAGCTTTTCAAAAAAATATTCATGGAGTTGTGAGCATGTATTTATATACAAGCAACCCCGTTTTAGAGTATAGAAATCACATAGGTAAAAAGTATTTTAATAGCTCTAAACATTTTTTGGCTAGGAAGTAGTTCTAAGCATTTCTTATTTAAAATTATTTATCATATAAATTACTATAAAAATACAATATAAACAAAAAGATAAAAAAAATAGAAAATGATTAAAAAACACGTACATTATATATATATATATATATAGAGAGAGAGAGAGAGAGAGAGAGATGGAAAATTTTATTGGATTTTAATAACAACATAAACCTAATTAAAATTATCACTTTTTATGTGGTTTGTTTATATATATATATATATATATATATATATATATATATATATATATATATAGTTCTATATGTATATAGTTCTATATGTTTGTAAGGTGAGTGATGTTTTCCACTTATAAACTATTTTTCATGTCATATCTGTGGGACTCTAATTAACAAAATATAATGAGCTCCGATCGAATTAGTTGACAAATTTTACAATATCAATTAAGAGTTAAATATATGTATCTAATTAAAGTCAAAATTTATTTAAGTTTGGAGTTAAATCTAATCAACAATATCCATATTATATTCAAAAATAAGAATGGAAAAATAGGTGCATTTAATTTAGCTCCACTCCACCCCAGTACTAAAAGTTAGTAATAAAATATTTTTAGGTATTCATGGAAGTTTCAAAGAACGGAACATAGTTTGGGAATGGGGTTCCTTGCTTCTTCGCATAATTCTTAAGTAACCCTGGAATATTGGAAGCAAAAACACAAATTGAGATTGTTAGAAAAAATGAGAAAAAACCATTGAAAGGAGTTCACTGTGGATCCAATCCCATGTGGTTTTTTGGTTTGCTTCTTCAACCTCTCATATTTCTGGCAATGCTTCTCTGATATTGTGAATGTTGTTGGTTTACTTTGTTTTGTTGCCTTTTTAAATTGTAACAGACCAACCATTAGGCGTTTTCCGAGAGACCAAACTGTTGGAAATGCTTCACCACTATTATTTTTACTAAAGGAGAAGGCAAATCATCTGCTGGATAGTGGTTTTTAATTTTTATCACCACTATTATACTCTATTATAATATTTAGTGGTGATAGCAAGATTTTTATCACTATTATTTTGTTTGATTACACTTCAGTTTAAAATGTGCAAAAATATTTCACAAATTCCTTTTATTTTTTAAACAAACACATGCTTTTTGTTGGTCCGTAGCTCTTCGTCCCCTGTACTGATGTCTAGGAGAAAAGAACCCAAACTAATCTAGAGTTCGACTAGGAGGTAAGTAAAGTCTGACTCTAATTTATTTCATCGTTGAGGGAATGAACTCGATACTAGTCCAATTCGTCTCTTTAAATACTAGTGTGTTAATCACTCCCACTCAAACTTGGAGTTACACATGCTTCATGTTTCAACATGTTATTTTTTCAAAATAGGTGACTTGCCATACTCATTTAATTACATGATAACAATTTATTGAATGTGTGTGTAAAATATTTGTATACGGAAGTGCAGATAAAGTAAATTTTCTTTTTGGCTGGAAAAATTAAAATTGTTAATAAATATTTAAAATAGATGAATTACTACTACACAACATGCTTTTTGATCTTAATTACATGGAGGATAGTTTGAAAAACATTTAAGTGGTGTTGGATAAACCCGCTTTTCCATGACTCACAAGTAATATGCACATATCGCGTAAATTAATATGTGGTGAACAGTACCTTTATGAGTCCCAAGGGTGGACCGGTCAGCGTATGGTCGTGTGGTTTGTTGATGAAGTCGCGAGCAAAGCTCGAGATTGGATTGTACCCAAAAACACACTCTAACGCCTAAGTCGGGGAGAAGAAGTCAAAGCGAGAAATGAGTCGTGGGGAAAAGTGTACCATTCTGCGAGGGTTGACTCCTATTTATAGAGTAGGATCAGTCGGCTCGATCTCAACTATTGATCGTGATTCCTACCTGCTTATTGCAGCTTCGAGAGTGTATCTAAAGTAATGTAGGCGGTCCCACTGTCGAGTGGATTGGGCCATCACCCGATCTAGAACAGGTGGTGTCTCGTGCTCGAATTTGATGAACCATGGATTGTGAATCATTCTTAACATATCATTATGGTGGCCAAAATGGTATGGGTTGAGGTTGATGTCGAAAGTTAAAGTGTGGATATGTAGTAGTAATTGGGTGTAGTTAGTACATGATATGAACCAGATGGAATGCCTACTCTAAACCGTTCTTTACACATGTTGTATCATTATATGTGCACCATCTATCAAAAGTTGTGCATTATAGACACTTGATTTATATGTAATTTTTGCTCTTGAGCATTTTTTTTTAGAGCTATTGGGCCAAGCCCCACACTAAAATTTTGATTAGGCTGCATTGACAGTATTTGAAAATAAGCTTATAAGATTTTGGATTTCATTATTTCTTAATTAATGTAGTGATGTTGTATTTAGTATGTTGAAGTTTGATCACTACAAAAAAAAAATCGCTGATTTTTGCCGGCAATTTCCGTCGCAAATGCACAAATTTCCGTCGCAAAATAGCATTTGCAATGGATTTGCGACAGACCAAAAATGCTGGCAAAAACGCTTGTCGCAAACCGATTGCCACGGTATTTTCTGTCGCAAACCCATCGCAATTTTTTAAAAAAAAATTAAAAAAAAATTAAACCATAACTTCAAAATCTATTTAATAGTGATATCTATACAGAACACATAAATGCTCCAATATCAAAATTAATAAACATATATAAAGCAAAACATAATAACCACAATAGTAAGGGTTGTTTTTTTTGGTACCCCCACCAAATCCCTATATACCCCCACCAAAATAGAAAACCCCAAAATGCCCTTTGCAATCTATTTTTTTAAAAAAAATGCTCATCGTATATATGTCATGTTGGACATATATACGATGCTCAAGTTTAACACATCGTATATATGTCCTTAAGAAGTATATATGATTGGTCGTGTAAGATTAAATCGTATATACCTCTTAAGAACATATATACGATGTGTTAAAATTGAGCATCGTATATATGTCCAACATGACATATATACGATGGGTTGGAAATTTTTATTTTTTTAAAAAAAAAAATTAACGGTCATGATTTCACTTTCAAAGTTGATCAACGGTGTGGATTGCACGACAAAATCAACAGTTGATAATCTTTTACCTCAACTATAAATACCCACTCCCACCATCACTATTTTCACACCAAAATTCAACTTCCTTCTCTCACACAACACAAGTCAAGATGATGCAGGCTTCGCTAATGTCATACTACGAGCCTTCTTCCATCGCTATTGTTCATTGTAATTTGGGTCTCATTGATTATCAGGGCATCACCTTAGAAGATGATGGTGTAGCTTTCAATGGGAGAGATGTTATGCAGTGTAGGTTAAAACACTGCATATCATTTGCTGCTCTTAAGCAGAAACTATTGTAGATGGTGGTTCAACCAGAGAACAACGAGCATGAGATAATTCGTATCGCTTTATCGGAAACCGAATGGACCGATGGATGTCTTTCTTCGGTGCCGCCGTGGATGTCAACACCGATGATGACCTCCGACAGATGATGTCCAATCATATTATGTTTAAAAGGAAGAGTTACATTCATCTCTTCGTCGAAACCAGAAGGACCGTCGCTGAGATTCTTCATCAATTAACTCCACCAACTCGTGAGTTTCTATTGTATTTTTTTATCTGTCTATTTTGATTGTAGTTGCTTCATTTTATCGCTTGTGTAACTTTGTTTTCTCGAAAAAATATAACAACCAAAAAAGTAAAGTGCCAACATCAAAGTAATATAAGTACAAATATTTTAGAAATTGAATTATGGGGAATGGATTTCATGGGACCTTTTCCACCTTCTTTTGGCAATTTGTATATTTTAGTAGCTGTTGATTATGTGTCCAAATGGGTAGAGGCGGTAGCATTACCAAATAATGATGCAAAATCGATGTAAGTAAGTGTTGAGATAAAATCCTTTTTGATATATGGTTTTAATGATAACAAACCTTATGAACTAAAGCTTAAGTATTCTGAATGGTGCTCTACTAATGGGTGTCTTGAGTTTGTTGAAAAGAAACAGTGTTTCTTTCAAGTGGACATGCTAGAAGCGAATTAGATCAATCCATTGCATGTCATTCTCAACAAATTGAAGAATCAGAGTAGCACCAACAAAGTTACAAGAATAGTAATGCAAGCTTCATGAAGACATATTATCTTTACTATTACAATGTGTGGGACTAGAAAATCTTTGTTAGACTTGGGGGCAAGGAATGTCGAAATTATGGGCGACTGAGCTAGTTGTGAAGCAATTAACAAAAGAGTACAAATGCATCAAAGAAAATCTTATGCGATGACTTTGTTGTGGCCAATACGTTGTTGAAGAAATTTGACAATGTTATCGTTAAACATGTGTCTCGAATAGACAATCAAGAGGCAAATGACTTGGCACAAATCGCTTGAGGCTATAGAGTTTCCAAAGAGAAACTATCAGAGTTAATAGAAATTAAAAATAAACTAATTTCGACAGACTCTACTGAAGACCAATTGTCAAAGCAAAAACTTGAGGGGGTAGAGGTAGCTCCAAATTTTTACAATTTCCAAATTTTTACAATTTCCAAATTTTTGATCCCGGTGGAACTCACGCAGATGTTTGCCACTTTGCTATTACGCTGTCGTTTCTGTCAAGTCTTAGTGGTTAGAAGTTAGATAGGCTTGAAGTTAGCATGTAAGTGCTATTTAAGCACAAGTTGTACCACATTGTAACTATCTTTTTCAATATGAATTCAATTGAGTTTTACTCTCAATCAAGCTCTCAAGCTTACTTCTCCTATGAGATGAATCTTCATCTCTTTGATCCCGTGATTTCCAAGAAGAGATACGATACTTCAGCATTAACATGGTTTTTTTGGCTTATTGCAACACACCCTTTTGTGGAGACAAAGATTCTTGAAGAGATTAAATAAAATTTTGGTGAAAAAGAGAAACCATTGATGTTAAATGTGGAAGATGTGAAAAATTAGTTTATTTACATGGTGATATATGTGAAGCTATATGGCTTTTTCCATTGATATTTTTCTTTGGAAAAAGCAAATAATTTTTGTAGTTGCTATCATTGATTTTTATCCTTTGATGAAAAAATAAGAATGCAAACAACTTCACATTTTTGGAATCTATGCAAATTTTGATTCAATGTATATAGATTATTACACTTTGCAATTCCATGTAAATTATAGAAGTACTTTTTTTGTGGACCACTGCAATGTGGTGTTTAAAATAGGGATGATATTTACTCTTCTTAATTGAATTTAATTTCACGTTTTTGCTCTTCCTAGCTATATACTTATGTTGCCTATTTGTAGCACCTAGGGATAGTATCACACATATTTTCAAATGAATTTATTTCTAAATTGTATTAAGAATTAATTAATTTAAAGAAAGTGAAAACTTTCATACTTTTTTTTCCTTAACTTAACATTCATTAATTAATATTTATATCTCTAATAATGAGATGGACAAATAATAATAACCACTTTGTATATTAAACTTTGATCCTTATCTAATATACATAATAATCAAAATTGTAGATCAAAATTGTAGGATAACAAAAGGGGATTTTAATTTGATGGACTACAAATTCAAATTCTTATCAATGTAAAAAGGACATGTACTCAAAACTTGGTGGTTATCTTTAGCTGTTTTTGTGATCATTATTTGGGTGTTAAATTTGGTGTATGGTTATCTTGAACGTGTTGGTGTATCTTGGTCATCCCATTCTAACATTATGTGTTACTTGTGCAAGATTCTATTAATAAAATCTTTTTCAATTATCAAAAAAAAAATCATATTTTAGAATGTCCAAAATAAAAGGTGTCTTTCACCTATTCATTCAATTGAACTTCTCATGAATGATGATCTCAGGGTTAGGATAACAAAAGTGGAATTTAATTTGATGGATTACAATCTGATGTAATGTTTCTATCAAATAAATAAATAATATAGAAATTGTCCTTCACTTTCACTCTAACAAATTAATATAATAGGACATGTCAAAACTATGGTATTGTCATGTATGATATTTTTTGTTTTTAGTTACTGCTTATTGCAAGTTGCTTTCTATCTACGTGGATTTGATCAAGGTAAAAGAAAAATAAATGCTAATATAGTAAAATGATAGTAAAATTCTCAAGTACTTTTTTACACCAACAAGGGACTAATAACTACTATCACATAATTAAGAAATAAATCAAACAACCAGCAACACAAACAAAGTCCAAGGAACAAAGCTAGACTCCTAATAAATCATCTAAGACAAGAGCTAATTAACTAGCTAGCAAGATAAAGCAACTAATAAAATATTGATAGCATTTTTAGTAGCCATAGTTGAATCATTGGAGATGGGAGGGTAGCACAAAGCTTGTAAGAAATCTTCTTTTCGGTGAAATAATGTGAACCCATAGAACCTAATAGAAGTTGATAACCCCACGTAAAATGTGGCTAATCCGGATCTGAAATCAACAGTGTTGTTGACGGTGCCAACATCAATATGGATTGAGCTTGTTTGCATCTCCTCTTTGCCACTTTCCAAATACATTGATGGGAGGTAGGTTGAGGCAAGAAACTCCGTTGTTGAGTTAGTAACGTTGTAAGAAATAGAAATAGAAACGTTTTGAAGAAAACATCGGCTATCTCTTCTAGGTTTGTGTAGAGCACAACGATGTCTCCTCCTACAATGAGATTTGGACCCGTGAAGTTGAGCCAAATGGTGGTGCTTGAGTAAAGTTTGAGCTCCGGGATTTACATGGTATGACAAAGATCAATGCTATTGTAAGAAGCGCAAGAGGAATCGAAATGCCAAGAAGAATGCAATGAAAACTCTTTCGAAAAACCATGATGTGAGAGAGGAGAGCGAAAAAAAGAAAGAGAAGGAAGAATGAAACGGGAGAAATGAAAAGAGAGAAGATGAGAAAGAATAGAAGAAGAGAAATGTTGGTGACTTAAATTGAAATGAAAAGAGAGAGAATGAGAAAGAAAGAGAAGGAAGAATGATGTTGGAGAATTAATGCAAGCTAATAGGTTGTTGTCATGAGGAGCCAATAGTGTCGATTATCAAGGAAGCCAATAGTGTCATTCAGAAAGAACTCTCACAAAGAAGAAGTAAAAAGTTGCTTTTGGCAAACTAAATAGAACAGTTTCAAATTTGAAGGAAGGAAAAATGGGTACTGCTACCTGTATCGATATCATCCTCGCCATCATACTCCCTCCTCTTGGTGTCTTCCTCAAGTTTGCTTAATTTTTGTTTGACTCTAATTCATTTCTTGCAGTTGCTTAATTTGCGTTGTGCAGGTGGAGTTCTGGATCTGTTTGGTGCTTACCATTTTAATCATTCAAAAAAAATTATCCTACAATGGATACTTTCTAAAATTAGGTAGGCTATGAGAAATTAATTTGATAAAGAAAATAGTAGTTGTCATACATCAATATCTCCAAAGAATTTATTAAAGAAAATTAATACAAAAATAAAAAGCAAAAATGAATTCTCTCTCTGTTAAACCCATCATCATATTTCAATTAATTATAAAAAAAAAGTAGCAATTAATTGGAAAGGCAAAACAAAGGCTCCATGTATGTATGTGCAAGCAGTGGTGTTAAATCTTTTGAGAGAGAGCTTTGTCGTCTATTGTAGTCCTACCCACTCTAGGAAAAATGTCTCTGCAGTTGTGCGTAAATGATACCCGATTTATAATAATCAAAAAAGCCCCATGATATATATATATATATATATATATAGGATAAAAAGAAGGTCCCACTCTTAAGCCTTCCTATTTCATGCTAGCTAGCCACCTAATAGCCTATATATTAACCCAATAATAGGGTCCTTATTTCATTGATGTAAATATTTTAGGAACTAATTAGGTTACCGTGTCGATCCAAAGAAATATCTATGACGAATTCTATAAAAATGATTCAAAAAATTATAAAACGAAGAAGGTATCAGTAAAATTTACATAAATTATTCTTTTTTTTTTTACAAAATCTACATAAATTATTCATGTCATAAAAATACTATTATCATAACAAGTATCCTTTGTACCAAAAAAATTAACAACTATATCCTCACCCGTGAGATGCGATGCACAGGTAAGTAATTGTTGAAAATGTTACTTCAATCATGTATAAAATATTTAATATCAAAATATGTTATTATAATACTAAAATACTTTTGTATACATACCCTTGTTACACTACTAGAAAAGTAGCATTTTCGAACGAAAATTTCAGACGAAACATGTTTTGTTTGAAATCATATTATAATTAAGAAAATTTTGAACCGGATTTCGAATGGATAAAATTATTGGGACAGATTTTGCATATATATATATATATATTTAAGACGGATTTCGAATAGATTTCGTCTAAAATTTGTTTGAAGTCCTTTCATATGAGTTTGGACGGAATTTGGGACGAATTTCTAGACTTTGCAACTAAGGTTCTTCAAATGGGAGACATTCTGTGTGAAATCTGTCACAAACTACGTATCCATCCCAATTCCATGCAAAAAAACGTTTGAAATCTATCCCAATTCCATTTGAAATTTCGTACGAAATATCCTCTTTTCTAGTAGTGTTAGTTCTATTTAAGATAGTCTCACAACTTTTTAAATAAGTTTTAATGCATAAGAAAGCCCCTATCATAATAACCTTGTTGCCTTCTATTCGCCTTCTTCCGTTTTGAGCCTATTCATAATAACCTTGTTTTCCTTGCTTTGGGTGCTCAACCCATATACAAATACAATGTATCAGCCCCCAGAGTGAAGAAAAAAGGAAGAGATGTTACCTCCTAGATAAACAATCAATAGGATTCACAAACCACTCATAATAAAGACATGGCGGAGAATCATCCCTAGCCTAGCTAGTACCATCGTCGGGCTAAAGATAATACCCTATCAAGGGATCTCCTAAAATCCGGTACTCCTCCAGAGTAAATGCAAGAGTTTCTCAGATCCTAGATAATCCAAAGAACTGTATGCCAGAGGAGCATCAAACCATGCCAACATCTAGTTGTACCACCAATATGTTAGAATTGAAGAGACAATGACGAAAGATCCTGCTGCATCACAAAATCAAAAGAGAATTGCCTTTGCTCTCTCTCTCTCTCATATTTTTTCCAGATCTTTTGTGTTGTCATTATGTGTCCTTTTCATTGATGGAGGCCGGGGTAAAAATTAGAAAAATAAATGTATAATTACCATTTATAAGTATAACCGCTTTACATAATCTATATATCACTTATTAAAATATCTAAATCTAAATTAAATTATCAAGTTCTAAAAAATATTTTGCTTTATCATCAACTTTGCAAAATCTTCCATAACATGCTTTGAACCCCGTGGAAACAGAGAAAACAAAAACCAATAGGAAAAAAATAAAATGGGGATTAATACAATGGTCCCTCCTGAGCTTGAAAGTAGATCCTAGCTATTTCTAAGTATCATTAAAACTCTTGTTAAAAAATGGGGAAAATACAACCTACTTAGCCCTACTACCTGTTAAGAGTCCCACATCAGATGTGATATGGCCTGAAAAAGAGTTTATAAGTAGGAGGCATCCCTCACCTTACAAGCCCGGTTTTATGGGGTTGAGTTAGGCCCAAAACCACATTCTAAGATGGTTTCAGAGTCAATCCAAGATCCGTTGTGCCACCCGCTATCGGCTCCACTCGGGCCACTCGGGCGTGAGAGGGGTGTGTTAAGAGTCACATCGGATATGATATGGCCTAAAAAAGAGTTTATAAGTGGAAGGCATATCACTCACCTTACAAACCGGTTTTGTGGGGTTGAGTTAGGCCCAAAACCACATTCTAAAACAACCCTAGCATTGCTTTTATTTTTTATGACAAGCATTGAAAGCAGATTGTTAAACATCACATAAGGTTTCTTCATATACCAACATAAATTTCTAAACACAGGTTTCCAATTTTGATTCACAATTTATGACACAATACCAACTCTATTATTGTCTTTAAGCTAGGTGGGACCAACAACATATAAATAAAACACAAAACAAAAGGATTTTAAGTAGCATGACATGAATGAAGTAGTGTATCAAGTATTAGTGTTTTTGTACCCTAACAAACTTACAGTTTGAATTTGTAGGTGCATACTATGAGACACCCTTGATATATTTCAAGAGATCTCTTACTCACTAACAATGAGTAATAATGTCTTGTTGGTGAAGGTAACCATCTCTTTCTAGTTATAGTCTAACCAAAATTCTCAAAAAGTCAGAAATATTATTAATAAAAGTCGTAACATTTAATTAGTAGAGCCTAACTCATATTAATCCATATGCCACATCATGCATGTTGGTTACTTTATTTCTTATAAACGTTCTTTTAAATCATTATTCCTATTTTATGACCCTTAAATTTTGCCAATCTCTCATCACAATTCAATTGATGAGATCAACGATTAATACAATGGTCCATGTGCTTGAAAGTAGAGCCTAGCTATTTCTAAGTATCATTAAAATTTGTTATAAAATGGGGAAAATACAACCTACTTAGCCCTACTACCCCATTTGGAAGCATTGTTTTTTTTAACAAGCATTGAAAGCCTTGTTAAACATCACATAAGGTTTCTTCATATACCAACATGTACTTGAATGAGGATTGAAATATTTACTGATAATGTAATTACAGAAAGTTCCCTATACAAGATGAATATACAATGTTATAGTGTGTGTTATCAGATGCCTTTTTCTAGTCTCTGAGCTCTCTTATATATAGTCGAGCTCTGTTTAAACCGCCAACCACAATTATCTGCTTGGGAGGCCGGTACTTCAGTGGAAAAGTCGGTTATTGGTCCAACATGACCATGTCCCTTGTTCGGTCTACGTGTCATCCTTCTGGGCTCTTGAGTCACCAAGTGTCTTGATGACGTATCTCTAATCAAGTGCCTCAAACGATGTTAAAAGTTTAACACAAATTCTTTTAACATCGGCTCCTTAAACAACCGATGTTAAAATCCTGACACAAACACTTTCAACATCGATTATTTAAACAACCAATTTTAAAAGTAGGCGCGAAAACCCTACACTTCCATTTAATTGCAAAATTGCCACCTGTGTACCTTTAACATCAGTTATCCAAACAACCGATGTTAAAAGGTGATTTTTATTGTAATTTTTACACTAGTGTACTTTACATGGTGCCGAACTTTTCCACTATTTCAATAAATCAATCGATTCCAAAGTTGGTCTATATGGCAATCCATGGGGACTAAGGAGAAGCAAATCATATGTCTTATCAGAGTACACGTCATCATCTGCTACCTCCTAGAAGCACCTATCCCATCGAGGAAAGGGCCACCGAGGATACCATGCAGTTAAAAAAAGATTAACGTGTAACTATTACTTATGAATTATTTTAAGTTTAAAAAAACTCTATTTCCAATAAATATAACATTGTATATTTTAATTAAAAATTTAATATCTAAAAATCAAATTTTAACTGTAATCATTAAATTACCCATATCAATTAAGTTTTACAAGATCTTGTGTGATATTTAATTAATAAAAAAATAATCATATAAGATCTTATAATTAATGACGTAATCTGAATCGTTGATTTTAATCTAACAGTTATAATTATGAGTTCTCATTTTTGACGGTAAGAACTAGTTCCGCCACCTGATACACACACCTAGTTTTTAGAAGAAGTATGTTAGCGATGTATATATTTTCACATTGCACACAAAAACCAATCACTCCCTTTTAAAACTACTATTGCTAATTAGTAAATCTTTTTTTTGGCAAAAAAGAGATAGGGGAGTCTCGTTAAAACCTTTTGATGCAAACTCTCCTTAGAGAAAATCATCTAAAAGGAAAGAGTACTCCCCCTGTTATTAAAAAAAGAGAAAAAAGAAAGAAAGAGAGTAATAGGGAGATCAAGGGAGACTAGCTAGACCAAAACCCTTGACAGAAACAAACGTTAGCGAAAACGGCAAAAAGAAATACCTAATTTATTACGATTAGTAAATCTTGTTTATTACTTTTTTATATATAAAAGATAATTGAGATTTATTTTAAGTTTAAAAAAACTCTATTTCCAATAAATATGACATTGTATATTTTAATTAAAAAGTTAATGTTTCAAATCAAATTTCAACTGTAATCATTAAATTGCCCTTATCAATTAAATTGTATGACTAAAATAGTATAATTTTGGGCAGACTTTTTCCAGCTTAATTAGTAATTAAGTCTTGTTTATTACCTTTATATATAAAGGATGTCTTCTTGCCGTCATTTTAGTGTAACCATTTGGAGTGATTTTAGTTCTATATGTTTTTTTTTACAGAGTTTTAGTTCTGTATGTTGGTTGGTCTAGTTATTAAATTTTTTAAATGAAAATTTCATTGATGTTTAATTATTTTGTACTCGGTTTACTAAGAACAGGCACTTTACATCTATTTCTTGAAAGATGTATTTAATTTAATATAGATGGTCCTAACTAAAAAAAAAACTAATTGTTGTTTTATGCTTGACATGGACCTGCTAGTTCTTTTGCAAATGTGCACATGGAAAGCTCATTTGGTAGAATTATCATGGAATTTCAAGTTTTGCAAATTGCAAATTAACCTAGAAGGGTGGTACCTTGAAAAAAGTTGTCACTATTCTATTCATCTGTTTGGATGGTAGACTAAGAGGGAAGAGAATGAGAAGAAAAAAAATATAAATATATAAGAGAAATCAAAAGTGAATTGAGTTAATTTAAATGTTGTTTGCCCCTAGAGAAAATGGAATGAATGAAAAGTAAAATTCTGTACGCTTATTTGGTTGTGCTTATTTGGTTGTGCATAAAATGAGAAGAAAGAAAATAAGATATGAATGGTAATTTTGGCTAACCATCTAATCACAAAGATACAAGCTAACTCAGAAGCTAAGAATATTTCTCTCTACCACTTAGTTCTCTACCCTTTCAGATAATAATAATAATAATAATAATAATAATAATAATAATAATAATAATAATAATAATAATAATAATAATAATAATAACTCCTCTGTCAGAAAGAAGCAGACGTTCAACAATACTTGATATTTTTTAAAAGTACAATTGTGTATAGCTTGGAAATCCTTGAGATAGAGAGGAGATAAATTAGTTGATTGAAATAATAGCTAAATCGGTGAAAACCTTCAGCTATAATTTTGATTAAATGACATACACATTCTCTCTATTTTGAAATTAACACTCACTTGCCTTATTTGTCGGAAAAATTCACTCACCACTCCAATTTTGTTTAAAAGATACAAACAAAATCGGACCTTGATTATTTTTGCCAATACTTGAAAAGGCATCGATCCTTCGACTAATCGGTCCTTCAAACCCTCATTGGTCTTTCGATCCCCAGTGATCCTTATTTACTACTTTCTCGTTAACACGTCAAGTGTTGACCACTCTCTGTTAATTGTCAAACTCCCAACTTTCCTCTAATCCGCATTTAAATTAGCATCTGCTTTATCTTTATTTCAATTCCTACTATGAAAACTTCAAAACTCTTCATCTTTTCTAGCAGGATATAAATAAAAAGGGACAGTTGTTATACACCAATTTTGTTCGTATTCTTTTATTACAGTCCTTTTTTAATTTACTTGTTCGTGTGTGTCTTCGCTTTTAGCGTAATAGTAGGTAGTAGATAAAGTTTGTAAATCTTGGGATCAATTACTACGAGACTAATATTGCTTTGGAACGTCAACTTTATTTGGGCTCGTTTAGATACTTTTTGTTGAGTTGGGCCTTTGGCCCAAATTGTCCTTTTTTGTAGATCTTTTTGTTGGTAAAAAAAAATAAACTTTTTTTTTCTAAAAATCAAATCGATTTTAAATAATAAAAAAGCAGAAATTACAAAAATATACTTACTATTTTTACAAAATCAAAAAATAAAAATAATAAACATCAAATTTACACAAAAATAACTACAAAAGAAAATAAAATAATCACAAAAAGGGGGTGCCAGTAGCATCAACCTTGAGCTCATCAATTCGACTTTCACAACAAGCCTACTTGCCTAGCAATTCGACTTGCCTAACAAGTCGATTTTCCCAACATTGCCTAGCAATTCGACTTGCCCAACAAATTTACTTGTCCAGCAAGTTTCCACATCTAACCGTTCACCTTTAAAAGCATAGTCAATTCACACAGAAATCAGACACAATAACAGTGATTCAACAAAAATACTGAAAAAACACAAAAAATTGGTAGAAAAAAATGTGAGAAAGGGTAATGAAATTCACACACGAAAGGAAGGAGAGAGAATTAGGGACTCAACAATGTAGCCCTAATTCATTCCAATTAGTCAAGAATATAAGAGTAGAAACAAAATGCACACCACCGCATCAAAAAAATCTTCAACCACCATTGACGACACCCACAATTGCTACGCGGACCCCTAGGTACCGAGCTTCGCCGCCGCTCCACCAATGAGGTTCTGTCAGCCACAGACCCCCTCTATCCCATTTTTGTACCTTTTACTTTTATTTTAATTAATTTCATTCTTGCCTATTTTTACCACACTTATGTCCAATATTTTTAACAAAATCAAATTCAAAATCATAAATAAATTTTTAGCGATGACTATTTCTAGATTTATCTATTTGTTCATCCCAAGTATCTATCAATTTCAAAAATAATAAAATAAAAAATGTTCAACACACAAATATTTTCTATCCAAGAACTACGTATCATTTGATTATCTCCCAGGAGATATGTAGGAGCTGAGGGGGGCTCACATCTGTCAATTGCATAAAAATTTTTATTTTTGAAGTCTTTTTTCTTAACTATTACCATTTTTCTTCTCAAAAAATAGAGATTGCTGAGTCTTTTCCAATTCATTTTTAACTCTTTAAATACTAGAAGTTTTTTCGTAAATAATCAGTTTGGTAGAAAATAATAAGTTTGTGACAAAATACGTAAAGTGCGATGTTGATAGTGTATTTTAATTTGGGAAACTTAAGGGTCCAGAAAAAATTTAGATGTTCAAATACGCGAAGTTCGTTTCTCAATAATCTGTTTGATGGAAAAAAAATTCATGGCAAAATACATTAAGTGTAATTCTAGACAGTGTGTTTCGGGGTACTTTAGAATCAACAAAACAAATTACATGCCTAAATTGGTATTTTCTTCTATATTTAGATACTTTCGCATCAATAAGTATTAGACGCATACTTGGTGTTTAGTTTTAAATCAAACACTGCATGATACCTACATACGTGTTTCATTTTCTAATTATATATGTTGTCTTCTTTTCTCTTTAATTATGGGTTAAGTTTTTATATTTACATTTTTTTTGGTATAAACTGGTTATCCTCTACGTGCAACTCTAAAGACTAATCCCTCGAACCGGTTAGGACCGTATTATGGTTTAAGTTTTAATAGTTACATTTGATGAATATAGATAATGTTATTATTGGATGTCGTTTATGTTACAAGTTTAAGCTGTTTGTGTTATGACTTGATCTAATATATGTGATTAGGTTGTTGTTTATGCTCCAACTTTAAATCGTTTGTGTTATGACTTGATCTAATATGTGTAACTTTTGTCTTTAACTATGATGTCTTTCTAACACTTAAAATTTGTTTGATGTTGTTATTTACTGTTGTTTTTGCTTAAAAGTAAGTCATTTAATCAATAGCGAGACAACTCGTTCATCGGACGGGAAGTGAGGCTAGTTCATATTTAGTTTGCTTTACATTTACCATTTTAAATCATTAATACGTGTCACTATGAGCTTGTGCAGAAGCAGAAATTGACCGGTTATCTTGTGTATGTGAGTAAAATTGGTGATTCATTAGTGAACTGGCGATCAAACTAATGAGTCAATGGTCCATCATCATTTTAGTTAGTTAGTTCATGTTATGCTTAGTCGACAAAGTAATTCTTTGAAATTTTGTCATCGTGGGTCGCTATATAATGCAGTTTGTAACAAATTTGTTTTTTTAAGTTAATCAATAAAATCTCATATTTTCCCATTCTCTCTGATTTCTTTCTCTGTGTGTGTGAGAATCTCAGTGATTGAGAGTGAAAACACTGTGAGGTGAGTGAAATTAATTGTGAGCGTGATTTGTGGTTAAGTTCCAAACACACTCGTGTTAACGAACTACACCTTTTACAGAACCAAAAAACACCCAATATTCATATTATTCATATTTAATTTATTTTTCAAAAAAAAAATATAATTTTAAGTTCTTAAATTATTTATTTATTTTTTATTTGGGTTACAAAATCGTATATACGTAGGTGTGGGGATGTATACGACTTTGCTATTTAACAAATTGTATATACCCCCACCTTATGTATATACGGCATTATTTTTTAAATTTTTAGGGGATAATCGTATATACATATATACGGTTTTAATTTTTAAAATTTTTAGGGAAAATCGTATATACCCTCACCTTAGGTATATACGATTTCCCATTTTTTTTTGAGTTGTGGATATGTTGGAGTTTTTTTAAATTTTGTGAAGGGTTTTTTTATCACTATTTTTTTATTTTTTTGGTTATACAATATTATTTTATTTGATTACATTTCAGTTTAAAATGTGCAAAAACATTTCACACACCGTTTTTTTTTTTACAAACACATTCCTTCTTTTTGTCTAGAGGAATTTGACTCTGTTTTAGTATCTAGGAGAAAAAGACCCGACTAATTTAGAGTTCGTGAAAAAGTAAAACTCAACTCTAATTTTTCTATTATCGGAATTCAACTCTCGGTACTAGCCAAATTTAGGGGTGTTCAAAACCGAATCAAACCAATAGGAAACCGCAAACCGAACCAAACCAAACCGAAAACCGCAAAATATCGCTTTTGATCGATTTTATTCGGTTCTTTTTTCATTGCACCGCTGGTTCTGTTTCGGGCCGCGGTTTTGATTTCAAACCGAACCAAAATGCGGTCTTTATAAAATTGATTTTACACAATTCAAAAAATAATCTACTACTATGATAAGACAAGGTTTGTGGTCCTTATAAAATTAATGAAAACTTTTACTCTTGAGAAAGTGACAATTAAAAATTGTTTTGTTATGAAAGTATAGAAGTTTATGCATCTTTCATATATATGGACATTATTACTTTGCTTGAATAGGAAAAAAAACACACACACACACAATCCACGCCAAAAATAAAACTTGTATAAATCAATATGAAACGAACCAATCTTATATGAAAAGGCCAAGTTATATAAAAATCAAATAGAAGAAATTACAAATTCACTAAACTAAGATAGAATTACAAACTGAAAGCAATACTAGCACTACACAATACAGGCACTGTAAAAACCACCAAAGTCATATTCTCTACATTAGCATGCTAACCCAACCAAAAAGACTGTAGTAGCCTTATTTGCAGAATTGTGTGTGACATTAGACTTCAACGGATAGCAAAAAACGTTTACTAACTGACGACCTTCAGGGTGGTTGAAATACAATGTGCTTCTACCACTAAAACTCATAAAAGCTGATATTCTAACAAAAAACTTGGCGTGTCTTGAACCGATACCAATGGTGTTGTTAATCGTGCTGGCTGCATAGAATTTCCTTATGTACTTAGCCCCGCTTAAAATGCCCGATACATCCATCGATGGCAGATCGGTTGACAAGAGAAACTCACTTGTTGCCTTATTGATATCCGTGTACAAAACAGAAATAGAAACATTCTTAAAGAGGACCGTGAAACCAACGGTTGGGTTCGAGACAACAACCGTGATGACCCCTCCCATGGTGACACTTTTTCCGGTGATGTTGAGTGAAATTGCGCTTGTGTTTGAGTCGATACTTAGGTCGGGGTTGGGAAATGGTCTGGTGTAAAAAAGAAAGATAGCGCTATAGACTCACAAAGGAGGATAAGAAAAATGGCCAAGAGGCACATGTGGCGCGCGAACTTGTAATTAGCCACGATGAGTTTCCCAAGATATTGATGTGGTTTTTGTACTAATTTCAAAAATCCATCCACCTATGACAAACAACATCAAAAGAATGATCATTATTTTATATAATTTACATCTAGCAGGGTCATCCAAAACAATTGTGAAGCCCTGCGCAAATCTTAAATATTTTTACTCACATGGAATCTAGCAAGAAATGGTGCGACTCAGGTGACTTCATTTGGAGTGGATAGTGAAGATGATGTCATGTTTGCGAAATCAATTAATCAAGGTTAATGCCATGTTATGTTTTGATTTATTCACAACCAATTAAATGTTGACAAATTTCATAAATAAAAATAAAATAAAAGTCAAACATACACTATAACGAGGAAAGATAAAATGGAACATAAAACCAAACATAAAACAAAAGAAGAGGAAACAAATGAATTCCAAAGCAGCGGAGAAAGAGAGAAAAAGAGGTGGTTGATCGGAATCAATGGAGTCAACAAATAAGCATGAAGGAATTTGTAAAGATTCTTCTGTCAAATGACTTTTAGTGTTTGCAAATTAAATCAACACTACTCTATTTCTATTTTTTTTACTAAATTAGTTAATTAGTCCTCCTTTTTCCAAAAGTCACGTAACTATAAAAATTGTTTAATCATTTGTTGTTACAATAAAATGAGGAGACTTTTAATTCTGAAATAAAATGAAAAAAAAAAGAAAAAGAAAAAACACAAGAAAACGATGATACTCATACTACTGACCTTGGTAATGATCTAGATGATTTAAGCCTTTGAGAAACTAATTATGAGAGTGTATGATGTACACCAAAATTTTAAAAGGACTTCAGCTCCATTGCCGAACACACACATACTCATCAACATTAAATTTAATCTTGCTTAATGAGGCAATAGTAATTATTCAACAAATAATCTAAAAGTAAGAAGCAAAAGCTAATTAATTAATATACTACTACTAAAGTTCAGAGCAAAAGCATGAAGGAATTTGTAAAGATTCTTCACAAAATGACTTTTTGTGTTCATCGATTATCGACATTCGCATAGATGGGATGGGAGTGTTTGCAAATCAACACTACTCTATTTCTATTTTTCTTACTAAATTAGTTAATTAGTCCTCCTTTTTCCAAAAGTCACAGAACTATATATAAAAATTGTTTAATCATTTGTTGTTACAATAAAATGAGGAGACTTTTAATTCTGAAATAAAATGAAAAAAAAAAAAAAACACAAGAAAACGATGATACTCATACTACTGACCTTGGTGCCAAATTAGGGCAATCATGATCAGTATCATCATCATGACGATCTGAACATCCAGTAGCAGAAATAAATGAACCATCAGGGGAACTAACAACAACAGTAATCTCATGGGAGGTCATCTCAATTTCATCCATTTGCTGTGTTTTTTGTTTTAGGGAAAATGGAAGATGAAAATGTGGGACACTTGTTTTGTAACGAAGGAGGTCTGGTCTGGAGATGTTTTGGCTGCAAGTGGATGAAATAAAAGAACAGGAAGGAAGAAATTAAGTTAAAGGGTATGAAGCATTTGGTGTGGATGGCATAATTTAAGTTAAAGGGTATGAAGCATGTTTTTATGAGTGGAGGAAGAAGGAACAGCAAAGAACGTACGTGTGAGGAGGAGGAGAAATGTACAGATCTATAAAAACAAAAGAAGAAGAAAAAACAAAAGTAAGAGAAAAAAGAAGAGAAGAGAAGAGAAGAGAAGAGAAGAGAAGAGGAGGTGGAGAAGAAAGGATGGGGAAATGAGAGAACTTATAGAAGAATTTTTTTTAGGGACTTAAATTCAATCAGATACTAATAACCCTTGTTGGTAATGATCTAGATGATTTAAGCCTTTGAGAAACTAATTATGAGAGTGTATGATGTACACCAAAATTTTAAAAGGACTTCAGCTCCAT
Source organism: Oxytropis ochrocephala (assembly GCA_020916435.1). Taxonomy (NCBI): domain Eukaryota; kingdom Viridiplantae; phylum Streptophyta; class Magnoliopsida; order Fabales; family Fabaceae; genus Oxytropis; species Oxytropis ochrocephala. The sequence continues at coordinate 1,397,210 of CM037095.1, read as the reverse complement.
TGCCGACCACACACATACTCATCAACATTAAATTTAATCTTGCTTAATGAGGCAATAGTAATTATTCAACAAATAATCTAAAAGTAAGAAGCAAAAGCTAATTAATTAATATACAACTACTAAAGTTCAGAGCTAATTCACATGCTTAATGAGGCAATAGTAGTTCACAATAATAGATGCTTATTAATCCTAGTTCCATTTAAGGATATGCCTATCAATATTTGGTATACAGTCGTCGTTTAATGCTAGTTCCATTAACTCACAAAAAGTCCCAATCAACTCCAAAAGTATCCATGCATGCACACATATTTCTTTTGGGAATATTTGATACATTAGTATTGAAGAGGCAACAGTGACCACTTGATGGATTTCTCAAAGGTTGTATGTGAAGTGTGTTTGGGGAGTACCTTCAATTTATAGAGAAAAATAAATAAGATAGGTGGGAAGTTAGTTATGCATATTAAATCTAAAAAAAAAATATCTGATGCACTCTCTCTTGCATGTAGAAAGTTTGATTTAAAATGTAGCTTTCTATCCATGCATTTGGACACTTACCATCTTCAAATATTCTTGTTTTTGTATTCAAATAATTTAAACGATGTCTTCAAATATGTTACTTTATCCGTCTCATATTAAGTGTCGTTTAAGATTAACTCGCGGGTATTAAGAAAATGATTGGATATGCTAAATTCTATGGTGGAAAAATGTGGCAGGACTAAAATACCCTTACACTTTTCTCGATTGGAGCAAAGACACGGTTATTGATATTCTAAAGTAAGGGTGTTGTCGGAAAGAAATAATAATGTATTTCTTTATTAAATTTAATTCAAGTATATTTTCATCTTAAATATCATTGTTGCTAATGCATCTTTTGGAGATAGAACTTAAATTTATATATTTATTTAGCTTTATTGGGAATCATTTTAGATGGGGAAAATTAAAATAGGTATATAAATTTAGCTTTATTGGGAATCATTTTAGATGGGGAAAATTAAAATAGGTGTATACCCATGGCAGTCTTGGATCTACATATGTCTCGAGTGTGGTCATCGCACATCCCGAAAAAAATATTATTAGTACCAACTCTTCTATTAAAAAATAATATTAGTACCAATATCCTATTAAAAAAATATTTTGCACACCTTAGAAATATTTGTTTACACCGAAACTCCTAAGTTTGCACCTATCCAATACACCATACTCATACAATTACTCACACTCTTACACATTTCTAATTTTCACATCTCTTTCATTTGCTTATATTTTATCTTTTCCATGAAGCTCATGGCTTGGTCTTTGCACAACATATATCCTTCATAATGCAACTATTGTGGCATGCTTTCCTTAAAGATCTAAGCATGTCATTATCCATCAACTTCTCATCAAATGTATTATTATGGACAAATAAAGCAATGATAATGGACTTACACTAAATTGGTAGTAAAGTAAATATTGAACAGAAAATGAAGCTCGTAAGTGAGAGAATTGGAGTGTGATGATGGGAATAACATTTTCATTGTTCATTGTGATTCCAATTTCTACACATTATGCCTATTTTAATCAATTTTTAGTAGTGTTACGGGTCATGCGGGCTAACAAGTAACCCCCGATCCGCCCATTGACCCAGTGACCCGGTGACTTGACCGAGTTGATCACCGGGTCGTATTTAATAACATTGCTAATTAGACACTCCATTTCAAATCCATTTCTTCATTTCCTTACAAGCCACTTCAAATAAAAATAAAAAACTGCTAAAAAGAGCATCCCATGGTTTTTTGGGTGGTAAGTAATTAAAAAGAGTATCCCAAGGTTTTGAAAAACCACTTTTGTTTTGTCATTTTTGATCTGAAATAGCAATTCTCTTATTTTCCAAAAATTTATTATAAGATGATCTATAAATATTCAAATGGTAAAAAAAAATTATGAAATTTTCAATTTCAATCTAAGAGCATAGTATTGTATTGTTCTTTTAAAAAAAAATAGTTGCATTCAAGGCATGTGTTTCAGTAGTTGCACCAGCCAGTCAATAATTTAATGTTTGGTTTCAAATAAATAATTATTCCATACAAAAATTATTCCCAGCTATTACTAATGGGTAAGGCACCATCCATATTCTAGTTGTTACGCATTATTCTAGAGATGATCCCAAATACTCCATTCGATCTCTTTTATAAGAAAAAATTGGTCAATAAAAATTTATGTATTTAGTTCAAATTTTAGATTATATACATCTAATCTAACATATACTATTTTTGTGTGTGTGACCGACCTTACATATACCAATCGATAACTGAAGTCTAAGTGCAGAGAACTCTTAAATAAATTATCAATTTCAATCAACCAAATTTCAATTTTAAAATTAATTTCATTCTTCCTTGAAAGCGTGTTAAAGAGAAGTAAATGTAGTGTACCTTGAAAATAAAATCGATGTAAAAATTAACCAAAGTCTAGGTGCGAATACTCTTAAATATGTAGTTGAATGCGGTGTTATTAAACCCGGACCGACCGGTCGGTCGGACCGGTTGGACCGTGACCCGATCCCTAACTCGGTTCGGGTTGCTTGTTGGATCGCACATGCATCAGACCCGGTGCAACCCGGTTTGACCCGGTCGGTTTACACGTTGGCCCGGTGACCCGGTAGATGAACCGACCCGTAACGGGTTGTGCACCAAACCAGCAACTCATGGAAATGTCGTAAATATTTAAAAAGAAAGTCTGTGGGAATCAAACCTAACATATACCATGCACAACCAATAGGTTTACCACTAAGCCACCGCCAAATTGTTGAAATCCAATGCAATTGTAATGTATATAGCATTTATTCTTTGGTTAAAAAACATTTATTTAATGAGTTAATGATATTGTAACATAAATGTTTACACAAAAATCTTAAAAAATATATTTTTAAACAAAATTGTTTTCTAAAATTTAAAAAAATATATTTATAATTCTTAATATGTGTTATTCAAATGTCTAATTGTGTATCTTAGACTATGAAATAAATTAAAAAAAGACTATGAGAGTGTATGAGGTACACCAAAATTTTAAAAGGACTTCAGCTCCATTGCCGACCACACACATACTCATCAACATTAAATTTAATCTTGCTTAATGAGGCAATAGTAATTATTCAACAAATAATCTAAAAGTAAGAAGCAAAAGCTAATTAATTAATATACAACTACTAAAGTTCAGAGCTAATTCACATGCTTAATGAGGCAATAGTAGTACACAATATATAATAGATGCTTATTAATCCTAGTTCCATTTAAGGATATGCCTATCAATATTTGGTATACAGTCGTCGTTTAATGCTAGTTCCATTAACTCACAAAAAGTCCCAATCAACTCCAAAAGTATCCATGCATGCACACATATTTCTTTTGGGAATATTTGATACATTAGTATTGAAGAGGCAACAGTGACCACTTGATGGATTTCTCAAAGGTTGTATGTGAAGTGTGTTTGGGGAGTACCTTCAATTTATAGAGAAAAATAAATAAGATAGGTGGGAAGTTAGTTATGCATATTAAATCTAAAAAAAAAAATATCTGATGCACTCTCTCTTGCATGTAGAAAGTTTGATTTAAAATGTAGCTTTCTATCCATGCATTTGGACACTTACCATCTTCAAATATTCTTGTTTTTGTATTCAAATAATTTAAACGATGTCTTCAAATATGTTACTTTATCCGTCTCATATTAAGTGTCGTTTAAGATTAACTCGCGGGTATTAAGAAAATGTGATTGGATATGCTAAATTCTATGGTGGAAAAATGTGGCAGGACTAAAATACCCTTACACTTTTCTCGATTAGAGAAAAGACACGGTTATTGATATTCTAAAGTAAGGGTGTTGTTGGAAAGTAATAATAAATATTGTATTAATCCTACTTTCATTTAAGGATATGCCTATCAATATTTGGTACAGTCGTCGTTTAATGCTAGTTCCATTAACTCACAAAAAGTCTCAATCAACTCCAAAAGTATCCATGCATGCACACATATTTCTTTTGGGAATATTTGATACATTAGTATTGAAGAGGCAACAGTGACCACTTGATATTTATTATTATTATTATTATTATTATTATTATTATTATTATTATTAAATGTCTCTATCTCATCTCAAAACTCCAATTCCAAAGCAGCTAGAAATATGGAAATGCGCCACAGTTAAGAGATATTAACAATAAAGCCATGTTATTTCATAACACTTTAGGTTAGGGCTCTCTTTGGTAAAAATAGTGGATATCAGATAAGTTAGTGGATAGTGGATATTAGAAAAACTAATCGATAATAAATGATGTGTTTGGTAAAATTAACGATTAAAATAGCTGAATGTAAAATGAAATAAAATTAATGACTAAATTATTTAATAATAAAAAAATGTTAATGAGGAAAGAGAAGTAATTTTAAGAAAAATAAAAAGGATAAAAATGTCAAAAAAAAAAGTAAAACACTATCTGCTAGCATTTGAAAATAGCGTCTGAAAGATGCTAAACGCCAGCCGAAAAATGCTAAATGCTAGTTCGTACTAAAGACGCGTACTCTTCACCCGTTAGTTTCATCTGTTATCCGCTAACAGATGAGATGCGCCAAACAAATCCTATATAATAGCTGTGATTTGAAATGTTTGAAATGTTTCATCACGCGTACTCTCCAAATATTTGAAACGTTTAGCTGTGATTTGTTCAAACAATAATAGCAAAATGTCTGAATATAAACCAACTCTAGAGGTGACCAAATATAAATGACACATTAAAAGAAGCTCACAAATAGTCATGGTGAAAAAGACCTACAACTACTGCCACTTCTACGCGATTAATTACGAGAATTCTGTCATGAGTTTAATTTTCTCTTTATTTACCTATTTGTAAAAAAGCTAAAATAGACACTTTCAAAAGTTATTTCCTTTTCTTGTTAAAAAAAATTATTTCTTTTACAACACCATGTAAATCTAGTATTTATTCCAAGATGTCAATATTTAATCTTAATATATAAGCTGATAATCAATTATCAGACATATTTAGTGAACATTGCTGGTTAATTATTTTGTACTTAGTTTATTAAGACCAGACACTTTACATCTAGGTTTTGAAAGATTTTCAATTTTTCATTAGTGATGATGTTTAAGCTAGGAAAGATGTATTGAGTGAACTTAAATGTTGGCACTATTCATCAGTTTGGATGTTAGACTGAGAGGGATCGAAGAGAATGAGAAGGAAAAAAATATAAATAAGAGTAAGCAAAAGTGAATTGAGTTAATTTAAATATTTGTTTGTCTCTAGATAAAATGGAGTGAAAGAAAGTAAAATTCTCATCGCTTATTTGGTTGTGCATGAAATGAGAACAAAGAAAATAAGATCATATGAATGGATATACAATTATATTTATATCCCAAAAATCATATATTACATTTCTTATTTTTATTCTGGCTTTAATTACATTTTAGGTCCCCAAAAATATGATGGTTCTTGAACAAGTCTATACTTTTTCATTTTTAGTTCCCAAATTTAACAAAAAAGTGTCTTTAGATCCTCGTGAAGGTACCGACATGGGTTGGTCAGAGCGGTAACTAGGCTCGTATCTCATTCTAAGGTATCAGGTTCGAATTTTGGGTGTGTCAAAGTCGGTGAATGTTGCACACTAATAACACGGTTACCAAAAAAAGATCCCCACGAAGGTTCTTTAAGGGATCGAAGGCAAGACTCGTGACTTTTGTGTTTTAAGGACTAGAAAATGACCAAAGAAAGTCAAGGAGGGATTGATTACGAAATCATCTTATTTTTAGCATAAAAACATATTTAATCTTAATCAATTAAGATTAGTCACTACGTACGTTCGGCGGTGAATACACTAGTCTCGACCAAAAATAGAAGTTGATAATCAATTGTCAGACATATATTGTGAATATGATCTTTGTGTGAAGGCTAAGAAATTGTGCCCCTTCAAAGCAAGAAATGAAGAATCTTATAAATATAGAAAATAAAAATACATTTTGTCAAAAGAAAACAAAATGAAAATACAAACAAAGGATTGTATCTAGCTAGCTAGCTAGGGTTCTACAATATGGAAGTAATTGCAATGTATCTTTTATAGCTTATGGGTGAGAACATGACAGGCTTTTTTGTGTGGAAATCTCACCAAAATAAATTCCCAGCTGTGTATCACATCCAAATATATCCTATAAAGGTTCTAATTCAAAAAATTTACTTTAATTCATATCAGATACGTATGAGGATAGTCCCTAACCAATATAGAAATATTATAACCACTGCCAAAAAAAATAGAGAAATATTATAAAAAAAATTAAGACAAAAACGGAAAGGAATCTATGTGTATTAATGCTTTGAACCACTGCCAACCTCTTTCTGAAATGTACATCAATAACATTCAATTGTTAGAGATTAAAATTGGGAGAAAATTATTCCATCGACAACAAATCAAGGTAACATGTGCATTGTCCATGTTATCAAATTAATTTTTTGGGAGCTTGTATGTTAGCTTCTATTAGCTAGTGTACAACTTTTTTTTCTTTCATAAATCGAGTATCATCCGTGCCTAATTATTGAGACTCATCTCTCGAGCCGAGTAAAACAACAATAGACAATAAAACTCTCACTCAAGATATTTAACATTGTTGCATTCCCAATACTGCGACAATGTTAAATCAGTTTTTTTTGTGAGAATAAGGGTCGAAGCCCTAAACCCTAAACGTGCAGAAAAATCGTCGAGTTTAGACCCATAGACACACTACACTTTGCTAAATTATCAGCAACACAGTTACAGCTCCTATCTAGCTTCCTCAACAAAATATCTGCAGCTGGCCCACCTATGACTTTGATACTTTGTTAAATCCGTTGAGAAGAGCTTTTCAACAGTGTTAATTTTTTTTTGTGTGTAGAAAGAATATAAAGGATTTACCAATAGAACACTTGAAGGTTGTATACAATTCGGTAGTGGCGGATCTAGAAAGTTTTTGTCGTGGCGCAAAAAGTAGTTTAATATTTTTTTAGAAAAATATTATAAGTATTTAAAATATACAATTTCATTATAAAAAAGAGTCAACACTCAATCATATATTATTACTTGAGGACATTTTAGTGACTCTAAAAATTAGTTTGACTAACATTTTAGTTCTTAATGACTAACATTTTAGTTTGACTAGCATTTTTTATTATTATTATTATTATTATTATTATTATTATTGTTATTATTATTATTATTATTATTATAAACAAATGCAGCATAGTAGGAAAATGTGCTTTGTAGACAAAACAAAACTTATTCGCTATTTGAGAAATGAAAAATATCAATTTAGTTATCAATTAACAGTCAAATTAGTCATTTTAAAATAACTTGAGGGACATTTTAGTAACATTTAAGTTCTTAATGACTAACATTTTAGTTCTTAATGACTAACATTTTAGTTTGACTAGCATTTTATTATTATTATTATTATTATTATTATTATTATTATTATTATTATTATTATTATTATTATTATTATTATTATTATTATTATAAACAAATGCAGCATAGTAGGAAAATGTGCTTCATAGACAAATCATGTACTATGCAATATGTATGCGTTTTCTTTTGTCATGTGATGATGCCTCTGAATTATATTTGTAAGAATGCTTACAAGTGTATTTTAATTTGCCAAGTAGTATCAACCCAATACCCATGCTCTCATGGATTCTCTTGTTGGAGTGACACATTTTAGGGCTCATGACATGAGGTTGGAATCCAAGAAGGCTGGTAGATTGAATTATCTTTTGTGGATGACAGTCACTTGGTGCCTCTGGATTCATCGAACTCACATTCTATTTAGAGACCAAGTCTTCAATTCTCAAATAGTAGTCAATCATGTTAAATCTATATCTTGGAGTTGGTTCATTAGCATTGAAGGTCGCAACTCAGATTTGAAAATTTCTGACTGGTGGGGAAATCCTATTATTTGTATGAACTCGATATAGTTTGGTCTTTTCTCTCATTCTTCCTGGGGTACTCTTTCCTCCTTGGGTCTTTTTCCCATGGGGTTTTGGCCCTAGGAGGTTTTAATGAGGCCCCTTATATCTGTACTGGTTGGGGTGCCCGTTTGCATCTCCTTTTATAAAAATTTTGCTTATAAAAAAAAGTGTATTTTAATTTAAACAAATGAAACAAAGTAGGAAAATGTGTTTAATTGGCTTGACATAGACGTGCATCGAGTAATGTAAGAAAGCTTATTTGGAAATATGCTATATGATGGAGTCTTATCTAGCTCACACACATAAATTTGGCCTATCGTTTTAGGTTGCTAGACTAGTGTACCTATAGATTTTGACATAAGGTAAACTTTGGAAAATGCTACTACACTATTGGTGAATTTTGTTATCAACTCTAGTGAGTCACTATCCGTAATTTATGATTAAGTTAAAGATTCTAATATTTTGGATTTGATAACTATAATGAGTTTGAGTTTAATTTGGTGTTTTTTTAACTTTTAGAAACTTTTCTCTATTTTAAAGTGTTGGACCACTTCTACCACCTATATATCAATAATATTTTTGACTTATCAACAACAAAAAAAAGGTTGATTTGAGTGGTAACTGATTGGGCTCGAATCACACTCAAAAGTTTTGGGTTCGAATATTGGGTGTGACAAAAACTTTATTGGGAGGGGAGAACCACTTGAACCGACGAAGCCGAATACTCGTGGTCAGCCAAATTCATCAGTGTAGATTAGTTATCGACAAATTCGGTGAAAACTCCACACCAATGAGATATGGTAAAAAAAAAAAAAAAAAAAAGAGGTAATGAATCCAATAAATAGTAAACTCATTCAAATATAACCTAATGAAGTTAACCAAATAAAACATAATGAAGAATGTATAAGTTCTTTTTTTTAACGTGACATCACTAGTTAGAATAATTATAGGAGGATTATTTAAATGTAATGACTTGTTGAATTTCTCCAAACCTTGACTATCGAAAGACGATTTAGGTACAATGTATTTTCTAGTCACTATATTTATATGATAAATTACAAGAGGATGATTTGTATTATTAATATTAGTTGATGATTGATAGTTATTTTCAAATTAATTATGTTTTCTCTCTTTAAAATTGATAAAATTAATCAATACAAACTTATTTTCTAGGAGAGTTACATGGATTTTGTGTTTCTCATTGTATCGAAGGATATTTCGAAACAATGACTCAGTTCCAACAGGTGAAAATTAATTTTTTTCATAACATAACGTTTGTAAAATTATTAAACAAAGAAGGTATAAGTAATAATTCATAAATTTCATGTCATAAAAATACTATTATCATAATAGTTAAAAACTATCATTATTTAATAAAGTTAGAAATATGAAAACTATCTTGAAAATATTGTGTATCATCAAGTTACATTAAAAAGGTTTAAGTGTTTGTTTTGATTAAAAAAACATAAGTTTTTAATTTATTTATTTATTTTTAGATGAAAAATGTTAGAGTGAGGGGATGACGCCCTAGTCCAAGGCATTAGGCAGGGAAGACCTTCGGACTCTTTGAGCACTTACGAAGGTACTTCAATGGACAAGTCGGTTATTGGTCCCAACATGACGCGTGTCCCTTGTTCGGTCTACGTGTCATCCTTCTGGGCTCCTGAGTCACCAAGTGTCTTGTTGACGTGTCACTATCAAGTGTCTCAACCGATGTTAAAAGTCTAACACAGATTCTTTTAACATCGACTCCTTAAACAACCGATGTTAAAATCCCGACACAAACACTTTCAACATCGATTATTTAAACAACCTATGTTAAAAGTAGGCGCGAAAACCCAACACCTCCATTTAATTGCAAAATTGCCACCGTGTGTACCTTATACATCGGTTATCCAAACAACCGATGTTAAAAGGTGATTTTTATTGTCATTTTTGCACTAGTGTACTTTAGATGGTGTCGGACTTTTCCACTATTTCAATAACACAATCGATTCTAAAGGTGGTCTATATGGCATTCCATGGGGACTAAGGAGAAGCAAATCATATGTCTTATCAGAGTACACGCCATCATATGCGGCCTCCCAGAAGCACCTATCCTCCATCGAGGAAAGGGCCACCGAGGATACGTTAAAAAAGATTAACGTGTAACTATTAATTGTGAATTATTTTATGTTTAAAAAAACTCTATTTCCAATAAATATGACTTTGTATATTTTAATTAAAAATTTAATATCTAAAAATCAAATTTCAACTGTAATCATTAAATTGCCCTTATCAATTAAGTTTTACAAGATCTTGTGTGATATTTAATTAATAAAGAATATAATCATATAAGATCTTATAATTAATGACGTAATGTGAATCGTTGATTTTAATCTAACAGTTATAATTATGAGTTCTCATTTTATACAGTAAGAAGTAGTTCCGGCACGTGATACAAACACCTAGTTTTTAGAAGAAGTATGTTAGTGATGTATAAATTTTCACATTGCACACAAAACCAATCACTCTCTTTTAAAACCACTATTTCTAATTAGTAAATCTTTTTTTTGGCAAAAAAAGATAGGAGAGTCTCGTTAAAACCTTTTGATGCAAACTCTCTTTAGAAAAAAATCAACTAAAAGGAAAGAGGACTTCCCCGGTTATTAAAAAAAGAGAGTAATAGAGAGATCAAGGGGGACTAGCTAGACCAAAACCCTTGGCAGATTAACGTGTAACTATTAATTGAGAATTATTTTAAGTTTAAAAAAACTCAATTTCCAATAAATATGACATTGTATATTTTAATTAAAAAGTTAATGTTTCAAGTCAAATTTCAACTGTAATCATTAAATTTTGCCCTTATCAATTAAATTGTATGACTAAAATAGTATAGTTTTGGGCAGACTTTTTCCAGCTTAATTAGTAATTAAGTCTTATTTATTTTAGTGTAACCATTTGGAGTGATTTTAGTTCTATATTTTTTTTACAAAGTTTTAGTTCTATATGTTGGTTGGTCTATATATTAAATTTTTTAAATGAAAATTTCATTGATGTTTAATTATTTTGTACTCGGTTTACTAAGTGTTTGTTTTGATCAAAAAAACATAAGTTTTTAATTTATTTATTTTTAGATGAAAAAATTTAGAGTGAGGGGATGACGCCCTAGTCCAAGGTAGCCAGGGAAGACCTTCGGACTCTTTGACCACTTACGAATGTAATTAATTTACCTCACCCCAAGAGGACTAGTGGGGAGTTTTTAATTTTTTTTCAATAACATAAGTTGTTGTTTGATTTACAACATATTTTCAACCGTTTCACATTTGACAAAATTTGTTCTATAATCCTAGGACAAGATCCTAATTGTCTTTCTATTGAATTCCCTCAACTCTAAACTGAAAAGGCTTTTAACCAATGAGAAGAATCTATATTTTATAGACACTTTTGATCAAAAAAATATATTTTATAGACACTATAAGAACCAATATTTGTTTGGAAATTACAAAGATGTCTTCAAACTGGTCATGAAAAAAAGTTAATTGAGGCATGCAAAACGTTTGATTGTTTCTTATATTCATATATAGCATCTAAACATGAAGAGCTAAGTAAATGTAACAACAAAAATCATGAAATGGATCATGTTTAGGAAGGAGGTTCAGGGTTCAAATCCTAGAAACTAACATTGCCTGTAAAAAATAAATAAAATGGATCATGTTGACTTCTTTGATAAGAGAAGAAAAAAAAGGGTCATGGTCATGGTCATGATGACAAGTTTCTAAGGGATGCAACATTCAATCTATTTGTAGCTAAAAGAGATGTTGAGATTATAATTTGTTAGATTATAGTTAGTTACTTTTAGTTATTGTTAGGTAATAGTTAGTTACTTTTAGTCAGTTTGTTAGTTGGTAGTTTTGATCAATTAGAGGTTCGTTTAGTGGTTAGAAGTTAGTTAGGGCTTGAAGTTAGCATGTAAGTGCCACTTGGTAACTATCTTTTTCAATACGAATTCATTTGAGTTTTACTCTAGATCAAGCTCTCAAGCTTACTTGTCCTATGAGATGACTATTCATCTCTTTGATCCTGTGATTTCTAAGATGGTATCAGAGCAAAATCGCTACGCCGTAATTCACAGTGATTCTGAAGATGAAGATTTCGCTTCCATTCAAGATTCATAATGCAAGGAAGATGTTTCGGATACTCTTCAACAAAAAGAAGTGAGCAACGTCTTTGGATTTGCATCAATAGAGGAGAACAGTGATTCAGATTTCGCCTTCGATAATTTTGGAGACTTGGATCTTGACATCGCACAGGTGATTCCGATCAAGCCATTCAAGCCAACAATTCATGGATCAACTATTCAGATTAGAGAAGTTTCATGCGCTCTTGTTGTTGATAGAGCTTCTTTTGTCAAGTTTGTTGATTCAGAGGTTCAAGAACATGAGGTTTCCTCTGAGAGAGCCAAGTCAATGATTCTTGAACCAGAAGAACTCGTTAGTGATTTCATCAAGAAGCACAAAACAAAATATAGCATCCATTTCTTTGTGCCACAAAATCAGTTTCATCGTGCATCGTTCAAGCTTCACTTGGTTGTTTCAACGACCATTAATTGTGCTGCCTTCTGAGAAGAGGAAAAAGCACAATTGCGCTATGAAGGTTAGATGACAACGTATCGTCGTTGTCATCTTTGATCCCGGTGGAACTCACGCAGATGTTTGCCACTTTGCTATTACGCTGTCGTTTCTGTCAAGTCTTAGTGGTTAGAAGTTAGATAGGCTTGAAGTTAGCATGTAAGTGCTATTTAAGCACAAGTTGTACCACATTGTAACTATCTTTTTCAATATGAATTCAATTGAGTTTTACTCTCAATCAAGCTCTCAAGCTTACTTCTCCTATGAGATGAATCTTCATCTCTTTGATCCCGTGATTTCCAAGAAGAGATACGATACTTCAGCATTAACATGGTTTTTTTGGCTTATTGCAACACACCCTTTTGTGGAGACAAAGATTCTTGAAGAGATTAAATAAAATTTTGGTGAAAAGAGAAAACCATTGATGTTAAATGTGGAAGATGTGAAAAAATTAGTTTATTTACATGGTGATATATGTGAAGCTATATGGCTTTTTCCATTGATATTTTTCTTTGGAAAAAGCAAATAATTTTTGTAGTTGCTATCATTGATTTTTATCCTTTGATGAAAAAATAAGAATGCAAACAACTTCACATTTTTGGAATCTATGCAAATTTTGATTCAATGTATATAGATTATTACACTTTGCAATTCCATGTAAATTATAGAAGTACTTTTTTTATGGACCACTGCAATGTGGTGTTTAAAATAGGGATGATATTTACTCTTCTTAATTGAATTTAATTTCACGTTTTTGCTCTTCCTAGCTATATACTTATGTTGCCTATTTGTAGCACCTAGGGATAGTATCACACATATTTTCAAATGAATTTATTTCTAAATTGTATTAAGAATTAATTAATTTAAAGAAAGTGAAAACTTTCATACTTTTTTTTCCTTAACTTAACATTCATTAATTAATATTTATATCTATAATAATGAGATGGACAAATAATAATAACCACTTTGTATATTAAACTTTGATCCTTATCTAATATACATAATAATCAAAATTGTAGATCAAAATTGTAGGATAACAAAAAGGGGATTTTAATTTGATGGACTACAAATTCAAATTCTTATCAATGTAAAAAGGACATGTACTCAAAACTTGGTGGTTATCTTTAGCTGTTTTTGTGATCATTATTTGGGTGTTAAATTTGGTGTATGGTTATCTTGATGGTGTTGGTGTATCTTGCTCATCCCATCCTAACATTGTGTGTTACTTGTGCAAGATTTTATTAATAAAACCTTTTTCAATTATAAAAAAAAAATCATATTTTAGAATGTCCAAAATAATAGGTGTCTTTCACCTAGTCAATCAATTGAACTTCTCATGAATGATGATCTCAGGGTTAGGATAACAAAAGTGGAATTTAATTTGATGGATTACAATCTGATGTAACAGGACATGTAAAAACCATATGGTGTCATGTATGTTTCTATCAAATAAATAAATAATATAGAAATTGTCCTTCACTTTCACTCTAACAAATTAATATAATAGGACATGTCAAAACTATGGTATTGTCATGTATGATATTTTTTGTTTTTAGTTACTGCTTATTGCAAGTTGCTTTCTAGCTATCTACGTGGATTTGATCAGTGGTAAAAGAAAAATAAATGCTAATATAGTAAAATGATAGTAAAATTCTCAAGTACTTTTTTACACCAACAAGGGACTAATAACTACTATCACATAATTAAGAAATAAATCAAACAACCAGTAACACAAACAAAGTCCAAGGAACAAAGCTAGACTCCTAATAAATCATCTAAGACAAGAGCTAATTAACTAGCTAGCAAGATAAAGCAACTAATAAAATATTGATAGCATTTTTAGTAGCCATAGTTGAATCATTGGAGATGGGAGGGTAGCACAAAGCTTGTAAGAAATCTTCTTTTCGGTGAAATAATGTGAACCCATAGAACCTAATAGAAGTTGATAACCCCACAGAAAATGTGGCTAATCCAGATCTGAAATCAACGATGTTGTTGGCGGTGCCAACATCAATATGGATTGAGCTTGTTTGCATCTCCTCTTTGCCACTTTCCAAATACATTGATGGGAGGTAGGTTGAGGCAAGAAACTCCGTTGTTGAGTTAGTAACGTTGTAAGAAATAGAAATAGAAACGTTTTCGAAGAAAACATCGGCTATCTCTTCTAGGTTTGTGTAGAGCACAACGATGTCTCCTCCTACAATGAGATTTGGACCCGTGAAGTTGAGCCAAATGGTGGTGCTTGAGTAAAGTTTGAGCTCCGGGGATTTACATGGTATGACAAAGATCAATGCTATTGTAAGAAGCGCAAGAGGAATCGAAATGCCGAAGAAGAATGCAATGAAAACTCTTTCAGAAACCATGATGTGAGAGAGGAGAGCGAAAAAGAAAGAGAAGGAAGAATGAAACGGGAGAAATGAAAAGAGAGAAGATGAGAAAGAATAGAAGAAGAGAAATGTTGGTGACTTAAATTGAAATGAAAAGAGAGAGAATGAGAAAGAAAGAGAAGGAAGAATGATGTTGGAGAATTAATGCAAGCTAATAGGTTGTTGTCATGAGGGAGCCAATAGTGTCGATTATCAAGGAAGCCAATAGTGTCATTCAGAAAGAACTCTCACAAAGAAGAAGTAAAGTTGCTTTTGGCAAACTAAATAGAACAGTTTCAAATTTGAAGGAAGGAAAAATGGGTACTGCTACCTGTATCGATATCATCCTCGCCATCATACTCCCTCCTCTTGGTGTCTTCCTCAAGTTTGCTTAATTTTTGTTTGACTCTAATTCATTTCTTGCGGTTGCTTAATTTGCGTTGTGCAGGTGGAGTTCTGGATCTGTTTGGTGCTTACCATTTTAATCATTCAAAAAAAATTATCCTACAATGGATACTTTCTAAAATTAGGTAGGCTATGAGAAATTAATTTGATAAAGAAAATAGTAGTTGTCATACATCAATATCTCCAAAGAATTTATTAAAGAAAATTAATACAAAAATAAAAAGCAAAAATGAATTCTCTCTCTGTTAAACCCATCATCATATTTCAATTAATTATAAAAAAAAAGTAGCAATTAATTGGAAAGGCAAAACAAAGGCTCCATGTATGTATGTGCAAGCAGTGGTGTTAAATCTTTTGAGAGAGAGCTTTGTCGTCTATTGTAGTCCTACCCGACTCGAGGAAATAGTCTCTGCAGTTGTGCGTAAATGATACCCGATTTATAATAATCAAAAAAGCCCCATGATATATATATATATATATATATAGGATAAAAAAGAAGGTCCCACTCTTAAGCCTTCCTATTTCATGCTAGCTAGCCAGCCTAATAGCCTATATATTAACCCAATAATAGGGTCCTTATTTCATTGATGTAAATATTTTAGGAACTAATTAGGTTACCGGTAATCCATCCAGTAAATATCTATGACAAATTCTATAAAAATGATTCAAAAAATTATAAAACGAAGGGTATCAGTAAAATTAACATAAATTATTCTTTTTTTTTTTACAAAATCTACATAAATTATTCATGTCATAAAAATACTATTATCATAACAAGTATCCTTTGTACCAAAAAAATTAACAATACTATCCTCACCCATGAGATGCGATGCACAGGAAAGTAATTGTTGAAAATGTTACTTCAATCATGTATAAAATATTTAATATCAAAATATGTTATTATAATACTAAAATACTTTTGTATACATACCCTTGTTACACTACTAGAAAAGTAGCATTTTCGAACGAAAATTTCAGACGAAACATGTTTTGTTTGAAATCATATTATAATTAAGAAAATTTTGAACCGGATTTCGAATGGATAAAATTATTGGGACAGATTTTGCATATATATATATATATATATATATATATATATATATATATATTATATATATATATATTTAAGACGGATTTCGAATAGATTTCGTCTAAAATTTGTTTGAAGTCCTTTCATATGAGTTTGGACGGAATTTGGGACGAATTTCTAGACTTTGCAACTAAGGTTCTTCAAATGGGAGACATTCTGTGCGAAATCTGTCACAAACTACGTATCCGTCCCAATTCCATGCAAAAAAACGTTTGAAATCTATCCCAATTCCATTTGAAATTTTGTACGAAATCTCCTCTTTTCTAGTAGTGTTAGTTCTATTTAAAAGAGTCTCACAACTTTTTAATAAGTTTTAATGCATAAGAAAGCCCCTATTCATAACCTTGTTGCCCTTTATTCGCCTTAGCTTGCTTTGGGTGCTCAACCCATATACAAATACAATGTATCAGCCCCCAGAGTGAAGAAAAAAGGAAAGAGATGTTACCTCCTAGATAAACAATCAATAGGATTCACAAAACCACTCATAATAAAGACATGGCGGAGAATCATCCCTAGCCTAGTACCATCGTCGGGCTAATTAAAGATAATACCCTATCAAGGGATCTCCTAAAATCCGGTACTCCTCCAGAGTAAATGCAAGAGTTTCTCAGAGCCTAGATAATCCAAAGAACTGTATGCCAGAGGAGCATCAAACCATGCCAACATCTAGTTGTACCACCAATATGTTAGAATTGAAGAGACAAGGACGAAAGATCCTGCTGCATCACAAAATCAAAACTCAGCCAGCCGACAATGGCGTACCAGACCGCTGAAGCAAATCTACAAGTGTAGAAGAGATGAAGGGAGAACTCCTGAAAAAGACCACACAAAATACAAACCGTATCGGCAAACTCCGAAATGATCCCTCTTCTAAACAAGTTCAGACAAATGGGAACTTTGTCCAAGAGAAGTTTCCATGAAAAGGCCACAACCGTAGCTCTTCCAAATCTTATTTAGAATCTTGAGCACCTGATCAGAGGACCTCAAAACATGTGAAGACGACTGAGAGAGAAGCTGATAAGCAGAAGCCACAAAGAACAAAGCCAGACAGAATCAGAGTCCAAACCCAAACATCCGGGACTGCTGCTAAAGAGACTTGTCCTGGATATAAAAAGAGGTCATCACGAAGGCCCTCCTCCCAAGTGAACAACTGACGCCTGAAAGGATCTAGTCCAAACCCAAACCCAAGAAGACCAACTACGTACCACAAGAACTAACTAAGGCGTCAGGATCTACAGCCACTGAAAATAACCTAGGGAACTTAGTCCTAAGATTCGGTTTATAATAGGAAATTGTAACACACACACACAAAGTAGAAATTAACATTACTTATTGGAACATAAAAGAAAAAAGATTGTTCAACAATAGACATTTTGAAATTGTACAATAACAATATTTCCAAAGAATGATAGCACGAGTAAATTTTAAGTCTGAATTTAACATAGAACCACACTTCTTGAAAATTAAATGTCATCTTGTTGCCACTTTCCGCCTACACATATGAAGAGAAACTGCCTTTGGTTTATCGGTTATGATGGAAAATCATCAAAAGAGAATTGCCTTCTCTCTCTCTCTCTCTCTCTCTCTCTCTCTCTATATTTTTTCCAGATCTTTTGTGTTGTCATTATGTGTCCTTTTCATTGATGGAGGGGTAAAAATTAGAAAAATAAATGTATAATTACCATTTATAAGTATAACTGCTTTACATAATCTATTTATCACTTATTAAAATATCTAAATCTAAATTAAATTATCAAGTTCTAAAAAATATTTTGCTTTATCATCAACTTTGCAAAATCTTCCATAACATGCTTTGAACCCCGTGGAAACAGAGAAAACAAAAACCAATAGGAAAAAAATAAAATGGGGATTAATACAATGGTCCCTCCTGAGCTTGAAAGTAGAGCCTAGCTATTTCTAAGTATCATTAAAACTCTTGTTAAAAAATGGGGAAAATACAACCTACTTAGCCCTACTACCTGTTAAGAGTCCCACATCAGATGTGATATGGCCTGAAAAAGAGTTTATAAGTAGGAGACATCCCTCACCTTACAAGCCAGTTTTGTGGGGTTGAGTTAGGCCCAAAACCACATTCTAAGATGGTATCAGAGTCAATCCAAGATCCGTTGGGCCACCCGCTATCGGCTCCACTCGGGCCACTCGGGCGTGAGGGGGGTGTGTTAAGAGTCACACATCGGATGTGATATAGCCTAAAAAAGAGTTTATAAGTAGGAGGCATATCCCTCACCTTACAAGCCGGTTTTGTGGGGTTGAGTTAAGCCCAAAACCACATTCTAAAACAACCCAAGCATTGCTTTTATTTTTTATGACAAGCATTGAAAGCCGATTGTTAAACATCACATAAGGTTTCTTCATATACCAACATAAATATCTAAACACATGTTTCCAATTTTGATTCACAATTTATGACACAATACCAACTCTATTATTGTCTTTAAGCTAGGTGGGACCAACAACATATAAATAAGACACAAAACAAAAGGATTTTAAGTAGCATGACATGAATGAAGTAGTGTATCAAGTATTAGTGTTTTTGTACCCTAACAAACTTACAGTTTTAATTTGTAGGTGCATACTATGAGACACCCTCGATATATTTCAAGAGATCTCTTACTCACTAACTATGAGTAATAATGTCTTGTTGGTGAAGGTAACCATCTCTTTCTAGTTATAGTTCTAACCAAAATTCTCAAAAAGTCAGAAATATTATTAATAAAAGTCGTAACATTTAATTAGTAGAGCCTAACTCATATGGGATTAATCCATATGCCACATCATGCATGTTGGTTACTTTATTTCTTATAAACGTTCTTTTAAATCATTGTTCCTATTTTATGACCCTTAAATTTTGCCAATCTCTCATCACAATTCAATTGATGAGATCAACGATTAATACAATGGTCCATGTGCTTGAAAGTAGAGCCTAGCTATTTCTAAGTATCATTAAAACTTGTTAAAAAAATGGGGAAAATACAACATACTTAGCCCTACTACCCCATTTGGAAGCATTGTTTTTTTTAACAAGCATTGAAAGCCTTGTTAAACATCACATAAGGTTTCTTCATATACCAACATGTACTTGAATGAGGATTGAAATATTTACTGATAATGTAATTACAGCAAGTTCCCTATACAAGATGAATATACAATGTTATAGTGTGTGATCGGATGCCTTTTTCTAGTCTCTGAGCTCTCTTATATATAGTCGAGCTCTGTTGAAACCGCCAACCACAATTATCTGCTTGGGAGGCCGGTACTTCAGTGGAAAAGTCGGTTATTGGTCCAACATGACCATGTCCCTTGTTCGGTCTACGTGTCATCCTTCTGGGCTCTTGAGTCACCAAGTGTCTTGATGACGTATCTCTAAACAAGTGTCTCAAACGATGTTAAAAGTTTAAAAACACTTTCAACATCGATTATTTAAACAACCAATGTTAAAAGTAGGCGCGAAAACCCTACACTTCCATTTAATTGCAAAATTGCCACCTGTGTACCTTTAACATCAGTTATCCAAACAACCGATGTTAAAAGGTGATTTTTATTGTAATTTTTGCACTAGTGTACTTTACATGGTGCCGAACTTTTCCACTATTTCAATAAATCAATCGATTCCAAAGGTGGTCTATATGGCAATCCATGGGGACTAAGGAGAAGCAAATCATATGTCTTATCAGAGTACACATCATCATCTGCTACCTCCTAGAAGCACCTATCCCATCGAGGAAAGGGCCACCGAGGATACCATGCAGTTAAAAAAAGATTAACGTGTAACTATTACTTATGAATTATTTTAAGTTTAAAAAAACTCTATTTCCAATAAATATGACATTGTATATTTTAATTAAAAATTTAATATCTAAAAATCAAATTTCAACTGTAATCATTAAATTGCCCTTATCAATTAAATCTTGTTTATTACCTTTATATATAAAGGATGTCTTCTTGCCGTCATTTTAGTGTAACCATTTGGAGTGATTTTAGTTCTATATGTTTTTTTTGCAAATTGTTGTACCTAACTAAAAAAAAACTAATTGTTGTTGTATGCTTGACATGGACCTGCTAGTTCTTTTGCAAATGTGCACATGGAAAGCTCATTTGGTAGAATTATCATGGAATTTCAAGTTTTGCAAATTAACGTAGAAGGGTGGTACCTTGAAAAAAGTTGGCACTATTTTATTCATCTGTTTGGATGGTAGACTAAGAGGGAAGAGAATGAGAAGAAAAAAAATATAAATATATAAGAGAAATCAAAAGTGAATTGAGTTAATTTAAATGTTGTTTGCCTCTAGAGAAAATGGAGTGAAAGAAAAGTAAAATTCTCTACGCTTATTTGGTTGTGCATAAAATGAGAAGAAAGAAAATAAGATATGAATGGATTCTCTCTAATTACTTGCTACATTTGTAAACCCATCACATGCAAATACAAACAAACAAAATCTCATTTCTTTCACTTTCCTTCTTTCTTGATTTTTAGTTTTTTTTTTCTAAACCTTGTTTTCTCTAAGTTGGCATCTCCATTTGGTAATTTTGGCTAACCATCTAATCACAAAGATACAAGCTAACTCAGAAGCTAAGAATATTTCTCTCTACCACTTAGTTCTCTACCCTTTCAGATAATAATAATAATAATAATAATAATAATAATAATAATAATAATAACTCCTCTGTCAGAAAGAAGCAAACGTTCAACAGTACTTTATATTTTTAAAAGTACAATTGTGTATAGCTTGGAAACCCTTGAGATAGAGAGGAGATAAATTAGTTGATTGAAATAATAGCTAAATCGGTGAAACCCTTCACTATAATTTTGATTAAATGACATACACATTCTCTCTATTTTGAAATTAACACTCACTTGCCTTATTTGTTGGGAAAATTTCACTCACCACTCCAATTTTGTTTAAAAGATACAAACAAAATCGAGACCTTGATTATTTTTGCCAATACTTGAAAAGGCATCGATCCTTCGACTAATCACCCTTGAAACCCTCATTGGTCTTTCGGATCCCCAAAGATCCTTATTTACTACTTTCTCGTTAACACGTCAAGTGTTGATGACCACTCTCTGTTAATTGTCAAACTCCCAACTTTCCTCTAATCCGCATTTAAATTAGCATCTGTTTTATCTTTATTTTTATTCCTACTATGAAAACTTCAAAACTCTTCATCTTTTCTAGCAGGATATAAATAAAAAGGACAGATTGTTATACTCCAATTTTGTTCGTATTCTTTTATTACAGTCCTTTTTTAATTTACTTGTTTGTGCGTGTCTTCGCTTTTAGCGTAATAGTATGTAGTAGATAAAGTTTGTATGTCTCGGGATCAATTACTACGAGACTAATATTGCTTTGGAACGTCAACTTTATTTGGGTTCGTTTAGATACTTTTTGTTGAGTTGGGCCTTTGGCCCAAATTGTCCTTTTTTGTAGATCTTTTTATTGGTAAAAAATATAACTTTTTTTTCTAAAAATCAAATCAATTTTTAAATAATAAAAAAGCATAAATTACAAAAATATACTAACTATTTTTACAAAAAATAAAAATAATAAACATCAAATTTACACAAAAATATACACACAAAAAATTACACAAAAATAACTACAAAAGAAAATAAAAAAAAAATCACAAAAACGGGGTGCCAGTAGCATCAACCTTGAGCTCAGCAATTCGACTTTGCCAACAAGCCTACTTGCCTAGCAATTCTACTTGCCCAACAAGTTGATTTTCCCAACATTGCCTAGCAATTAGACTTGCCCAACAAATTTACTTGTCCAGCAAGTTTCCACACCTAACCGTTCACCTTTAAAAGCATAGTCAATTCACACAAAAATCAGACACAATAACAGTGATTCAACAAAAATACCGAAAAAACACAAAAAATTGGTAGAAAAAAATGTGAGAAAGGGTAATGAAATTCACACACGAAAGGAAGGAGAGAGAATTAGGGACTCAACAATGTAGCCCTAATTCATTCCAATTAGTCAAGAATATAAGAGTAGAAACAGAATGCACACCACCGCATCAAAAGGAACTTCAACCACCATTGACGACACCCACCGTTACGTCACCCACAATTGCTATGCGGACCCCTAGGTACCGAGCTTCGCCGCCGCTCCACCTTTTACTTTAATTAATTCCATTCTTGTCTCTTTTTACACCACACTTATGTCCAATATTTTTAACAAAATCAAATTCAAAATCCTAAATAAATTTTTAGCGATGACTATTTCTAGATTTATCTATTTGTTCATCCCAAGTATCTTTCAATTTCAAAAATAATAAAATAAAAAATGTTCAACACACAAATATTTTCTATCCAAGAACTACGTATCATTTGATTATCTACCAGGAGATACGTAGGAGCAGATGGGGCTCACCTCTGTCAATTGCATAAAAAAATTATTTTTGAAGTCTTTTTCTAAACTATTACCATTTTTCTTCTCAAAAAATCACAAAAAAATAGAGATTGCTGAGTCTTTTCCAATTCATTTTTTAATAATAATGTAAAATAAATATATTTTCATATTAACTTTTGTTTGCACAATTAATTAAAAGGCAACCTTCCTAAAGATGTCGTAGGGTGCTAATACTTTCCTCATGCATGATCGACTCCCGAATTCAAATTTGGTCCGTAAAGACCCTTATCCATTCAAAAGGGATTTATTATCGTTTGCCCTAATAACTAAACTTTGATGGAGCCTTGACTAAACTTTGAAGGTATCACAGCTGACGACTCCATTAGGGACATTTCAAAGAGTCAAGCCTAATTTAATTAAGGTGCATTTTTCTTGTTAATTTAATATTTTATTTTACCCCTTCTTTCCTTTTTTGTTTATTTATTTTACATACTTATGCATGTTGCAAATATTATTTACTCGTATCTCCAGTATTAAACATTAGGTTTGATAAGCTTTATTTTTGTTATATATTTGTATCTGTTTCACAGCTTAAATATTTTTCTCGCAACACACACATCACTTACATATGTGCACACACTTTTGAGTGGCCTAATACCGGGTCTGTGTGAAACTTAGGATGATGGAGTTAGTGATAGGCATAATGGATTTATGTCTAACTATCACGAGAATATGATCCCGAGTGTGCTCTTTCATGGTATCCCACATCTGGTTGTCATCTATCGTTGTGGATCGTGTCATGAAGGAGACTTTAGCTTTGGAGATCTTTTGTGAGGAAGTAGTACTGTTAATACCACCATTATTGCCATTAACACCGTAATTACTTTCACCTTCCGGTTGTCTCCTTCCCGTTTGAGAATATGTCGGCGTCGCCGGAGTTGTAGAAGAACCACCATTTTTTCCTTGCGTAACCACTGGTTGTTATCACCTGGAGTACGACACTCCACTTTCAGTTCGGGTCCCTATCCCCGTTTTCCATCATCATGCTCCATGGCAAAAAGCAGCTCACAACTTGTGTCTTGATGGCCTAGGTAACCACACAAATAGCAGAAAACTGAGAGCCTTTCATATTTAAAGCGCACTAGCTTGATGTTATAACCACCTACATTGATCTTTTTACCCCGGCGCAACGGTTTACCAACATCCACCATAACACGGATACGCATGAAGGATTTCCAAAAGTCAGAGCTATTTTTTGGATCATATTCAACAAAGGTCCCAATAAAATTCCCCAAGTTCCTTCCTACAGCTTTAGACATGAAACCAATAGGAACATCATGCACTTGGACCCAAAATGCAACTTCAAAAGAGGACTTGCGTGGCAACATCCCCCACTCCCAGCTTGGCTAAAATTAACATATGCCCATCAAAATTCCAAGGTCCACCAGAGAAAACCTTCTCAACATCACGCCAATGGTAGAACTGGAACATAAATAGATTACTGTCAAGAGCACGAATATTCATCCCACACACCGGTTGCCAAATAGCTGCGAGACGATCCTTCATAATAGGAATACGAATAACTCTTTTAGTAAGAAAATGGCCTACTAGACAATGACGGGCATCAAAAGTCTCGTTATTAGTGGTATCACGTTGCAAAGGTGCAACATCATCCTCCTCCCCATCAAAAGCCATTGGGTTGGAAGCCATGAAAGTGCCAAAGAAAATCTCGAATCTGCGGTAGGAGAAGGAGAAGCAATTGCAAAGGATGAGAGCTAGTGACCAAGAGAATGATCTTGACAGAGTTACCTCATCAAACCAGCGTATACACTGACGAGAGCTAGTGACCAAGGGAATGCCTTGACATAGTTACCTCGCCACACAGTGAGAAACAAAGCTTCAAGACACCTTACAATGGAGGAAGGTGAAGGCAGTACAAACGTCTCACAAGGGAAACCCTAGGAGAGAAAAAAGCCGTGATATGACTATTAGTAACCTTAATTCGGTGCCAATTTTAGTAGTATTATCAACCATTTTCTTACTTATCAAAAAAAATCGTTTTCATAATCACACTACAAAATATACACATTTGCTTTAATTATGTGAAAATCAATCAATCCATTGTTGCAAGCCTAAGAATTAATAAATTAATCACCAACATAATCCATCTTCCATTAACATCATGGCTTCACTTAAAATACAAGAGTAAGAATTGCATATATATATATATATATATATATATATAGAGAGAGAGAGAGAGATTATAACCCATTGTTTCATTGTTTTACTTAACCACAACAAGAGTAAGATAGAACTTTTATAATAGACAAAAAGAAGAAATATCTAGGATCGATACAAATATTGTAACTTACAATCACAAAGTTAAGAGCTTCACTCTGCTTGTTTTATGTTTGCTCTTTAAAAAAAAGTTAAGAGCAATAAGAATGAGTGAAAGCACTTTACTCATGAGAGTTATAGAGTATCCTAGGTAAGATGAAATGTCTTATGTAGAAAGACACCCACCAAATATTCATAACACCCTCTAGATGTTTATTGAGGATATACCTTATTAAAACCTTACTAAGAAAAAATTCATTGGATGATATTGAGTCTAATTAAAGAATGTTGAGTTCAGTTTCACTCAATGTTTTCTCGAATTAAGAGTGTTACAATTCACTTCGCCAACTGAAGCAATGTCTGCCGGCCATTAATGTTTGTTTACAACCAAATTGCAGATTCGAAATTAGCTATAAGGACACGTTAGCATGACATTAAAGGCGAATTTGGGAATGGTCAAAAGGAGTAATACTCAAAGACAAAATGGCTCGAAAGTCCACATGCACTCTCAAATCGGAAGCCAATGTCGAAGGTTAAAAAAGAGACACGCGCAAGGCCGTATTTTCGAAAGACACGTGGGAGGTTCTCGAAGAAAGGCTCAAAGGCGAATTTCGAAGATCAAAGCAACACTAAACAAACAAAGACAAGTGTGAAGCATCCAGACACCATAAGACACTTGGCATCGATACTCAACATCCATTAGTTAGTTTAGTTTTATTCAATAGGAACATGTGTCCATCATGCAACCTAGCGATTTATTTTTGGTAAGCTCTAGAAATAGCGGTTTATGCGAAGAATTGAGAGCGATTTCATAACACTTAACACATCTGACTACACAAGATCTCTGACTAGCTACAAGCGGTGAACAATGTATGTCTGAGCCAAGCCCTTTTGTATCTTTTCAAACTTATTTCAATTCAATGCAATTTCTTTTCGACAATTGAGTCTCCTTGGCGAGTATCTGAGCGTCAATCTTTTCCCGTTTACTTCACTATTAATTAAGGTTATAGTTTTATTTTGAGTTGACTTAATGAACAAGAGTGAATATTGTCATTGGAAAAAAATGCTTCTTTCATTCATCATTTATACTATATTTCTGAAGGGAAAAATGAGATATTAGTTGTTTTTTCCTTGCTTCACATTTGAGTTTGACAATATTTATTACATTTGGGAAAAATGAGAATCTTTGGACCAGTGTGAAGGAACTTCCAGTGAAATATTTAGCTTATTAAACGCTTATTCAATTAATGCTCATTATACGAAAGTTTATGTTGCGAACGCTTATTGAATAAGTGACATTGGCAAGCGGATTTTTGTTAGGTTATCTTAAAAGCTTATTGAAATAAGTTCAAAATCACTTATACATAGGTTGCAAGCTACTTTAATAAGCTTGACCAATGGGCTCATGGGAAATTTTACAAAAAATAAAAAATAGAGGAAAATAAAATGAAATCTAATTAACTTGAAATGTTAGGTTACGATCGATATGAATTCTTAGACATTGATAATATTTTATACGATACTATATGATAAAGTTGATTGCTACAACGGTGAAGGATTTAGTTAATCCCTAAAAAACACAACTCTTAAACACAAACATAAGAACATAAATTACAAATCAAACCTTCATATCCTCAAAGCCAAAAAATAACCAAATACAAGCAAAAAGGCTTCTTTTTTTTGACCAAACAAGCAAAAAGGCTAAAAATAAAATAAAAAACCAATTTTGAGTTGATCCTAGAAAGCAAACAGAATCACCACAAAAGTTAATAGAACCCCTACTTAAATGAAAAGTTAATAAATACCACACACATACATTATTACTGCTCACACTCGGATTCAAATATGAGAGCCGACATTCTCATGTAACTGATATTGTTAAGGTAACCAACAATGAGGGACTAATAAAACCCCTTTAACAGAAAACACACAATTCATGAAAAAAAATTATTTTCTCAGCAACTAAACAAGTTAAAAAAAGAAAAATAGCAAGGAGAGAAATGCACCTTTGTAGATCCTCAAAGATTGAAACTTTTTCAAAAACACAGTACAATTGTGCAAACTAATAAATACTTTATATATATATATATATATATATATATATATATATATATATATATATATATATATATATATATATATATACTTCTATTCAAAAAAATGGTTGGTATTGTTAAAGGGTAAACCCATTCAAGAAGCTTTTGATTTGATTCGAATTAAGTATTTTTAATAAATGGGAAATCAAGCTATTATTTGAATACAATATTCTTGTTCTTGTTGAAAAAGGATAAAAATTAAATCTTGCACAAAAATTGTCACTTTCTCAACAATAAATTAACTTCCAAAATTTCCAATACCTAGGGACTCGGTAGATATATTTTCTTTCAAATATCTTTTTCTAAGTTGCTTTGCCATCGCCTTTTCATCCTATTCACACTCACTTCACTTCTTCTTGTCTTTTTTATTATTTATTTATTGTGCTTATATGGGTATTTATATTTTGTCAAATTTATTACTTAATTTTGATTTTGAGAAATTTGATATTTCATAGGGGAAATTACACTCACCTCCCCTGAAGTCAAGTTAAAAGCCACACACCTCTCATCTAGTTTCCTCTTGACAATAACTTCCTCTCAAATTATTGGATTATTTTCAATCTCTAAAATTTAATACACCATTACAAAGACTTCTTCTACTCCCGTGTAATTTTCTCCATCTTTCTCCTTCATTCACAGTTTCTAGCTTTGAATAAGAATTCATTCCCTAAAATCTGAACATATCATCACAAAGATTTGTAGTAGGTTTACAGAGGAAGAAGGGAGATGAAACTAGTGCAGCCTATTGACAGTTTTGCATAGTGGAAGTCAAAATTAAGTCGAGAAAGTAGCTAGTGCACAACACAAAGAGGTACAAAAGGGGAAGAACTCTCATTTGAAATGAATGACCTATAAGATTTAGCATTTGATGGTCGAAGAAAATAAAGGAAATGGATGTGCAAGTATAGCACAAGTCAAGAACACATGATTATATTTGATCAAAGCATAACCTAGGCAAACTATGGCTTTAATTGCTAAATATTTGTTGTTGGTTTGCTTCTTCAACCTCTCATATTTCTGGCAATGCTTCTCTGATATTGTGAATGTTGTTGGTTTACTTTGTTTTGTTGCCTTTTTAAATTGTAACAGACCAACCATTAGGCGTTTTCGGAGAGACCAAACTGTTGGAAATGCTTCACCACTATTATTTTTACTATTCTGACCATCAAAGGAGAAGGCAAATCAATAATCATCTGCTGGATAGTGGTTTTTATCACCACTATTATACTCTATTTGTTATGAAACTTACACTTGTGTAAGTGGTATTTTATGAGTGACTACTCATTTGTCAATCTCTATCCTATAAATAGGGATCACCCTCATATGTGAAACTTACACTTGTGAAGAGCATAATGCAAAGACTCTCTCATTCTCTTCTTCTCCCTTATTCATCTCTATTCTCTTATATGATGTCTAGTATTTGTTCTTACTCAAGTTTTGGTTATTTTCATAACACGTTATCAGCACGAAACTCTACCGTATGATTGATGGTATAATCATCTTCAGGTTCTATACAAGAATACTTTTTCATCTTCTTCTTCTTCTCACTATTATTTATTTGTGATCTTCTTTTATGTTTTATCTCATTTTCAATTTATTTATCATTGTTGATGAATATTTGTTATATAACTTCTGAAGAACGATAAATTCATTATCCATGCATCCCTGAAGGATTGCACAAAGAAGGATTGTAGTATAATTCCTGAAGAACTATGTATTATTGTTTATGATATAGATCTTGAAGAACTTAATTTTTTTTTAATATCCAAGCATCCCTGAAGGATTATGGTATAGTTCCTGAAGAACTAATGATTTGGAAATCAAGTATCGTTGTAGGATTGCACAAAGAATAATTTTCTTTATCAATGTTTGTGAAGATTTGTGATAGTTCTTGAAGAACTCAACGAAAGAAAATATTCAAGCATTCTTGAAGGATGACTCATAGTATGGTTTTCTTGATTATCATTGAAGAAATTTTGTGGTATAGTTCTTGAAGAACTAAGGAATTGGTAATTTAAGCATCCTTGGTGGATTGCATAAAATACATTTTTCTTTGGCCATCTATTATGGAGATTTGTGGTCAAGTTTCTGAAGAACTATACATTTGGACTATGATTAAAATCTATAAGATCAACTTGATCTTAGTATATTTTGAAGTAAAGGAAAAGACGTGTAATTTATGTCTCAAGATTATCTTATATGGTGATTGTAAAGAATACTCACAAACCACTCAATGAATTGAAGTTCATTCCCAGAAGTGAATGAATCACATTATAATTTTGGTACAAGAAAAGTTGTGGTGATGACCATTGATGTTGTATATGTTATCATTATCTTATTTAAGTGCCATTTGTATCATTTGTGATTGTGACCTTTGTTATTCTTGATAGTGGTTTAGTATCTTATGGAAAAATGTAATTTTTCTTCTTTCTTTTGCTTGGAATTCCAAATTAAAATGTTGCGTGAAAAAATATAATTGAAGGCTCCGGAAGAGCTAATATATTGTTATCTGGGGGAACAAATTTACAGATTGAGAATGCATTATATTCCCCTAAGTCTCGTAGAAATTTATTAAGTTTCAAATATATGCATATAAATAGAAATCATATTGAAACGAGAGATGAAGAAGATATTGAATATTTTTATATAACGAGACATATTTTGATAAAATAAAGTGTAGTGGAAAAATTATCTACTTTTTCCTCTGATTTGTACTATACTTATATATGTGCAATTGAAGCACATGTTGTTGTAAAGCAGAAGTTTACATATCATAATAATTTAGTTGTTAGCAAGCTCGGTTGGGTCATCCCGAGTATATTATGATGCGAATAATGGTTAAAATTTCTATGTGAACTTGTATTGAAGAGCCATTAGTTTCTTCAATCTACTAAATTTTGTGTCCAATAATTCCCAAAGGAAATTGGCAATTTGAGAATAGTAAATCTCATATTTGTAGAACTAATATAAGGTGATATTTGTAAACAAGTACACTAATCACGTGGACTATTCAGATATTTGTGGTTTTAATTGATGCATCAACTAGACGGCCACATATATATTATATATATTTGTCGTCATCTCACAACCGGAAGTTTGTGAGATTGTTTGCTCAACTAATTTGAGTAAGAGGTCATTATGTGAATTACCTTGAAAGCATATGATAAGTATTGTATGTCTATTAGAATTGATATTGGATATCACACATTCATAAAATGGTCTTGAAGAACCATTCTTTAGACGTCTAAAGTTAATTATATGACCAATGCTTTTGAGGTAAGAACTTCCAATTTCTACTTGGGAATATGCAATTTTACATGCTATAATATTGATTCGCATCAAGTCAGAAAGTTATCACAACTCTTCCCATTTACATTTGGTTTTTGGTCACGAACTTAATATTTCCCATCTTAGAATTTTTGGATGTGCAATGCACTATGATGGGTCCTAAAAGAATTTTGGAAATATATATTGGATATAAATCTCCATGTATAATCAAGGTTGATGATTATCATTTGAAGAATTAGATTTCCCAACATTAGAGGGAGAGAATAAGCAGCTGTAAAAAAGAGATCAGTTGAAATGAATTATCATTATCTCATATTGATCCTCAAACTAAATAATGTGAACTAGAAGTTCAAAAGATAATTCATTTGCAAAGCTTAGCAAATTATCTACCAAATGCATTCATTGATCCAAAATGTGTGACCAAATCATATATATCAGCTGCTAATGCTCCAATAGAATGGATGTCCCTATTGGACAATTTAATATTGCAAATGAGTCTCAACCGCGTCTGAAGCGTGGTAGACCACTCGGTTCCAAAGATAAAAATTCTCGAACAACAAAAGGAGCTAAAATTAAAAATGGCCCAAGCGAGGATATAGAAACTCTAAAAGAGTATTCAGACATGACATTATAGTTCCAGAAGAACTGATCAGGTACCTAAAAAGTTATGAAATTAAAGAGATCTCAACGAATTATGTCAAGAATGAAATACAATGGCACCGAAATGAAGTCAACGTTGGCAATGTTTTTAATAAATATGGTGCAAATGTGATAAATATTAGTGAGGATCATGAATCAAAGTCTACTAAAGATTGTAGACAATGTGAATTGGCCAAAATTGAAAGATGAAATTGAAGCAGAATGAGAATGGTGAAATTGTGAGATACAAAACTCGACATGTTGCTCAAGGGTGGATGCGAGTACTTTTCAGTACTTAATTAGCCTTGTAGTGCATGAAGAGTTCAATTTTCACCAGATGAATATTGCTTCAACTTATTTGTATGACTCATTTGATAGTCATAATTATTAAAGATCCCTGAAGGATTTAATATTGCAATACAAACTTTTTTCGCGAGATGATTACTCAAAGAAAGAGCTCTATGTGAATGACATCAAATTATATATGATGGATTTTAAGGTTGAACCTGTAGGTGACCTCTACATGGAAAATCCCAGCAGGATTTAAGATAATAGGAAATATCTTTAAATAAATTCTTTTGAAAAATAAAGTATCATAGTGATCTGCAGGAATTATTTATATTGAGTACATGAGTTGTAAGAATATATAAAATATCTTAGTCCCGAAGACTATGAAAGCATGCATGGATATTACAAAATGTTATATCCCTTGATATGGCAATATTATGTGATAGTTAGTAGTAATATAGTTCATTACAAAGACAAATGCCTTAGAACAAAGTGGGATGCATATTTCATTTTTAACTATCCTAATGAATAATTTATATTATATATGTCACACAAATTAACCATGCAGATACAATGTATTTTTCTGATCTAGATCAAGTCATATCGCATGTCAGCTATCATTTATATGGTGACATTGAAATATCTTTTTGATCTACAAAACAACCTATGGTTCTTGTTTCTTCATTTCATGCCCAAATGCCAACAATTCAAGGAAGATGTTTTGAAGATAATACTGACCGCAAAGCTCCATTAAAAGAGAATATATCACAAGTGACAGGCCAGAGTTTATCGCTCCATATGCACCCAGGAAGAAAATCCAGATGTCGATATTAATATTCTGAAGTGACGCTTCATTCAGGGGGAGAAAAATTGCACTCTTTTTTCCTTTGCCATGGTTTTTTCCCACTGGGTTTTCCTGGAAAGGTTTTTAACGAGGCAGTTCCCACTGGCAGGATATTGTACTCTTTTTCCTTCACTAGATTTTTATCCCACTGGGTTTTTTTTCTAGTAAGGTTTTAATGAGGCATATCCTCAATGGACATCCAAGGGGGAGTGTTATGAAATATTATTATTGGATGTCCATTGCCCTTCATCTCCCACCATTATCTTGTGTAAGTGGTATTTTATGAGTGACTACTCATTTGCCAATCTCTATCCTATAAATAGGGATCACCCTCATATGTAGAAACTTACACTTGTGAAGAGCATAATGCAAAGACTCTCTCATTCTCTTCTTCTCCCTTATTCATCTCTATTCTCTTATATGATGTCTAGTATTTGTTCTTACTCAAGTTTTGGTTATTTTCATAACACTATTATAATATTTAGTGGTGATAGCAAGATTTTTTATCATATTATTTTGTTTGATTACACTTCAGTCTAAAATGTGCAAAAATATTTCACAAATTCCTTTTATTTTTTTAAACAAACCCATGCTTTTTGTTGGTCCAGAGCTCTTCGTCCCCCTGCGCTGATGTCTAGGAGAAAAGAACCCAAACTAATCTAGAGTTCGACTAGGAGGTAAGTAAAGTCTGATTCTAATTTATTTCATCGTTGAGGGAATGAACTCGATACTAGTCCAATTCGTCTCTTTAAATACTAGTGTGTTAATCACTCCCACTCAAACTTGGAGTTACACATGCTTCATGTTTCAACATGCTATTTTTTCAAAATAGGTGACTTGCCATACTCATTTAATTACATGATAACAATTTATTGAATGTGTGTGTAAAATATTTGTATACGGAAGTGCAGATAAAGTAAATTTTCTTTTTGGCTGGAAAAATTAAAATTGATAAATATTTAAAATAGATGAATTACTACTACACAACATGCTTTTTGATCTTAATTACATGGAGTGTTGGATAAACCCGCTTTTCCATGACTCACAAGTAATATGCACATACTGCGTAAATTAATATGTGGTGAACCGTACCTTATATATGAGTCCCAAGGGTGGACCGGTCAGGCGTATGGTCGTGTGGTTTGCTGATGAAGTCGCGAGCAAAGCTCGAGATTGGATTGTACTGAAAACACACTCTAACGCCTAAGTCGGGAGAGAAGAAGTCAAAGCGGGAAATGAGTCGTGTGGGGAAAAGTGTACCATTCTGCGAGGGTTGACTCCTATTTATAGAGTAGGATCAGTCGGCTCGATCTCAACTATTGATCGTGATTCCTACCTGCTTATTGCAGCTTCCGAGTTTATCTAAAGTAATGTAGGTCGGTCCCGGCTTCGTCAAGTGGATTGGGCCATCACCCGATCTAGAAACAGTGGTGTCTTGTGCTCGAATTTGATGAACCATGGATTGTGAATCATTCTTAACATATCATTATGGTGGCGAAAATGGTATGGGTTGAGGTTGATGTCGAAAGTTAAAGTGTGGATATGTAGTAGTAATTGGGTGTAGTTAGTACATGATATGAACCAGTGGAATGCCTACTCTAAACCGTTCTTTACACATGTTGTATCATTATATGTGCACCATCTATCAAAAGTTGTGCATTATAGACACTTGATTTATATGTAATTTTTGCTCTTGAGCATTTTTTTGAGAGCTATTGGGCCAAGCCCCACACTAAAATTTTGATTAGGCTGCATTGACAGTATTTGAAAATAAGCTTATAAGATTTTGGATTTCATTATTTCTTAATTAATGTAGTGATGTTGTATTTAGTATGTTGAAGTTTGATCACTACAAAAAAAAAATCGCTGATTTTTGCCGGCAATTTCCGTCGCAAATGCACAAATTTCCGTCGCAAAATAGCATTTGCAATGGATTTGCGACAGACCAAAAATGCTGGCAAAAACGCTCGTCGCAAACCGATTGCCACGGTATTTTCTGTCGCAAACCCATCGCAATTTTTTAAAAAAAAATTAAACCATAACTTCAAAATCTATTTAATAGTGATATCTATACAGAACACATGAATGCTCCAATATCAAAATTAATAAACATATATAAAGAAAAACATAATAACCACAATAGTAAGGGTTGTTTTTTTGGTACCCCCACCAAATCCCTATATACCCCCACCAAAATAGAAAACCCCAAAATGCCCTTTGCAATCTATTTTTTAAAAAAAAATGTTCATCGTATATATATGTGTTGGACATATATACGATGCTCAAGTTTAACACATCGTATATATGTCCTTAAGAAGTATATATGATTGGTCGTAAGATTAAATCGTATATACCTCTTAAGAACATATATACGATGTGTTAAAATTGAGCATCGTATATATGTCCAACATGACATATATACGATGGGTTGGAAATTTTTATTTTTTTTTAAAAAAAATAATTAACGGTCATGATTTCACTTTCAAAGTTGATCAACAGTGTGGATTGCACGACAAAATCAACAGTTGATAATCTTTTACCTCAACTATAAATACCCACTCCCACCATCACTATTTTCACACCAAAATTCAACTTCCTTCTCTCACACAACACAAGTCAAGATGATGCAGGCTTCGCTAATGTCATACTACGAGCCTTCTTCCATCGCTATTGTTCATTGTAATTTGGGTCTCATTGATTATCAGGGCATCACCTTAGAAGATGATGGTGTAGCTTTCAATGGGAGAGATGTTATGCAGTGTAGGTTAAAACACTGCATATCATTTGTTTGCTCTTAGCGCGAAACTCACTGCGAGATGGTGGTTCAACCAGAGAACAACGAGCATGAGATAATTCGTATCGTTTATCGGAAACCGGAATGGACTGATGGAGGTCTTTACTGGTCTGCCGTGGATGTCAACACCGATGATGACCTCCGACAGATGATGTCCAATCATATTATGTTTAAAAGGAAGAGTTACATTCATCTCTTCGTCGAAACCAGAAGGACCGTCGCTGAGATCCTTCATCAATTAACTCCACCAACTCAGTAGTTTCTATTGTATTTTTTTATCTGTCTATTTTGATTGTAGTTGCTTATGTTTTATCGCTTGTGTAACTTTGTTTTATCGAAAAAATATAACAACCGAAAAAAAAGTAATAATAAAGTGCCAACATCAAAGTAATATAAGTACAAATATTTTAGAAATTGAATTATGGGGAATGGATTTCATGGGACCTTTTCCACCTTCTTTTGGCAATTTGTATATTTTAGTAGTTGTTGATTATGTGTCCAAATGGGTAGAGGCAGTAGCATTACCAAATAATGATGCAAAATCAGTAAGTAAGTGTTGAGATAAAATCCTTTTTGATATATGGTTTTAATGATAACAAACCTTATGAACTAAAGCTTAAGTATTCTGAATGGTGCTCTACTAATGGGTGTCTTGAGTTTGTTGGAAAGAACAGGTTTCTTTCAAGTGGACATGCTAGAAGCGAATTAGATCAATCCATTGCATGCCATTCTCAACAAATTGAAGAATCAGAGTAGCACCAACAAAGTTACAAGAATAGTAATGCAAGCTTCATGAAGACATATTATCTTTACTATTACAATGTGTGGGACTAGGAAATACTGTTAGACTTGGGGGCAAGGAATGTCGAAATTATGGGCGACTCTGAGCTAGTTGTGAAGCAATTAACAAAAGAGTACAAATGCATCAAAGAAAATCTTATGCAGTACTTTGTTGTTGCCAATACGTTGTTGAAGAAATTTGACAATGTTATCGTTAAACATGTGTCTCGAATAGACAATCAAGAGGCAAATGACTTGGCACAAATCGCTTCAGGCTATAGAGTTTTTTTTAAGTTTAAAAAAACTCTATTTCCAATAAATATGACATTGTATATTTTAATTAAAAAGTTAATGTTTCAAGTCAAATTTCAACTGTAATCATTAAATTGCCCTTACCAATTAAATTGTATGACTAAAATAGTATAGTTTTGGGCAGACTTTTTCTAGCTTAATTAGTAATTAAGTCTTATTTATTTTAGTGTAACCATTTGCAGTGATTTTAGTTCTATATTTTTTTTTACAAAGTTTTAGTTCTATATGTTGGTTGGTCTAGTTATTAAATTTTTTAAATGAAAATTTCATTGATGTTTAATTATTTTGTACTCGGTTTACTAAGTGTTTGTTTTGATCAAAAAACATAAGTTTTTAATTTATTTATTTTTAGATGAAAAATTTTAGAGTGAGAGGATGACGCCCTAGTCCAAGGCAACCAGGGAAGACCTTCGGACTCTTTGAGCACTTACGAATGTAATTAATTTACCTCACCCCAAGATGACTAGTGGGGAGTTTTTTATTATTTTTCAATAACATAAGTTGTTGTTTGATTTACAACATATTTTCAACCGTTTCACATTTGACAACATTTGTTCTATAATACTAGGACAAGATCCTAATTGTCTTTCTATTGAATTCCCTCAACTTGAATCTGAAAGGCTTTTAACCAATGAGAAGAATCTATATTTTATAGACACTTTTGATCAAAAAAATATATTTTATAGACACTATAAGAACCAATATTTGTTTATTGGAAATTAGAAAGATGTCTTCAAACTGGTCAAGAAAAAAAGTTAATTGAGGCATGCAAAATGTTTGATTATTTCTTATATTCATATATAGCATCTAAACATGAAGAGCTAAGTAAATGTAACAACAAAAATCATGAAATGGATCATGTTTAGGAAGGAGGTCCAGATTCAAATCACGAAACTAACATTGCTGTAAAAAATAAATAAAATGGATCATGTTGACTTCTTTGATAAGAGAAGAAAAAAAGGGTCATGGTCATGGTCATGATGACATGTTTCTAAGGGATGCAACATTCAATCTATTTGTAGCTAAAAGAGATGTTGAGATTATAATTTGTTAGATAATAGTTAGTTACTTTTAGTTATTGTTAGGTAATAGTTAGTTACTTTTAGTCAGTTTGTTAGTTGGTAGTTTTGATCAATTAGAGGTTCGTTTAGTGGTTAGAAGTTAGTTAGGGCTTGAAGTTAGCATGTAAGTGCCACTTGGTAACTATCTTTTTCAATATGAATTCATTTGAGTTTTACTCTAGATCAAGCTCTCAAGCTTACTTGTCCTATGAGATGACTATTCATCTCATTGATCCTGTGATTTCTAAGATGGTATCAGAGCAAAATTGCTACGCCGTAATTCACAGTGATTCTGAAGATGAAGATTTTGCTTCCATTCAAGATTCATAATGCAATGAAGAAATGATTGACACTATGAGGAAGATGTTTCGGATACTCTTCAGCAAAAGAAGTGAGCAACGTCTTTGGATTTGCATCAATAGAGGAGAACAGTGATTCAGATTTCGCCTTCGATAATTTTGGAGACTTGGATCTTGACATCGCGCGCACAGGTGATTCCGATCAAGCAATTCAAGCCAACAATTCATCGATCAACTATTCAAATTAGAGAAGTTTGATGCGCTCTTGTTGTTGATAGAGCTTCTTTTGTCAAGTTTTTTGATTCAGAGGTTCAAGAACATGAGGTTTCCTCTGAGAGAGCCAAGTCAATGATTCTTGAACCAGAAGAACTCGTTAGTGATTTCATCAAGAAGCACAAAACAAAATATAGCATCCATTTCTTTGTGCCACAAAATCAGTTTCATCGTGCATCGTTCAAGCTTCACTTGGTTGTTTCAACGACCATTGTGCTGCCTTCTGAGAAGAGGACAAAGCACAATTGCGCTATGAAGGTTAGATCACAACGTATCGTCGTTGTCATCTTTGATCCCGGTGGAACTCACGCAGATGCTTGCCACTTTGCTATTACGCTGTCGTTTCTGTCAAGTCTTAGTGGTTAGAAGTTTGATAGGCTTGAAGTTAGCATGTAAGTGCTATTTAAGCACAACCACATTGTAACTATCTTTTTCAATATGAATTCAATTGAGTTTTACTCTCAATCAAGCTCTCAAGCTTACTTCTCCTATGAGATGAATCTTCATCTCTTTGATCCCGTGATTTCTTGAAGAGATTAAATAAAATTTTGGTGAAAAAGAGAAACCATTGATGTTAAATGTGGAAGATGTGAAAAAATTAGTTTATTTACATGGTGCTATATGTGAAGCTATATGGCTTTTTCCATTGATATTTTTCTTTGGAAAAAGCAAATAATTTTTGTAGTTGCTATCTTTGATTTTTATCCTTTGATGAAAAAATAAGAATGCAAACAACTTCACATTTGTGGAATCTATGCAAATTTTGATTCAATGTATATAGATTATTACACTTTGCAATATTCCATGTAAATTATAGAAGTACTTTTTTTTCTGGACCACTGCAATGTGGTGTTTAAAATAGGGATGATATTTACTCTTCTTAATTGAAATTAATTTCACGTTTTTGCTCTTCCTAGCTATATACGTATGTTGCCTATTTGTAGCACCTAGGGATAGTATCACACATATTTTCAAATGAATTTATTTCTAAATTGTATTAAGAAATAATTAATTTAAAGAAAGTGAAGACTTTCATATTTTTTTTCCTTAACTTAACATTCATTAATTAATATTTATACCTCTAGCTAATAATGAGATGGACAAATATTAATAACCACTTTGTATATTAAACTTTGATCCTTATCTAATATACATAATAATCAAAATTGTAGGATAACAAAAAGGGGATTTTAATTTGATGGATTACAATTTCAAATTCTTATCAATGTAAAAAGGACATGTACTCAAAACTTGGTGGTTATCTTTAGCTGTTTTTGTGATCATTATTTGGGTGTTAAATTTTGTGTATGGTTATCTTGATGGTGTTGGTGTATCTTGCTCATCCCATCCTAACATTGTGTGTTACTTGTGCAAGATTTTATTAATAAAACCTTTTTCAATTATAAAAAAAAAATCATATTTTAGAATGTCCAAAATAATAGGTGTCTTTCACCTAGTCAATCAATTGAACTTCTCATGAATGATGATCTCAGGGTTAGGATAACAAAAGTGGAATTTAATTTGATGGATTTCAATCTGATGTAACAGGACATGTAAAAACCATATGGTGTCATGTATGTTTCTATCAAATAAATAAATAATATAGAAGAAGAGAAATTTTGGTGACTTAAATTGAAATGAAAAGAGAGAGAATGAGAAAGAAAGAGAAGGAAGAATGATGTTGGAGAATTAATGCAAGCTAATAGGTTGCTGTCATGAGGGAGCCAATAGTGTCGATTATCAAGGAAGCCAATAGTGTCATAGACACAAATCATTCAAAAAAATTTATCCTACAATGGATACTTTCTAAAATTAGGTAGGCTATGAGAAATTAATTTGATAAAGAAATTAAAGAGTAGTTGTCATACATCAATATCTCCAAAGAATTTATTAAAGAAAATTAATACAAAAATAAAAAGCAAAAATGAATTCTCTCTCTGTTAAACCCATCATCATATTTCAATTAATTATAAAAAAAAGTAGCAATTATTTGGAAAGGCAAAACAAAGGCTCCGTGTATGTATGTGCAAGCAGCGGTGTTAAATCTTTTAAGAGAGAGCTTTATTGTCTATTGTAGTCCTACTCGACTCGAGGGAATAGTCTCTGCAGTTGTGCGTAAATGATACTCGATTTATAATAATAAAAAAATCCCCATGATATATATATATATATATATATATATATATATATATATATATATATATATATATATATATATATATATATATATATATATATATATATATATAGTATATAAAAGAAGGTCCCACTCTTAAGCCTTCCTATTTCATGCTAGCTAGCCAGCCTAATAGCCTATATATTAACTTAATAATAGGGTCCTTATTTCATTGATGTAAATATTTTAGGAACTAATTAGGTTACCGTGTCGATCCAAGAAATATCTATGACGAATTCTATAAAAATGATTCAAAAAATTATAAAACGAAGAAGGTATCAGTAAAATTTACATAAATTATTCTTTTTTGTTACAAAATTTACATAAATTATTCATGTCATAAAAATACTATTATCATAACAAGTATCCTTTGTACCAAAAAAATTAACAACTATCCTCACCCATGAGATGCGATGCACAGGAAAGTAATTGTTGAAAATGTTACTTCAATCATGTATTAAATATTTAATATCAAAATATGTTATTATAATACTAAAGGGGTGTGTTATAATAAAAGAGTCAAACATCGGCTCCACTCGCTATCGGCTCCACTCGGGCCACCCGCTATCGGCTCCACTCGGGCCACTCGGGCGTGAAGGGGTGTGTTAAGAGTCACACATCGGATGTGATATGGCTTAAAAAAGAGTTTATAAGTGGGAGGCATATCCCTCACCTTACAAGCCGGTTTTGTGGGGTTGAGTTACGCCCAAAACAACATTCTAAAACAACCCAAGCATTGTTTTTAATTTTTTATGACAAGCATTGAAAGCAGATTGTTAAACATCACATAAGGTTTCTTCATATACCAACATAAATTTCTAAACACAGGTTTCCAATTTTGATTCACAATTTATGACACAATACCAACTCTATTATTGTCTTTAAGCTAGGTGGGACCAACAACATATAAATAAAACACAAAACAAAAGGATTTTAAGTAGCATGACATGAATGAAGTAGTGTATCAAGTATTAGTGTTTTTGTACCCTAACAAACTTACAGTTTTAATTTGTAGGTGCATACTATGAGACACCCTTGATATATTTCAAGAGATCTCTTACTCACTAACTATGAGTAATAATGTCTTGTTGGTGAAGGTAACCATCTCTTTCTAGTTATAGTTCTAACCAAAATTCTCAAAAAGTCAGAAATATTATTAATAAAAGTCGTAACATTTAATTAGTAGAGCCTAGCTATTTCTAAGTATCATTAAAACTTGTTAAAAAATGGGGAAAATACAACCTAGCTACTTAGCCCTACTACCCCATTTGGAAGCATTGTTTTTTTTTTTAACAAGCATTGAAAGCCTTGTTAAACATCACATAAGGTTTCTTCATATACCAACATGTACTTGAATGAGGATTGAAATATTTACTGATAATGTAATTACAGCAAGTTCCCTATACAAGATGAATATACAATGTTATAGTGTGTTATCGGATGTCTTATCAGAGTACACATCATCATCTGCTACCTCCTAGAAGCACCTATCCCATCGAGGAAAGGGCCACCGAGGATACCATGCAGTTAAAAAAAGATTAACGTGTAACTATTACTTATGAATTATTTTAAGTTTAAAAAAACTCTATTTCCAATAAATATGACATTGTATATTTTAATTAAAAATTTAATATCTAAAAATCAAATTTCAACTGTAATCATTAAATTGCCCTTATCAATTAAATTGTATGACTTAAATAGTATAATTTTGGGCAGACTTTTTCCAGCTTAATTAGTAATTAAGTCTTGTTTATTACCTTTATATATAAAGGATGTCTTCTTGCCGTCATTTTAGTGTAACCATTTGGAGTGATTTTAGTTCTATATGTTTTTTTTTGCAAATTGTTGTACCTAACTAAAAAAAACTAATTGTTGTTGTATGCTTGACATGGACCTGCTAGTTCTTTTGCAAATGTGCACATGGAAAGCTCATTTGGTAGAATTATCATGGAATTTCAAGTTTTGCAAATTAACGTAGAAGGGTGGTACCTTGAAAAAAGTTGGCACTATTTTATTCATCTGTTTGGATGGTAGACTAAGAGGGAAGAGAATGAGAAGAAAAAAAATATAAATATATAAGAGAAATCAAAAGTGAATTGAGTTAATTTAAATGTTGTTTGCCTCTAGAGAAAATGGAGTGAAAGAAAAGTAAA
This sequence comes from Oxytropis ochrocephala, assembly GCA_020916435.1. Taxonomy (NCBI): domain Eukaryota; kingdom Viridiplantae; phylum Streptophyta; class Magnoliopsida; order Fabales; family Fabaceae; genus Oxytropis; species Oxytropis ochrocephala. Next base: position 1,355,047 of record CM037095.1, on the reverse strand, counting down.
ATTCTCTACGCTTATTTGGTTGTGCATAAAATGAGAAGAAAGAAAATAAGATATGAATGGATTCTCTCTAATTACTTGCTACATTTGTAAACCCATCACATGCAAATACAAACAAACAAAATCTCATTTCTTTCACTTTCCTTCTTTCTTGATTTTTAGTTTTTTTTTTCTAAACCTTGTTTTCTCTAAGTTGGCATCTCCATTAACACTACTAGAAATTCGTCATTTTGTGACCGATTTAGAGACCGATTCAAAACGGTCACTATAGAGACTGATTTAGAGACAATTTGTTGAAAATATTAAACTCCTTTAAGTTGGTCACTAAATAAGTCGCTAAAATAGTTTAGCGACCGATTTAGTGACTGAAAATTTAGCGACCAAACAATCAGTCACTAAATACTTATCTTAAAAATTTTATTAACATTGACGACTAATTTGGTGACAATAAAAACTATATATTCACCAAAAAAATACGGGATAATCACAAATATTGTTAAAATTTTAATATTGTTAAATTTTTAAAAACAAGAAACAGACCCTTCGTAAACCTCACCACTCTTTTTCATGTCTACCTCTCTTTCTCCTTCCTCCCATCTTTGCGTCTACTCTCATTCAAATCAAAAACTCTTCTCTTCTCTCTTTTCAATAGCTTTCTCATCTAGATAGTTATTATACATAGATTAGTTGGCTTATTTGTGGTGCATTTCGTTTTTACTGAACACGAAGATTCAAACCCACTAAAAAAGTTAGTCTCTTTTAATTCCTTCTATGTCTAGTTTATTTTTTACCTTATGTTTTAGATAAATGTGCTATAAAAAAGTAAACATGTATTTTTTTTGCTTTATTGTCAGACAGAATATGGACATTCACCTAAGTTGTAGTTGAAGTAAAGAAAAGAAAGATTTGCGACCGTGGGATGACATCGACAATAGTGATAGGGAGAATTTACTATTACGGCTCATGTTCTTCATCATTTGAGTGGGCAAAATAACAAGATGATGAAACAGTTGATGATAGTGACAAAATTTCAACAACTGTCATTTAATGAAGAGTAAGATGATGAAGAGTTTGATTCAGAGCGACAACGAGACTCTAAGTGAATATTACATATGTTTTGTTCGCACTTGAAAACTCTATCATGACTATATTATGTAGAACATCATTTAAAATATCGGTTATGTATTTTATCAAACACATTAACATCTTTAATGAAATGAGTTATTTTTTATTTATTTTGCTAAGAACTTAACATGAATCAACTAGGTATAACAAACTTTGTTTATTATGTTTTAAATTACTCTCGACATGTTGGAGATTGAATTAGCGAGTAAAGCAAAAAATTATGAATTTGGTCACATAATATGGTCTCTAGCAAACTTTCAATCTCTAAATTGGACACTAATGTTGCAAACAGTCACAAAATCAGTCACTAAAATTCAATCAATTCAGTTGCTAAAATCGGTCACTAAATCGGTCACTAAAATCAGTGACTAAATCAGTCGTTAAATAATAAAATCAGTCACTAAATCGGTCGCTAAAATCGGTCACTAAATCGGTCACTAATTTTGGTCACTAAATCGGTCGCTAAATTTGGTCACAGAATCAGTTGCTACACTTAGCGACCAGATATATAGCGACCGATTTTTGTTGGTCGCAAATTCAGTCGCTAAATGTTGTAGTGACTGATTTTTCCCATATAGTGACTGAAAAATCGGTCACTAAATAACATTTTTTTTGTAGTGTTGGTAATTTTGGCTAACCATCTAATCACAAAGATACAAGCTAACTCAGAAGCTAAGAAAATTTCTCTCTACCACTTAGTTCTCTACCCTTTCAGATGATAATAATAATAATAATAATAATAATAATAATAATAATAATAATAACTCCTCTGTCAGAAAGAAGCAGACGTTCAACAGTACTTGATATTTTTTAAAAGTACAATTGTGTATAGCTTGGAAACCCTTCAGATAGAGAGGGGATAAATTAGTTGATTGAAATAATAGCTAAATCAGGGAAACCCTTCAGCTATAATTTTGATTAAATGACATACATATTCTCTCTATTTTGAAATTAACACTCACTTGCCTTATTTGTTGGGAAAATTTCACTCACCACTCCAATTTTGTTTAAAAGATACAAACAAAATCAGACCTTCAGATTATTTTTGCCAATACTTGAAAAGGCATCGATCCTTCAGACTAATCAGTCCTTCAAACCCTCATTGGTCTTTCAGATCCCCAGTGATCCTTATTTACTACTTTCTCGTTAACACGTCAAGTGTTCACCACTCTCTGTTAATTGTCAAACTCTCCCATCTTTCCTCTAATCCAGACGAAATTAGCTTCTGTTTTATCTTTATTTCTATTCCTAATATGAAAACTTCAAAACTCTTCATCTTTTCTAGCAGGATATAAATAAAAAGGGACAGTTGTTATACACCAATTTTCGTATTCTTTTATTACAGTCCTTTTTTAATTTACTTGTTCGTGTGTGTCTTCGCTTTTAGCGTAATAGTAGGTAGTAGATAAAGTTTAAGTCTTGGGATCAATTACTACGAGACTAATATTGCTTTGGAACGTCAACTTTATTTGGGCTCGTTTAGATACTTTTTGTTGAGTTGAGCCTTTGGCCCAAATTGTCCTTTTTTGTAGATCTTTTTGTTGGTAAAAAAAATAAACTTTTTTTTTCTAAAAATCAAATCAGTTTTTAAATAATAAAAAAGCAGAAATTACAAAAATATACTTACTATTTTTACAAAATCAAAAAATAAAAATAATAAACATCAAATTTACACAAAAATAACTACAAAAGAAAATAAAAAAATCACAAAAAGGGGGTGCCAGTAGCATCAACCTTGAGCTCATCAATTCGACTTTCTCAACAAGCCTACTTGCCTAGCAATTCGACTTGCCTAACAAGTCGATTTTCCCAACATTTCCTAGCAATTCAACTTGCCCAACAAATTTACTTGTCCAGCAAGTTTCCACGTCTAACCGTTCACCTTTAAAAGCATGATCACATAGAAATCAGACACAATAACAGTGATTCAACAAAAATACTGAAAAAAACACAAAAAATTGGTAGAAAAAAATGTGAGAAAGGGTAATGAAATTCACACACTAAAGGAAGGAGAGAGAATTAGGGACTCAACAATGTAGCCCTAATTCATTCCAATTAGTCAAGAATATAAGAGTAGAAATAGAATGCACACCACCGCATCAAAAGGAACTTCAACCACCATTGACGACACCCACAATTGCTACGCGGACCCCTAGGTACCGAGCTTCGCCGCCGCTCCACCAATGAGGTTTTGTCAGCCATGCACAGACCCTCTATCCCATTTTTGTACCTTTTATTTTAATTAATTTCATTCTTGCCTATTTTTACCACACTTATGTCCAATATTTTTAACAAAATCAAATTCAAAATCATAAATAAATTTTTAGCGATGACTATTTCTAGATTTATCTATTTGTTCATCCCAAGTATCTATAAATTTCAAAAATAATAAAATAAAAAATGTTCAACACACAAATATTTTCTATCCAAGAACTACATATCATTTGATTATACCAGGAGATACGTAGGAGCTGAGGGGGGCTCACCTCTGTCAATTGCATAAAAAAAAAATTGAAGTCTTTTCTAAACTATTACCATTTTTCTTCTCAAAAAATAGAGATTGCTGAGTCTTTTCCAATTCATTTTTAACTCTTTAAATACTAGAAATTTTTTCGTAAATAATCAGTTTGGTAGAAAATAATAAGTTTGTAACAAAATACGTAAAGTGCGATGTTGATAGTGTATTTTTGGAAACTTAAGGGTCCGGAAAAAATTTAGATGTTCAAATACGCGAAGTTCGTTTCTCAATAATCTGTTTGATGGAAAAAAAATTCATGGCAAAATACATTAAGTGTAATTCTAGACAGTGTGTTTCGGGGTACTTTAAAATCAACAAAACAAATTACATGCCTAAATTGGTATTTTCTTCTATATTTAGATACTTTCGCATCAATAAGTATTAGACGCATACTTAAATTGGTGTTTAGTTTTAAATCAAACACTGCATGATACCTACATATGTGTTTCATTTTCTAATTATGTTGTCTTCTTTTTTCTTTAATTATGGGTTAAGTTTTTATATTTACATTTTTTTTGGTATAAACTGGTTATCCTCTACGTGCAACTCTAAAGACTAATCCCTCGAACCGGTTAGGACCGTATTATGGTTTAAGTTTTAATAGTTACATTTGATGAATATAGATAATGTTATTATTGGATGTCGTTTATGTTACAAGTTTAAGCTATTTGTGTTATGACTTGATCTAATATATGTGATTAGGTTGTTGTTTATGCTCCAACTTTAAATCGTTTGTGTTATGACTTGATCTTATATGTGTAACTTTTGTCTTTAACTATGATGTCTTTCTAACATTTAAAATTTGTTTGATGTTGTTATTTACTGTTGTTTTTGCTTAAAAGTAAGTCATTTAATCAATAGCGAGACAACTCGTTCATCGGACGGGAAGTGAGGCTAGTTCATACTTAGTTTGCTTTACATTTACCGTTTTAAATCTTTAATACGTGTCACTATGAGCTTGTGCAGAAGCAGAAATTGACCGGGTTTTTTTTGTAGATAAGCAATGATTTCAATTGAAGGGAGCACAAAAGGTGCCCATCCCTTACAATAGAAAAACAAGGGAAGGGGGAGGGCCTCCTCAAAACCTCTCAGAGCCAAAACCCTTTGGAAAAAAGACTCTAAGAGGAAAAAGAGTACCTCGTGCAGAGTGCACAACAGTGAGAGAAGCCTAGCTCACTGTTTCTCCCCCTACTAAAACAAAAGTGATCATAACGCTGTACATGATTATTATTACAACATAGCCAAACATCCCATTGGGCAATTGTACCAATCCGACGACCAAGTCGCCGTACAATTCCTTCCCCGCCTCGCCTTAAACCAACTCCACGCCAAATCCTTCGTTCCTGCTATTATACCAAGCACGGATGCCGCTTCCCCTTTGAAAATTACTTTGTTCCGTTTAAGCAAAATGCTCCAAACAACCGCCATCCATACAAGATGCTTGACCCCTCTTTGTTTCTTACCTCTCACGAGCTTACCAAATTCCATGAAATGTGTGGCAATATTCTCCAACTCTCCAACCGGGGCCCCCAACCACGCACAAATACTCTCCCATATAGCTTTAGCAACCCGGCATGACAAGAATAAGTGTTCCACAGTTTCCACATCCCGAAAACATAAGACACAACTGACATCATTTGGTGATTCATTAGTTAGTTAGTCTGTTATGCTAATGAGTCAATGGCAGTCAAACTGGCAGTCAAACTAATGAGTCAATGGTCCAATCATCATTTTAGTTAGTTAGTCTGTTATGCTTAGTCAGCAAATACTTTGCTGAGCTGTTGTCATACGTGGCTGCTATATAATGCAGTTTGTAACAAATTTGTTTTTTTTAAGTTAATCAATAAAATCTCATATTTTCCCATTCTCTCTGATTGAGAGTGAAAACACTGTGAGGTGAGTGAAATTAATTGTGAGCGTACGTGATTTGTGGTTAAGTTCCAAACACACTCGTGTTAACGAACTACACCTTTTACAGAATGAAAAAACACCCAATATTCATATTATTCATATCTAATTTGTTTTTCTAAAAAAAATATATAATTTTAATTTTTTAAGTGATTTATTTATTTTTTATTTGGGTTACAAAATCGTATATACATAGGTGTGGGGATGTATACGACTTTGTTATTTAACAAATTGTATATACCCCCACCTTATGTATATACGGCATTATTTTTTTAAATTTTTAGGGGATAATCGTATATACATATATACGATTTTAATTTTTAAAATTTTTTTTAGGGGAAAATCGTATATACCCTCACCTTAGGTATATACGATTTCCCATTTTTTTTGAGTTGTGGATATGTTGGAGTTTTTTTAAATTTTGTGAAGGTTTTTTTTATCACTATTATTTTTCTTTTTTTGGTTATACAATATTATTTTATTTGATTACATTTCAGTTTAAAATGTGCAAAAACATTTCACACACGGTTTTTTTTTAACAATCACATTCCTTCTTTTTGTCTAGAGGAATTTGACTCTGTTTTAGTATCTAGGAGAAAAAGACCCTGACTAATTTAGACTTCGGCAAAAAAGTAAAACTCAACTCTAATTTTTCTATTATCGAGAATTCAACTCGGTACTAGCCAAATTTAGGGGAGTTCAAAATCGAACCAAACCAATAGGGAAACCGCAAACCGAACCAAACCAAACCAAAAATCGCAAAATATCGCTTTTGATCGATTTTATTCGGTTCTTTTTTTCATTGCACCGCGCGGTTCTGTTCAGTTCGCGAATTTGATTTCCGAAACCGAACCAAAATGCGGTCTTTATAAAATTGATTTTACACAATTCAAAAAATAATCTACTACTATGATAAGACAAGGTTTGTGGTCCTTATAAAATTAATGAAAACTTTTACTCTTGAGAAACTGCAATTAAAAATTGTTTTGTTATGAAAGTATAGAAGTTTATGCATCTTTCATATATATGGACATTATTACTTTGCTTGAATAGGAAAAAAAATACACACACACAATCCACGCCAAAAATAAAACTTGTATAAATCAATATGAAACGAACCAATCTTATATGAAAAGGCCAAGTGAAATTACAAATTCACTAAACTAAGATAGAATTACAAACTGATAGCACTACACAATATAGGCACTGTAAAAACCACCAAAGTCATATTCTCTACATTAGCACGCTAACCCAACCAAAAAGATTGTAGTAGCCTTATTTGCAGAATTGTGTGTGACATTAGACTTCAATGGGTAGCAAAAAACGTTTACAAACTGATGACCTTTAGGGTGGTTGAAATACAATGTGCTTCTACCACTAAAACTCATAAAAGCTGATATTCTAACAAAAAACTTGGCGTGTCTTGAACCGATACCAATGGTGTTGTTGACCGTGCTGGCTGCATAGAATTTCCTTATGTACTTAGCCCCGCTTAAAATGCCCGGTACATCCATCGATGGCAGATCGGTTGACAAGAGAAACTCACTTGTTGCCTTATTGATATCCGTGTACAAAACAGAAATAGAAACATTCTTAAAGAAGACCGTGAAACCAACGGTTGGGTTCGAGACAACAACCGTGATGACCCCTCCCATGGTGACACTTTGTCCGGTGATGTTGAGTGAAATGGCGCTTGTGTTTGAGTCGATACTTAGGTCGGGGTTGGGAAATGGTCTGGTGTAAAAGGAAGATAGCGCTATAGACTCACAAAGGAGGATAAGAAAAATGGCCAAGAGGCCTGTGGCGCGAACACTGTAATTAGCCACGATGAGTTTCCCAAGATATTGATGTGGTTTTTGTACTAATTTCAAAAATCCATCCACCTATGACAAACAACATCAAAAGAATGATCATTATTTTATCTAATTTATATCTAGCAGGGTCATCCCAAACAATTGTGAAGCCCTGCGCAAATCTTAAATATTTTTACTCACATGGAATCTAGCAAGAAATGGTGCAACTCCGGTGACTTCTGCTGGAGTGGATAGTGAAGATGATGTCATGCTGCGAAACAATTAATCAAGGTTAATGCCATGTTATGTTATGTTTTGATTTAGTCACAACCAATTAAATGTTGACAGCTCATAAATAAAAATAAAATAAAAGCTGAAACATACACTATAACGAGGAAAGATAAAATGGAACATAAAACCAAACATAAAACAAAAGAAGAGGAAACAAATGAATTCCAAAGCACTGGAGAAAGAGAGAAAAAGAGGTGGTTGATCGGAATCAATGGAGTCAACAAATAAGCATGAAGGAATTTGTAAAGATTCTTCACAAATGACTTTTTGTTCATCGGTTATCGAGACATTCGCATAGATGGGATGGGGAGTGTTTGCAAATTAAATCAACACTACTCTATTTCTATTTTTTTTACTAAATTAGTTAATTACTCCTCCTTTTTCCAAAAGTCACAGAACTATAAAAATTGTTTAATCATTTGTTGTTACAATAAAATGAGGAGACTTTTAATTCTGAAATAAAAAGAAAAGAAAAAACACAAGAAAACGATGATACTACTAACCTTGGTGCCAAATTAGGGCAATCATGATCAGTATCATCATCATGACAATCCGAACATCCAGTAGCAGAAATATATGAACCATCAGGGGAACTAACAACAACAGTAATCTCATGGGAGGTCATCTCAATTTCATCCATTTGCTGTGTTTTTTGTTTTAGGGAAGATGAAAATGTGGGACACTTGTTTTGTAACGAATGAGGTCTGGTCTGGAGAAGAAACTATCTAAAAGGAAGCATGACTTCTGCTGGAGTGGATAATGAAATAGCTAATATCATGCTGCAAAATCAAACCAGATGTCAAGTAACGAAAAATGAAGAATGATCTACTACGTATTAACAACATTATTACTAACTCCGGCTACACATGGTTCATCGCCTCTCCACCTTTCCATTTTGTGCTTCTTTTACCTTTTTGTCCTCAAACATTCATTTCATGGCAGAAGAACGTTGGTGGGGCTACACTTAGGGTCCTAATGTAAAAATCAAGTATTAAAAGTTGAATGGATGAACCCACTCTAACTTGTATCAGCAATTTGAAATTCACTCCTCTTTTTCATTTCTTTTTAACACTCCAGGTATTTAGTTTTCTAATCCATATGATAGAGGCTAGAATGAAGCGGAGATATGAAAATGTAGAAGATAAATTTTATCACAAACACAAACACAAAAAAAATGATGATACTCACCTTGGTGCCAAATTGGAGCAACCACTATCATCATCACCATCATTATCAACATTGTTAGTAGCAGGAACAAACAAAATCTCAGAGGAAATCTAAGAAGTAATCTCATGAGTAATCTCGCTGTTAGCCATTGATGGAAGTGAAGAGTGTTTTATAGTGAGGAGAGGAGATAGCAGTGTTGTTGTAGTGAAACACTAGTTAAATAGATGATACACTTTTCTGTGATTCCCAATTTGCCCCTTACTTTTCTGTGTTTAACTCCTGCTACACATGCTACACTAGTTAACAACATACTTTTGGCACAATCAATTAAAAAATTACACATTATAAGATTAATTAATTAATTAAATAGTGATGATACTTAAGTACAGTAACATGTGTAATGGTATAGAAAGTTAGAGACAAACACTTTTTATTTATTTATTTATTTATTATTATTATTATTATTATTTTGAAAGCATTGTTAAACCTCACATAAGGTTTCTTCATATACCAACATGTATTTGTGAAACCTCACATAAGCATTGTTAAAAAGAAGGCATGTGTTTGTAAAAAAAAAACAATGTGTGAAATGTTTTTGCACATTCTAAACTGAAATGTAATAAATATGTAACCAAATAATAATTATTAAAATATTGGTAGTAAGCCCATTAGTTATAGTAAGGCCCACTAGAATGTTAGGTCATAGGTCCATTAGTTTATTAGTATTTAAGGTAGATGCTAGACCTATTTTGTAATCATCTCTTCTCATTTGTAACCTTTTAGCACTTTCAATATAATAGACCTTTAAACTTTTCTCTCTAATCCTCCATGGATGCCATGTTTTTCAACATGGTATCAGAGCACAAATGGTATCCACCTTGAACAAAAATTCCGCTGTATGTTCCCGAGAAAATCCAATTCTCGGTTATTTTAATTTTTCCTTTTCTTTTACTTTTCGATTTCTTTTCCCAATTTCTTGATTTCTCGTTCAAAAAAAAAAATTCAAAACCTAATTAGTTCTTCATCTCACAAATTGATCATCTAGTGTTTTCTTTTTGACCATTCCTTCATAATCTATCGTTTCTACTTTGAATCAAAGTTTGTTCTTCTGATTTTGTTCATCATCTCGTTCTTGATTTTGATTTGGCGGTGGATTAAATATAATTCTTCATCACTATAACTTCTTGTGATTTCAGATTTGAGCTATTTTATTTCACCAATTTGTTCCTCATTTGCCTCAGATTCACATCTGCAGAAACATTTGAGAGTTTGATTTGGTGATCTTGTGTCATTTTTCTTACAAAATTTTGGTTGCGACTCTTAAATGGTTCAAAGATGATGGTCCTTTAGTCCGGCGGAGATTGCGACACATAGATACATACGTTGTTGGCGGGCGTTTCCATTTTACATCGCCTCCACTGAGCTGTGTGTTATCTGTCATTGTTCTGTTCTGCATTTTGCTCGCTAATGTTGAGGTGAGTTATGTGAGACGATGTCGGAGTGTGTTTCACCACCGTTTGGAAGTGGAAATGGAAGGTTCAACTTTATGGATTCCCGTTTCAAGGTTTCAGTCTTGCTTGTGGTAATTACTGCACTTTGAAGTTAAATTTACTCATTAGATCCATGACATTGTTTTGAAATATGGGTTGTTTTATGAAAATTGTTGATGCAAGAAAGATGTTTGATGAAATGGCTGATAGAAAACTAGTTTCTTGGAACTCTGTTATGATGGGATATATACTAGCAGGATCTCTCATTGGACCAGGAGGTTTGAGTTGTGTTAGTGAAATGGTCCAAGTTGAGTTAGTTTCTCAATTTGGTGTCATTTTTCTTGCTCTTAGCATTGAGATTAGAATTTTCCACAACAAAGCTTAGCATGTGTTGTTGGTTTGTTGTTTGCATTGCTTCTTGTCTTTGGTTTTTAAGTGTTTGTTGCAGTAACATTTCTAAAGAGGAAGATTTGGATTTTATTTTACCTTTTAGTGGTTTGACTCGTTTTTGGGTGAATACAAATGATGGTTATGAAGCTTTGTTGCCACTTGTGAGAAGTGATATTTTTGGATGGATTTGTGGTAAAGAGTTTCATGTTGGTTACTTGGCTGGTACTGTTATAATGGAAGCTTTTTTCTTGAAAATGTGTTTTGTTTGGAAACTCCAAGGGATGAATTGGAAATGAATTTGAAGATTCGGGTTTACTTCCTATAGATAGGAGGTGTGCTTGGAGTTGACTCAACCTTTCAAAAGGAAATCTCCAATTGAAATTGATGGTGCTTTCCTTGTACAGGTGGTGATCAATGATTACATATTACTGTTATTGGTTTTGTAGATTTGATGACCATTTTGATTAGCCGTGTTGGCTTGTTTTTAGCTTCTGTTTATGGTGGTTAAACATGACGTTTCTGCTATAAATGGTAAAGCATTAAATGTTTGTGCTTCTGTCAAGTGGTTAAACTTTGAGGTATAGTTTCTGCTTGGTGGTTAAGCCTTTGGCCCTATGGCCTTGTTGATGTTTGCTTCTGCCCTATGGTGGTTAAGCATTTTGCTTCCTTCAAGTGATTAAGCCTTGAGTTGTGGCTTTTGCTTGATGGTTAAGTGTTGGTTTGTTGCTTCCTCCGAGTGGTTAAACCTTGAGTTGTGGTTTCTGCTCGATGGTTAAGTTTTGTTGACTTCTTTGGGACTTGGATGGTTATGCCCAAGAGTGGAGTTTATTGATTCCTTTTGGAGTGAATGTTGTGGAGACGCTGGAAGAAGGTTGAAGGGGCCCGATAGTTGGTCGAAGACTTCTAGGAGCTATGCACCTCAACTGCTACCAATTCGGATCGTTCTTTATGTTTTTTTATATATAGTATATTTGTATTGCTTATCTCAAGCTGGAAGTGTTGCGAACACCGTCCAGCTTGCGAGAGGCTATTAAAATATTGGTAGTAAGCCCATTAGTTATAGTAAGGCCCACTAGAATGTTAGGTCATAGGTCCATTAGTTTATTAGTATTTAAGGTAGATGCTAGACCTATTTTGTAATCATCTCTTCTCATTTGTAACCTTTTAGCACTTTCAATATAATAGACCTTTAAACTTTTCTCTCTAATCCTCCATGGATGCCATGTTTTTCAACAATAATAATAATAATAATAATAATAATAATAATAATAATAATAAAAAGTAATAATAATAATAATAATAATAATAATAGTGATAAAAAATTGTGCTATCACATGAGAGACGTCAGCCTAATTGTATAAAAGGAAAACTAGCTACCAAAAAGCTCATATTAAAAGTAAGTTTCACTTATATGTAATAGATAATTAAAGAGACCATTCATTGCATTTTAAAAAGAAGTTGATTCGGGAAAATTACAAATCAATGTGAAACAAATGTCACATTCACTGCATTTACATCATGATCGAAGTCTCTATCTTAATATGAATACATCAAACTTCAAGACACCAAATAAAAGTAAAAAGAAATGGAGATATGTGATATGGATTGCTAGCCTTTGGTACTTTGTATACATTGGAATAACATAATCTTTAGAGGAGGCCCGATTAATGTTGAAAATATGCTACAACAAGTCAAAAGCATTTTTTGAAGGGTGGTTAGCATATAGGGGTGGAAGTGATGAAAATTTACATTTCAATAAGTGGTGTAACAATCCGAATGATTGGAAGTGATCGTACCTTGACCAATAGAAGTGATGTAGTTGTTGTCCTGTTGACTGGGCCGGTCGTTGAATGGGTGAGAGGACCGGTCCTGGCTTCACGCTGAGCACCTCGGGTGGTACTGCAAAGACACTCGACGATCTAGTGAGAGGTCGCTCGGGCAGATAGCACAAGGTAAGAGAACGTACCTGATGCCATGTGCGAATGACATATATATACTGTAGAGTCCCGACCGTTAGCGAAGATTTCGGCCGGTTGCGAGAATTGCGGTCCAAGCAGCGTGTTTGGGCCGGTCTCGTTGGTGGGGCCCGAAGGCCCACCTTTGCTGGCGCTTCTTGTAATTGCCGATACACCCAGAACGATTGCCCCCCCGAAGCCTAGGTCGCTTAAGAGGGTGAGGCTTGAATCGGTGCCCCGAGAGTGATGTTATTTATTTGAAAACGGACGCGTTAAGCTTTCTTGATAGGACGGTTTCGACCGCTCGCCAACCGTCGGCCGTGCTGACTCGACGGTTGGTCTTTTCTGACATTTATGACCTGACGTTTGGTGTTTCCGAAGTTGTCTGAAGGCAGCTATTGGCGAGAAGGTGAAACGTTGTGACGCTTCGTCTCCCGGTCCTCTTCGCGTCGTGGGTCTGCACTATAAATACCCCTTCAGCTGAGATCATTCTTCACACTTTCACGAATTGCTCTGCCAGCGACCGACTCGTCTACCGCCGACTTACATCTGTAGCTGCTTTCTTGTTGCTCGTCTTTGCTTTCACGACCGATTCACAACATCTGTTCAAGGTATGGATCGATCTATGCTTTTCCTTTTTAAATTTGAGTTTTTCTTTGAATGCACTGCACACTTTTTCACGCCTCGTGATAGGGGGTGTCAGGTCTGGGGACGGCCAAGTCGCCCCCCTCTCACGAGTGCTCTGCTCGACCGACCTGACTCGATCCCTTTATCACAGGTGCTGGCGCGGACGAAAAAGACCGCTCGTATTCCCGGAGGGCCGTTCCAATCTTTTGCCGTCCATATGTCTCAGCCGTCCGAGGCTGCTTCCCTGGAGGAGAAGTCTAAGTCGTCTTCTGTCGACAAAAATTCTGGCTCTTCGAGCAGCAGTTCTTCGAGCAGCTCGAGCTCGAGCTCCAACTCTTCTGGCCAAGGATCGGCTAGCTTGAAAAGTTCTGGCTCTAAGTCCGTCCATTCTGATGTTCGGCCGTGCAACACTCCCCCACCGGAGAATGTCATATCTCGAGCGGGAGGAGAGGAAGAGGTGGAGGTAGTGATTATAGATGATGACGAAGCGCTGAGTGCCGTCCAAGCCGCGGACGAGGAGATGGTGGAAACCGAAGGCGGCCGAGCTGAAGCAGCCAATGAGGAAGCGGTAGTCCAGCCTGCAGCCAGTTCCTCTGGTCGAGAGGTTAATAACGAAGGAGGATCGAACGAAGAGGCGGCCGACGTTCAAATTGATGTAGCCTGAGACCCATCTGACATGTCTTGGGTGTCAGAAACTCTTCGCTCACACAGGAGTACCATTACGGTCGGCCACTTTGCCTTGCCTGATCTGCAGAGCCACTTCGATGAATTACCGGGCTGGAGGGTGAGAGGCATGAAAGATGGAGAAGACATTGCAACTTATTCCAGCAACCTTAAGTTCACGATGTATCAGCTTGTGTTCGAGAGGATGAACATCACCCCACCCTTCACCGAGTTTCAACGGGGCGTTACGCGTCATCCACATCGGGTCGCCCCTCTCAACTCCATCCCAACGCTTGGCGTTTTAAAAACTTTTGAAGTCCTTTTAACCAAGCTTGGTCGCCTTGGTGTCGATCATGCTTTTCTTTGCTCTCTTCGAGCTAAGCTGGCTCAGGGAGAAAGCGAACAAAGAAAAGAGGGAGCAGGTCTCTTTTAAGATGCGTAAGACTCAAAGATCGGTATTTCAAAGCATATCAAGAGTCATCGGGCGCGGCTGGAAAGGTCAATACTTTTGGATCACTCCCACTAAGGAGGCCTAAAAGGCTATATCCGAGGTCCAACCGGACGGGATGCTCGGTCCCCTTACTTCCCAATTATGTGGAATGAAGCTCACTTCTTCAAGAGGCGCGATTACATCTATTCTCTCAAAGATTTGGGCGAGGCCGACTTGGAATCCTTGGAGATGATCAAGGCGCTGGCGGGCATGATGCTTCCAGACCCTAAGGGCGACCTACCTTGTCGTCCCTTTGTCTTGCTCAAGGGTCGGGCTCTGGAGGCCGAGATTGGTTCGCTTTTGAACTTTGCCTTTATATTTTTGCTGTCAATTTTTTCCTCTAACTCTTAACTCGTTATTTTGCAGAAAGAATGGCCGGTAAGTCGTGGGCCGTGCTCGAGTCAATTCTGAACCCCCCTAAGGGCAGCGCCTCCAGGCCGCCGCCACGAAACGTGGCCGACGGGGAAGGGTCGTCGAAGGTCCCTCAAACTCCCAAAAGCCAAGGGAAAAAGCCAACTACCAAGTCCCGGTCGCCCCCTCGCCGCGATGATCGCTCTCCCAAACGGGCCAAATTTGATGATCGGAACTCGGACCCTAAGGAAGGCATTCCTATTCTCTCGCTCGAGGGTTTAGGGCAGGTCAACTTCGAGCGGTTCAAGAAGAAACCCATGGCGATCTGTGCTTCTCTCTACATGGGAATAGACAAGATCATGGAGGAGCTGGTGGGCGAAGCTGAAGGTATTCTATTTTCCAAGTTCGTATTGCTTTTACTTTTGTTCGACCGACCGACAGTCTGACGATCTTTGTTTTTTTGCAGGAGCTCGGGCTGAAAAGGAGAAGGCCTTGGCTGAGGCGCAGCAAAAGTATGACAAACTTGCCAAGTCCAAAAAAGATGCTCTTCAGCGGGGCGAGGACGACCGGGCCAAACTCTCCAAGAGGAACAAGGAACTTGCTGGTCAGGTGGCAAATCTAAAGACTGACGTTGAAGTCCTGGAGAAGGAGAAAGCCGGGTGGGAGACCGAGAAGGCCGAGCTGGAGGCTCGAGTTCGTACAATAGCTGAGCATGCTCGGAATGCAGCGATCGAGCAGTTCTATAATGCTCTCGGCCAGGTGCGGGCGCTGAACGCAGATTTGAACATCAATTTTGATGACAAGATGATAAAGCCCGCCCACTATGTTGAGAACAACAAGATCATGCTGCCCGAGGAACGTGATGAACAGGGTAACATTGTTCGACCCGGCCAGGTCCTTTTCTGAAGCCCGCCTGCGAGCGAAGAATTTTTGTAATAGTTTAACTCGCCTTCGGGCATAACAATTTTAATGCTGCCTTCGAGCAGTAGAATATTTGAGCGCTCGGTTTCGACCGGGCGTCTCTATTTTGTAATGACATTTTACCTTGTCTTTTATTCCGTTTACTTGAGTTCGTATCGTTACGTCTACCCATCTTGTATGTTTATTTTTCTCTAAGTTTTCGAACTTTTAGGCCGCTCGACGACCGTTTTGTGCCATTTCGAAAGCACTCGTTAAAGGTAAGTTAGAGTAACCCAAAGGGGTACCCGGTCGGTTCGGCGACCCTAGATTGGGCCATCTTGGTGGCACTCGATTGGGCCACTTCGATGGCACTTGTTGGGACCATTTCGATGGTCGCTCGAAGTAGGTCGTTTCGACGGCCCAATATGATGGGTTATCGCTTAACCCTTGGGCCATTTTCGATGGCACTCGATTGGGACCATTTCGATGGTCGCTCGATTTAGATCGTTTCGACGGTCTAAAGTTTGCGGGTTACTTCTTTAACCCTTGGGCCATTTTCGATGGCACTCGATTTAGATCGTTTCGACGACCTAACGTTGTGGGTTATTACTTAACCCTTGGGCCATTTCGATGGCACTCGAGGTAGATCGTTTCGACGACCTATTTACGTTTGACAAATCTTCGATCGCTCCTTTGCCATGAGCATGTTTGAGCGACCGGGCACACATTCTTGCGAGAAAGTAAAGAACAAAGCATATTTTAAAGGTCAGGCCTCAGTAAAAAACCCAATGGGAAAAAGAGCGCCTGCCTGTCTTTCATTTATTGATCGGTCATTCATTACATTCAAACATAATATTTTCTAAGTTTCTCTGCATTCCATGTTCTGGGGATAGTCGCCCCATCCATGGTTTCCAGCTCGTACGCCCCCTTGCCGGTCTTTTTGATGACCCTATACGGACCTTCCCAATTCGGTGCCAGCTTTCCCTGTCGGGCATTCCTATTTCCCACATCTGCGCGTCTCAGGACGAGCTGGCCGACCGAGAAATCTATCTTCTGCACTCGAGCGTTGTATCTAGCTGCGACCTTTTGCTTGATCAATTGTTCTCTAAGTGACGCTTGGGTACGCAACTCTTTGATCAGGTCCAATTCTTCTCGTATGGCTCGGTCGTTGTCAACTAATGTAGGGGGATTTGAAGTTCTCCAATTCAGCTCGCCCATTTCTATGGGTATTACAGCATCAGTCCCATACACCAATCTGAAGGGCGACTCCCCGGTCGAAGAATGAGGAGTCGTCCTGTAGGCGCAAAGAACGGACTGCAGCTCTTCGACCCGGTTCCCTTTTGCTTCATCGAGTCTTCGCTTCAAACCACGTAGATAACTCCGCTGGCCGCCTACCTTGCCGTTTGTCTGAGGGTGTTCGACCGAGGTGAAACGCTGTTTAACCCCTAAGTCGGCCAACATTTCTCTGAACCTTTTGTCTGCAAACTGGGTGCCGTTGTCAGTTATTAGTTGCTGAGGGATCCCAAAACGGGCCAACACACACCGTCCAAGAACTTGCGACTTTGGCCGATGTGATTGTTGCGAGCGAGGCTCGGCCTCGATCCATTTAGTAAAATAGTCTACTGCCACGATCAAGAACTTGAACTGGCCTGGAGCAGGTGGAAACGGGCCTAGCAGATCCATGCCCCACCAGGCGAATGGCCAAGGTGAGACAAGACTTTGTAACTCTGAGGAAGGTGCAATGTGGACATCGGCATGTACTTGACATTTTTGCATTTACGAACGAGCTTCTTAGCGCCCTCGTCCATGGTCGGCCAAGATGTAGCGGCCCTGAGAGCTTTCTTAGCTATGGAACGTGCACCTTGGTGGCTTCCACAAACACCTTCATGAAGAACTCTCAACACATGGTCGGCTTCGACCGACGTAAGACATCTTAACAATGGAGACGAGAATCCTCTTCCGTATAATTTCCCTTCTATTATCGAGTATTTGGTCGCCTGAGCCCGACCAATTTCGCTTCTTCGTCGCTTCGGTTCTTCCTTCAACGATGTACCTAAGAATAGGGCGATCCAATCAATCGGATTAACACAAAGAACGCCAACGATCGGCTTGGCTTGGTCGACACGCTTGGCGGTTTAGTCTCTCTGAATCAAACTTCGTGATTTCCGAGTTTTGGTACTTGCAAGCTTTGATAGAATGTCCGCTTCGAACATTTTCGGTCCGAGGCACATGAGTCACTTCCGCTTCTGGTCGAATCGCTGAGAAGCTCCCTTACTCGGCTAAATAACTCTTCAAAGACGTCATCCTTAGCATCATACAATTCTTTGATCTGCGAGACAACAAGCAAGCAAGGTCCGATCGAAGTTCAACTCGGCCTACATTAAAATCTCTCGGCGAAATACAGCCGCCTATGCACGCCTCATACTCGGCTGGTTGTTTGAAGTGTGGAATGCAAAAGTCAAAGACACCTCCACGCAATAGGCCTTCAATTTTCTAATATTAGGCCTGCTCCGCTTCCTTTGCTATTGGACGACCCATCTACATGTAAGATCCGTGTCGTTGCGATTGATCCTCCGGAATCGAGTCATCTCGGTATGAAGTCGGCCAACACCGCGCTTTGCGGCCGATCCGATTCAAATTTAATCCCAAATTCATCGAGTTCTCGCGCCCACTTTATCATTCGTCCCCGCCAGTCCGCCGATGGAGGACTTGCTCGATTGGTGATCGGTCCTTACCACGACACGTGGGCCACAAAGTAGGGTCTCAATCTTGACGAGCAAATGACTAGGAGTGCAAGAGCAAACTTCTCTATTTTCTGGTACCTCAGCTCGGGCCCTTCTAGTACCTTACTGATGAAATAGACCGGATTTTGCTTTAGGTCGCTTTCCCTGACTAACACAACACTCAGAACTTCTTCTGTTATCGCTATAGTAAAGATATAGCGTTTCGCCCGGCAACGGCTTGGTCATAATTGGTGGGTTACTCAAAGCTTCTTTCAACTCATCCAACGTTCGCTGGCATTGGTCGGTCCACTCAAAATCTACCTCTTTCTTCAGGAGCCTGAACAGTGGAAGCGACTTGCAGGCCGCTTTGGGAATGAACCTGGATAAGGCAACTACCATGCCATTCAGCTGTTGTATTTCTATTTTAGTGGTGGGCGGCCTCATATCGCGCGCATCACCGCATTTCTCAGGGTTTGCTTCTATCCCTCTTTCAGTTAGGTGAAAGCCCAACAATCTGCCGGCCCTCACCCCAAAGGTACACTTCTCTGGATTCAGTCTGAGTGAATTTTTCCTTGCTTCTTCAAAGATTTCCCTCAGGTCGTTCACATGATCTGGATCGGTCCCACTTTTGATGATCATATCGTTAAAATACACCTCAGATATTCGACCGATCTGCCTTTTGAAAATCTTATTCATCATTCGCTGGTAGGTCGCTCCAGCGTTCTTTAGGCCGAAAGGCATCACCTTGTATTGAAAATTGCCTCGATCTGTCATGAAGGCTGTCTTGTGTCGATCGGGTGGATACATCGTAATCTGATTGTATCCTGAAAAAGCATCCAAAAAAGATAATAATTTGTAGCCCGAGGCACCATCGACCAGCTTGTCAATGTTGGGCACGGGGAAGGCATCCTTCGGGCATGCCTTATTTAGGTCGGTGTAATCTACACACATTCTCCACTTGCCATTCTTCTTTTTAACCAACACGACATTGGATAGCCAGGTCGTGTATTTGATCTCTTCGATGAAGTCGGCCTTCACGAGGTCCTCAACGGCCTTTGCAGCGGCTTGAGATTTTTCCTCACTCTGAGTTCTTCTTCTTTGTGTGACCGGCTTAACTCCTTCATCGACTGACAGCTGATGGCAAGCGATCTCCACGGGAATACCGGACATGTTAGATGCCTGCCATGCGAATAGGTCAGCATAGTCTCTCAAACATTGCACAAGGTCTTGCTTTACTTGCTCCGGTAGGTCGCTACCTAGCTTCACCGTTTTAGCTGGGTCGTTACCCAATTGCACATCTACAAATTCTCCATGAGGTTCCGATCTTTTCAGCCTGTTTTTTAGCTCTCGGGCTAAATCATCGTCGTTGTCTTCTGGGTCGCTGTCTGGATCATACCGAGCATCCAAATCAGCGACATTGACTTGATGGCCTTCACTAGTGCTTTGAACACTTGGGCCACGATCTACCTCATCACAAATCTCCTGATATAAAGTGTGGCTTCGTCTTGCTGCCTCTAGGTCGGCGCGTGGTAACTACCGTCGTCTTTGTCAGTAGAACTTCATCTTCGATGCACTGCTTGATGCAACGGCCTCTAGTTTGCCCAAAGTCGGCCTACCAATGATACATTGATAGCGAGATTTGATGGGTAGTACAAGGAACGCCGCGTCGACCGGATCTGTGCAGTGTTTTCCCGGTGTCATCACCAAACGTAACCAAGAGCTCGATCGTCCCCAACGGATAGGTGGTCGCTCCATTGAAGCCTGTTAGAGGAGTGGGCTCGGCCTGTGGAATTATCTCGCTCCGATCAACCTTTAACTTGTCAATCAGCTCTTCAAACATGATATCGGCCGAGCTACCTTGGTCGACCAGAATTCTTTGCACCTCTGTGTTGGCCATAACTGCTCTGACTACCAACGGGACATAACTGTTAGGCTTGCCGTCGTACAGGTCGTTATCACTGAAAGAGATGGGAGGTCTGTTCGAGACCGGCGGTGCTGCTGAAGTGGATGAAACCATCATAAGTTCGTCCCATTTTCTCTTGGTGGCCTTGTTAGATTCCCTGCGATCCAGGGGGTTTCCACCGTGGATAACCATTGCTACATTACGGCCTTTAGACTGTCGAGTATCTCGATCCTCAGACCGGTCTTTATCTTGGGTGCTCGTTATGGCTAGAGCGCCCTTTCCTCTATCTTGATCATTTTCCTTCGCCTTCTCTTGAGGTCGGTCGCCTTCCTCCGACCTCACATACTTTCCCAACTTGCCTTTCTGGATGAGTTCTTCAATATCGTCCTTGAGGGCCATACAGTCGTTAGTATCATGACCCTTGCTCTTGTGGTAACGGCAATATCTTTTAGTCGGTCGTGCCCCCTTCTTGAGCACGAGTGGATCGGGCCGTTTTACTCCCACAAACTCATTATTTTGGCACTCGCTGTAGATCTGTGCAATAGAGGTGTTGAGCCGAGTGCGGTGATCAAACTTCTTATCTCTAAAGTCAGGCCGGTTGTCGCGGCGACCTTCATGCCCTTTGGCCGGCTTACTGTGTTCTTCTTTAGGCCGCGTACGGACGGCCTTTCTCGCAGCTAAAGTTTCTTCATACGCCATGTGGACGTTCGCCCTTGTTAGGAAGTAGCTGAGATATTGGTAATGATTCAACGTGAACTCTTCGACGAACCTGTGGTCCGGTCGAATACCACGCTTTAGATACTTCAACTTGTCCTTGTCTGACAAGTCGCGAACAGACTCGGCCTCAGTGTTGAACCGGTCGATGTATTGTCTCAGGGTCTCATTATCACCTTGAACAACAGAGTCCAAGTATTCTTCATATCGATATTGGCAGCGGTTGGCAGTGTAGTGAGACAAGAAGATTCTGATCAGGTCTTCCCATGAGGAGATAGTATTGGGTCGAAGAGATTCCCACCATTCCAATGCTCGGCCGTCCAACGACTGAGGAAATAGCCTGCATTTCATGGTCGATCCCAACTCTCTGTAACAACAGTAATTATTAAAATAACGGAGATGTTTGTCTGGATCTCCACGGCCATCGAACTTGTTGAGATTGGGCGGCTTTCGCAGATCTCTAGGGATTTTGTAACGCCTGATCTCTCTAGAGAATGGGCCGTGCTCGTTCTGAATGCCGTTCGACCCTAAGGGTTGTATTGTGAGACATGCCTCGTTGCCCGACATCCCATAAAATCCTCCGGATGGGCCAGATGGTGGAAGTTGAGGAGGCCTTCTGGGTCGCTCGCTATGGCCTCTTCTTGGCCGATGCGAAACGTCCCTAATTCTTCCATCCCTGTAATCTTCCAGCTCTTCACGAGAATCCCAAGACCTGCTTCTCGACCGACGTGAACCGGATGACTCATTGGAGAAGTACCTCGTGGGCGAGCGGCCGGTGTCAGGACGGTAGCTGGAATCCTCATAATCATCATAAGATAGCGAACGCACGCCTCGCGCGTTCTGCCGAAGCGATCTGTGTGCCCTAGTACGTCGCGCCGGAGACCGATGGGTGGTGCTCTCCCGGCGAGAAAGGCTCCTTCGAGGAGGGGAGCGATGTCTTCGCGTCGGTCGGCGAGGGGCAGAAGGTTCTCCGTCTTCCGCACGCGGGCGGCCTGGAATCGACCCTCTTTCATAGCGTGAGATCAGCTCATCTCTATCTGCAATAACTTGGTTCTTGCTTTGCAGGATCTACAGAACGGCCTGAGTGACATGCTCTGGCAATGGTTCCTGAATGCCCGCTTCAATCAGCTCGGGCGGTAGGTCTGGTTGAGGAACAAGCGGCTGAATCTGTTGGAGGACCGGTCCACGGCCGCTGTTTGCCCAAGGCTCTTGTCGTGGATGTCCTTGAGACTCGTGTATAATAACGCTCTACGCCCGAGTCTGCTGCGATGATGTTGCCGGAGGTTGAGTCGGGAAGAGGCCCGCGTCTGGGGCCGGTCGCGTGGAGCCATGAATGGGGTAGGATAGCGCTCGGGCCTCCCACTGTGGTCGCCAATTGATCGTACATTGACCAATAGAAGTGATGTAGTTGTTGTCCCGCTGGGCGGTCGTTGAATGGGTGAGAGGAGGACAGGTCCTCAGCTTCACGAGCACCTCGGGTGGTACTGCAAAGACACTCCGACGATCTAGTGAGAGGTCGCCGCGATAGCACAAGGTAAGAGAACGTACCTGATGCCATGTGCGAATGGCATATATATACTGTAGAGTCCCGACCGTTAGCGAAGATTTCGGCCGGTTGCGAGAATTGCGGTCCAAGCAGCGTGTTTGGGCCGGTCTCGTTGGGCTGGGCCGAAGGCCCAATTACTGTTGGCAGTTCTTGTAATTGTTGATACACCCAGGAACAGGAATGATAGGTGTGTGGAAAGAAGATCATCAATGTATGAAAATGACAAAGGGAAGAAGAATAATGGCTAAAAATGACAAGGGCCACATGATTTGTATTGTTTTTCTAAATGAAAACTAGTATTTTACCTATGATTTTAAAAGGAAAAATTGATTTTTTTTTAATAAATTAGGTATCCTCTGCGCGCAACTGTAGAGACTAATCCATCAATCCGAGTAGGATCACAATCGACGGCAAAACTCCTACTCTAGAGATTTAACACTGCTATTTGGACCAAAAAGTTGTCATAAAGTGTACTGTTATACCCAATTTTTTCCAGTTAATTAATTAAAAAATAATAAAAGAGAACAATATCGATTTTTTTTATATTCAGTTTTTACGCTATATTTTTTCTTGATTATTTATTAAAAAAATCAAAATAGACTTATCTTCATTACTTTTTTATTTTTACAAAAATATACAAATAGAAAAAGACAAGGAGAGTCTTCAAATATATTTGTGGACTAGTACATTCTTGCCATGTCATTGATCCATGTGGTCTTCAAAATAATGAAACATCAACCATGGGATCCTCATCCTTTGATTAATCCCAACCATCCAAAACTGACATTTTGCTTTTTTATTCAGTTGGCATCTTCACTTGGACTATATAATAAAATATAAATAATGTAGAATTACTGGCTAGGAATCAGTTGGAGACAAAAAAATCTTACCCATTTACTCTTTTTATAACATCATCCATATATTCTTCCTTTTAGACTAAGAAATATCATGAGCTACCCCAACAAAGAGAAATTAAAAGCAGGCACGTCCATTTTAATTTTATTTAACTAATATATGCAAAATACGTACTAATTATGTATGCATTGCATTTACTTTTTTTTGATTAGAATAACAAGTCTCGCTCAGAATATTGGAGACCCAAAATTCTTTTTTGCAATTGCTTATCTGTGTTGGGATTCCGATTAAACTAGATGATACAACAAGCAAAAGCTCTTTTGAAAGATCTTTTGGTCATTTTGCTCAGCGTCCTAGTTGATATAGACTGAAATCGGATCTCGGGGATCACATCCTAGTCGAGAAAGCTATGCTTTCTCTGTTGGCATCGGTATGAAAACTTGCCTTCCTTTGCTCGATTGCAACATCGCTGGTCATACAAATAGTGCTTGTAAAGGAGAGACGTCGACCTAATTGTATAAAGGAAAACTAGCTACCAAAAGCTCATATTAAAAGTAAGTTTCACTTATATGTAATAGATAATTAAAGAGACCATTCATTGCATTTTAAAAAGAAGTTGATTCGGAAAATTACAAATCAATGTGAAACAAATGTCACATTCACCGCATTTACAACATTAATCGGAAACCAACATGATGTAAATGCAGTGAATGTGACATTTGTTTCACATTGATTTGTAATTTTCCCGAATCAACTTCTTTTTAAAATGCAATGAATGGTCTCTTTAATTATCTATTACATATAAGTGAAACTTACTTTTAATATGAGCTTTTTGGTAGCTAGTTTTCCTTTTATACAATTAGGCTGACGTCTCTCCTTTACAAGCACTACTTGTATGACCAACGATGTTGCGATTGAGCAAAGCGGAAGCCAAGTTTTCATACTGATGCCAACAGAGAAAGCATAGCCAGACCTCTAGACTAGGATGTGATCCCTGAGATCTGATTTCAGGTCTATATCAACTAGGACGCGAGCAAAATGACCAAAAGATCTTTCAAAAGAGCTTTTGCTTGTTGTATCATCTAGTTTAATCGGAATCCCAACACAGATAGCAATTGCAAAAAGAATTTTGGGTCTCCAATATTCTTGAGCGAGACTTGTTATTCTAATCCAAAAAAAAAAAGTAAATGCAATGCATACATAATTAGTACGTATTTTGCAGATATTAGTTAAATAAAATTAAAATGGACGTGCCTGCTTTTAATTTCTCTTTGTTGGGGTAGCTCATGATATTTCTTAGTCTAAAAGGAAGAATATATAGATGATGTTATAAAAAAGACAACAATGCTATTTTGACAAAAAAAAAAATTTACAAATCGACAAATCACCAACCTACAACACCAATTACCCAAGTTTTTTAGACAAATAGCCAAACTGTCAATTAACCAAGTTTTTAATCCACGCCTCGAAAATTGTGAAAAAGCAAGTTGGCTATTTGTCTAAAAAACTTGGGTAATTGGTGTTGTAGGTTGGTGACTTGTCGATTTGTCAAAATTTTTTTTGTCAAAATAGCATTTTTCTAAAAAAGAGTAAATGGGTAAGATTTTTTTTGTCTCCAACTGATTCCTAGCCAGTAATTCTACATTATTTATATTTTATTATATAGTCCAAGTGAAGATGCCAACTGAATAAAAAAAGCAAAATGTCAGTTTTGGATGGTTGGGATTAATCAAAAGGATGAGGATCCCATGGTTGATGTTTCATTATTTTGAAGACCACATGGATCAATGACATGGCAAGAATGTACTAGTCCACAAATATATTTGAAGACTCTCCTTGTCTTTTTCTATTTGTATATTTTTTGTAAAAATAAAAAAAGTAATGAAGATAAGTCTATTTTGATTTTTTTAATAAATAATCAAGAAAAAATATAGCGTAAAAACTGAATATAAAAAAATCGATATTGTTCTCTTTTATTATTTTTTAATTAATTAATCGAAAAAATTGGGTATAATAAAGACACTTTATGACAACTTTTTGGTCCAAATAGCGAAGTTAAATCTCTAGAGTAGGAGTTTTGTCATTCCATTGTGATCCTACTTTGATTTGATGGATTAGTCTCTACAATTATACAGAGAGATACCTAATTTATTAAAAAAATCAATTTTTCTTTTTAAAATCATAGGTAAAATACTAGTTTTCATTTAGAAAAACAATACAAATCATGTGGCCCTTGTCATTTTTAGCCATTATTCTTCTTCCCTTTGTCATTTTCATACATTGATGATCTTCTTTCCACACACCTATCATTCCTGCTCTCGTGTATCAACAATTACAAGAATCGCCATCAGAAGAATGGGCCTTCCGCCCACCAAACGGCCGCCCAAACACGCCGCTGGACCGCATTTCGCAAATCGCAAATCTTCGCTAACGGTCCGGACTCTACAAAGATATATATGCCATTCGCATATGGCATCAGTGCACGCTTCTCTTACCAGGTGCTATCTGCCCGAGCGACCTCTCTCACTAGATCGTCTGAGTGTCTTTGCGTACCACCCGAGGTGCTTTCAACAGAAGCCGGACCTGGTCCTCTCACCCATTCAACGACCGCCCACTCAACAGACAACAACTACATCACTTCTATTGGTCAATGTACGATCAATGGCGACCACGATGGGAGTGCCCGCCCGAGCGCTATCCTACCCCATTCATGGCTCCACGCGACCGCCCCGCACGCGGGCCTCTTCCCCGACTCAACCCTCCCGGCAACATCATCGCCAGCGACTCGGAGGGCGAGCGTTATTATACACGAGTCTCAAGGACATCCACGACAAGAGCCTTCTTCAGCACAACGGCCGTGGACCGGTCCTCCAACAGATTCACCAGCTTGTTCTCAACCGCACCTACCGCCGAGCCGATTGAAAGCGCATTCGTGAACCATTGCCGAGCATGTCACTCGCACTGCTCAGATCCCGCAGCAAGAACCAAGTTATTGCAGATAGAGATGAGCCGATCTCACGCTATGAAAGAGGGTCGATTCGTGCCGCCCGCGCGGAAGACGGAGAACCTTCGCTCGCCGCCGACCGACGCGAAGACATCGCCCCCTCGGCGAAGCGAGCTTTTCACGGGAGAGCACCACCCATCGGTCTCCGCGCGACGTGCATCAGGGCACACAGACGCCCCGAGCGGAACGCGCGTGGACGCCGTTCGCTATCTTATGATGATTATGAGGATTCCAAATACCGCCCCGACACCGCCGCCGCCCACGCAGGTACTTCTCCAATGAGTCATCCGGTTCACGCTTGTCGAGAAGCGGTCTTGGGATTCTCGTGAAGAGTCGGAAGATTACAGGATGGAAGAATTAGGGGCGTTCGCATCGGCCAAGAAGAGCCCATAGCGAGCGACCCAGAAGGCCTCCTCAACTTCCACCATCTGGCCCATCCGGAGGATTTTATGGGATGTCGGGCAACGAGGCATGTCTCACAATACAACCCTTAGGGTCGAACGGCATTCAGAACGAGCACGCCCCATTCTCTGCAGAGATCGGCGTTACAAAATCCCTAGAGATCTGCGAAGCCGCCCCAATCTCAACAAGTTCGATGGCCGTGGAGATCCAGACAAACATCTCCGTTATTTTAATAATTACTGTTGTTACAGAGAGTTGGGATCGACCATGAAATGCAGGCTATTTCCTCAGTCGTTGGACGGCCGAGCATTGGAATGGTGGGAATCTCTTCACCCAATACTATCTCCTCATGGAAGACTGATCGAAATCTTCTTGTCTCACTACACCGCCAACCGCGCCAATATCGATATGAAGAATACTTGGACTCATTTGTTCAAGGTGATAATGAGACGCGAGACAATACATCGACCGGTTCAACACCGAGGCCGAAGTTCGTTTCGCGACTTGTCGACAAGGACAAGTTGAAGTATCTAAAGCGTGGTATTCGACCGACCACGTTCGCCGAAGAGTTCACGTTGAATCATTACCAATATCTCGCCTACTTCCTAACAAGGCGAACGCCCACATGGCGTATGAAGAAACTTTAGTCGCGAGGCCGTCCGTGCGCCCTAAGAAGAACACACGAAGTTTCCCAAAGGGCATGAAGGTCGCGCGACAACCGCCCGACTTTAGAGATAAGAAGTTTGATCACCGCACTCGGCTCAACACCTCTATTGCACGCATCTACAATGAAAGTGCCAAAATAATGAGTTTGTGGGAGTAAACGGCCCGATCCACTCGTGCTCAAGAAGCCGGGCACGACCGACTAAAAGATATTGCCGCTACCACAAGAGCAAGGGTCATGATACTAACGATCAGATGGCCCTCAAGGACGACGATATTGAAGAACTCATCCAGAAAGGCAAGTTGGGAAAGTATGTGAGGTCGGAGGAAGGCGACCGACCTCAAGAGAAGGCGAAGGAAAATGATCAAGATAGAGGAAAGGGCGCTCTAGCCATAACGAGCACCCAAGATAAAGACCGGTCTGAGGATCGAGATACTCGACAGTCTAAAAGGCCGTAATGTAGCAATGGTTATCCACGGTGGAAACCCCCTGGATCGCAGGGAATCTAACAAGGCCACCAAGAGAAAATGGGACGAACTTCTGATGGTTTCATCCACTTCAAGAAGACCGCCGGTCTCGATGCACTCTCCCATCTCTTTCAGTGATAACGACCTGTACGACGGCAAGCCTAACAGTTATGTCCCGTTGGTAGTCAGAGCAGTTATGGCCAACACAGAGGTGCAAAGAATTCTGGTCGACCAAGGTAGCTCGGCCGATATCATGTTTGAAGAGCTGATTGACAAGTTAAAGGTTGATCGGAGCGAGATAATTCCACAGGCCGAGCCCACTCCTCTAACAGGCTTCAATGGAGCGACCACCTATCCGTTGGGGACGATCGAGCTCTTGGTTACGTTTGGTGATGACACTGGGGAAAACACTCTGTACAGGACGGTCAGGACGACGTTCCTTGTACTACCCATCAAATCCTGCTATCAATGTATCATTGGTAGGCCGACTTTGGGCAAACTAGAGGCCGTTGCATCAACAGTGCATCTGAAGATGAAGTTCTACAGCAAAGACGACCAGGTAGTTACCCTGGCGGCCGACCTAGAGGCAGCAAGACGAAGCCACACTTTATATCTGGAGATTTGTGATGAGGTAGATCGTGGCCCAAGTGTTCAAAGCACTAGTGAAGGCCATCAAGTCAATGTCGCTGATTTGGATGCTCGGTATGATCCAGACAGCGACCCAGAAGACAACGACGATGATTTAGCCCGAGAGCTAAAAAACAGGCTGAAAAGATCGGAACCTCATGGAGAATTTGTAGATGTGCAATTGGGTAACGACCCAGCTAAAACGGTGAAGCTAGGTAGTGTTGTGCGAAAAGGTGATGTGCAAGTGTACACAATCGCAACAAGTAATATAATGATAAGTAAGATCGTCTCCACAGGGATTGTTGAGTTTACTTCTATAATTAAATTAGTAAATTAGCTAGTGAGTAAACCAAGTAACAATAACGAGTTGTAGAATCATTAATGTTATCAACATAAAGGTACAAAAGCAAATAAGATAGATTATAAGTAGAAATTCGAGTGAGAGTAGTTGGAATGCTCTTTGCTAAGTAATTTCCAGTAAGTAAGCGCTATAGCGTCTCACGCTATAAGCGTCAAGCAACTGTTGCAAATGAGTTTGTGCTTTTCATCCACTAACGCCGTGGTTTCATTACAAGATGCCTATGTCTAGGTTCTAAATAAGTTCACCTGTATAATAAAGAACCCACAGACTTTTGCCCTATGAACTATTGCCTTTCTATGTCTAGATTTAGCAAAAATTGGTTAAATGTCTTTAACCAACCTTATCGCTCACATCAATCTTTGAGTTCGAATCATGGACCATGTCCAGTACCCATGATTATACCTATTTTAGTGATCATTTCTAAAACAAGTTTGAAAGAAGTAACACGCAAAGATTGAAACGCAAAACGTGAAATATTATATACGCGATACTAAAGGTTCATTACAAAGCTCTAAGCATCCAACTACAAAAGAGTCACTCATGATGAGCAACAACACAAGAAATACAACATAAAAGTGTTACCTAAAGCCATAAAACCGAAATCACCAAGAGGTAGAAAACACTCCAAATGATGACAGCTCCCGTGCCGCTATAGCGCTTGACGCTATAGCGTCTCTCGCAAAGACTGAGCAGAAAATCTACTTTTTATTGTGAAAATGGAGCTTGGACGAAAATGGAGTTTAAGAGTTATTTCTAACTCTCCTCTCTTCTGAACCAGCAAAACCAAGCTTGAAGATGAAGTTTTAAGACTTCAATATAAAGAAAATATCTCTCCAAAAAGGTGAAAAGCCATCCCACCAACTATTACCAACTACCATTACAAAATAGACAAGTGTCCTATAAAGCAAAAGGTGGGTGGCTGATGCAGGAACTGTCTCTGACTTCTCTACAGTGATTTAACATGCTGCCAAAATTGCTTTTTCGTTTTCTCTCTCATCAGCTGCAGAATCCAACGCTATAGCGTCTGCCGCTATAGCGCCTAATGCTGTAAACTGAACAAACACATTAAAAATAACAAGAAAGCACCAAAAGTGCCAATTTGTCACATAATCAGTTCCTAACCCTCTTTTACACTAAACAACATATATTTACTGAATTAAACAACAATATTACTTAAGAACTTGAATTAAGTTAAGTAATAAGAGCATAAATAACTCATATAAATATGAGTTATCACACCCCCAAACTTAAACCATTGCTTGTCCTCAAGTAATGACGCTTGACAAAGAACAAACAACACAACATCGAAGAAACAATGACATAAATTAGCTGCACAAACAACACAATAACAATATCTCTCTAAAAAAAAATTATTACTTTAGAACTCACATTTATTTAAGTCTTGAAAGCATGAATAACTCTTATTGATAAGAGTTATCACTCCCCCAAACTTAAACCATTGCTTGTCCTCAAGTAATGACTATTTACAAAGACAATCAACTAATAGAAAACAGAACAATGACAAGATAGAAAGGCAAAACCAGTTGCTTCCCTAAATCAAATTGTTTTTCCAAAAATGTTCTTAATGGGCCAAACTTTCAAATTCACACCCACACACACACACGCACCATTGTTTTTCACAACATCTAGAATTATTACTGCTCATTTGTGAGTGTGTGATCTCTGACTCATCTCAATTCCTAGCTAGATTTAGATTTCTCTTAGCCTCGGAAAGAATGGCTTTCTTTTGGTGAAATCAAAGACTTTTTCAAAACAGTGAATAGACTAACAACTTCACACAAGAAATGAGGGATTTCAAGCATGACAAAGGGATTGATTAGGTATTTCAGATCTATGGTCAGTGATTCTAACTATTGAATATAAATCAGCAACGTTATAACGTTTGATGCTATAACGCTGGAACTTTGATGAACATAATTCTTGACTGCAACCCCCTCATTACTGAGCTCCTTTAGCATTTATTCTTTTTCTTTTTTTTCTTTTTCTTTTTTTTTTTTTTTTTTTTTACATATATACATTTGCTTTTTGGAACAGCTCAACTTTTGTTTCGGGTAGTTACAGCCATTACAAAAGTATCTATAATACATATGAGTACAATGAAGTCCTAATTCACTAACCACCCTAGGATCTTGATACCTAGCCTTTATATAACTTGTGCACCCCCAAACTTAGCTTCAAAAGCTCTTCAAGGTTTTTATTCAAGATTTGATTCCACCTTGGTTAACCAGGACTAACTTAAGCATCAGATAGTCCTTAGCTAACTAAGTTTCTACTTAAGCACAGAGATTTTGTGTAGCAGCAGCAATAAGACTAGTCATCAATCAAACAAGGCTACACTACACATATACACTTAATCATCATTAAATTTAGCCCAAGAAGATACACATTCTATTATTGAAAGACTAGGAATTGCAACTGATCATGCTTTCTATTCAACAAACATAATATTAAACACATAATATTAACATTTTATACATAACATTAAACACATTTAAGGTCCTCCCCCAAACTTAAGACTCAGCAGTGTCTTTACTTCTCATGCAATTCTAATGGGAGAGGCCTTTTGGACACTACAATACTGAAATTAAAAACATTTAACACAACATACTTTTTGAAATCATACACAATTGCTAGATGTTATTACAAATGCTACAACATCCAACAAGTTTATTTGGAAACAATTAACACCACAACACAAACTAACACAACACAACACAACATAAGAGGGAAGAGTTACTGGTTGGTGAACAAAACACAATTCTTTTCTTGTTCAGTTTCAGCTGTTGCAGCAGTTGACGCTATAGCGTCAGGT
This sequence comes from Oxytropis ochrocephala, assembly GCA_020916435.1. Classification (NCBI taxonomy): domain Eukaryota; kingdom Viridiplantae; phylum Streptophyta; class Magnoliopsida; order Fabales; family Fabaceae; genus Oxytropis; species Oxytropis ochrocephala. The sequence continues at coordinate 1,323,283 of CM037095.1, read as the reverse complement.
GCTATAGCGCTTCACAATTAAAGCTCACTTCATCAATGCAATTGGTCAGCCCTGCAACATCAAAATAGAAACAAAAACAACAAATATTAGAATAAAAATTCTGGGTTGCCTCCCAGTAGCGCTTGGTTTAAGAGTCCTCAGCCAGACTTGGAATTCAAACCCCAAGTTAGGGTGGATAATAGGACAAGAAGAAAATATCATCCTTCCGCTTTCTCTTTTTGGTCAGAAATCCCATGTATTTGGCATATGGAAGCAAGTGTTCCCATGCACCAACCAATAAGCACTTAGGATAGGAATTTCCCCTTTCTTGAAAAATTTGAAGCTCATTTTGCGGAGGGATATTTTCTTCAATTACCAAAGGTTGATTCTCAATTGTCACATGACTCTTTTCATACCTCAACCTTGGATTTTCTTTCTTGTCACTATTTTTGAATTTTTGTTTTTCTACAACTACACTATTTTTTTCTTTTCTTCCACCATTTCCAAATGACCACATTCAAGTTCACACTCTACACTCTTTTCTTCCTTTTGCTCAACCATATCTTCAATACAACTCTTTTCTTCTAGCTCAATCACTTCTTCAACACAACTCTCTTCTTTTAGATGCTCCAAAATTGTGTTAATGTGAGCTTCTATATTCTTACATGAAGCTTCAAAGTTGTCATGATACATCTTCATATAATCAATGGAATGAGCTAAGAGTTCTTTGAAATTATCTTCATTTTGCTCAACCACCTCTTCAATACAACTCTCTTCCATATTATTGCATGACACTTGAGAGTTGTCTCTATCCACTTTGATATCCTCAAGGAATTGAGCTAAGAGTTCTTTCAATTCAAAGTTGTTCTCATGCAATCCTTCGGTTTGAGTTTGAGAATATGAATATTGCTCACACACAACATTTTCCATGCTATAATCCATATTTTGGGCTGTCATGGGCATGAAATTTGTCTCATAACAGCCCCTTTCATGTTCACTCTCATGGAAATCATAATTGAAACATTGTTCTTGAGCATTCAATTCATTCATTTCTTGCATAAAGTCAAAACTCCAATGGTCCATGGCATAAAGTGGTTTTTTTTTTTCACAAAACACTAAAAACAAATAGTAACACTAATAACAACAAAGAGTACATTACAAACACAAAGCACAATGCAAATTAAAAAAAATTGCTGAAAAACAGAACACACTAAAAAAAAACAAACTAAACTTACTAACTAAATAATAGAAATTAACTTTCACAATCCCTAAGCACGGCGCCAAAAACTTGTTGTGCGAAAAGGTGATGTGCAAGTGTACACAATCGCAACAAGTAATATAATGATAAGTAAGATCGTCTTCACGAGGATTGTTGAGTTTACTTCTATAATTAAATTAGTAAATTAGCTAGTGAGTAAACCAAGTAACAATAACGAGTTGTAGAATCATTAATGTTATCAACATAAAGGTACAAAAGCAAATAAGATAGATTATAAGTAGAAATTCAGAGTGAGAGTAGTTGGAATGCTCTTTGCTAAGTAATTTCCCGTATAAGCGCTATATAGCGTCTCACGCTATAGCGTCAAGCGTTTGCAAAATGAGTTTGTGCTTTTCAGTCACTAACGCCAGGGTTTCATTACAAGATGCCTATGTCTAGGTTCTAAATAAGTTCACCCCTGTATAATAAAGAACCCACAGCTTTTGCCCTATGAACTATTGCCTTTCTATGTCTAGATTTAGCAAAAATTGGTTAAATGTCTTTAACCAACCTTATCGTTCACATCAATCTTTGAGTTCGAATCATGGACCATGTCTGTACCCATGATTATACCTATTTTAGCTGATCATTTCTAAAACAAGTTTGAAAGAAGTAACACGCAAAGATTGAAACGCAAAACGTGAAATATTATATACGCGATACTAAAGGTTCATTACAAAGCTCTAAGCATCCAACTACAAAAGAGTCAGCTCATGATGAGCAACAACACAAGAAATACAACATAAAAGTGTTACCTAAAGCCATAAAACCGAAATCACCAAGAGGTAGAAAACACTCCAAATGATGACAGCTCCCGTGCCGCTATAGCGCTTGACGCTATAGCGTCTCTCGCAGCACTGCAGAAAATCTACTTTTTATTGTGAAAATGGAGCTTGGACGAAAATGGAGTTTAAGAGTTATTTCTAACTCTCCTATCTTCTGAACCAGCAAAACCAAGCTTGAAGATGAAGTTTTAAGACTTCAATATAAAGAAAATATCTCTCCAAAAAGGTGAAAAGCCATCCCACCAACTATTACCAACTACCATTACAAAATAGACAAGTGTCCTATAAAGCAAAAGGTGGGTGGCTGATGCAGGAACTGTCTCTGACTTCTCTACAGTGATTTAACATGCTGCCAAAATTGCTTTTTCGTTTTCTCTCTCATCAGCTGCAGAATCCAACGCTATAGCGTCTGCCGCTATAGCGCCTAATCTTCAGTAAATCGAACAAACACATTAAAAATAACAAGAAAGCACCAAAAAGTGCCAATTTGTCACATAATCAGTTCCTAACCCTCTTTTACACTAAACAACATATATTTACTGAATTAAACAACAATATTACTTAAGAACTTGAATTAAGTTAAGTAATAAGAGCATAAATAACTCATATAAATATGAGTTATCAGGTAGCGACCTACCGGAGCAAGTAAAGCAAGACCTTGTTCAATGTTTGAGAGACTATGCTGACCTATTCGCATGGCAGGCATCTAACATGTCCGGTATTCCCATGGAGATCGCTTGCCATCAGCTGTCAGTCGATGAAGGAGTTAAGCCGGTCGCACAAAGAAGAAGAACTCAGAGTGAGGAAAAATCTCAAGCCGCTGCAAAGGCCGTTGAGGACCTCGTGAAGGCCGACTTCATCGAAGAGATCAAATACACGACCTGGCTATCCAATGTCGTGTTGGTTAAAAAGAAGAATGGCAAGTGGAGAATGTGTGTAGATTACACCGACCTAAATAAGGCATGCCCGGGATGCCTTCCCGCGCTCCAACATTGACAAGTCGGTCGATGGTGCCTCGGCTACAAATTATTATCTTTTTGGATGCTTTTTCAGGATACAATCAGATTACGATGTATCCACCCGATCGACACAAGACAGCCTTCATGACAGATCGAGGCAATTTTCAATACAAGGTGATGCCTTTCGGCCTAAAGAACGCTGGAGCGACCTACCAGCGAATGATGAATAAGATTTTCAAAAGGCAGATCGGTCGAATATCTGAGGTGTATTTTAACGATATGATCATCAAAAGTGGGACCGATCCAGATCATGTGAACGACCTGAGGGAAATCTTTGAAGAAGCAAGGAAAAATTCACTCAGACTGAATCCAGAGAAGTGTACCTTTGGGGTGAGGGCCGGCAGATTGTTGGGCTTTCACCTAACTGAAAGAGGGATAGAAGCAAACCCTGAGAAATGCAGGGCGGTCGCCGATATGAGGCCGCCCACCACTAAAATAGAAATACAACAGCTGAATGGCATGGTAGTTGCCTTATCCAGGTTCATTCCCAAAGCGGCCTGCAAGTCGCTTCCAATCGCTCGAGCTCTCAAGAAAGAGGTAGATTTTGAGTGGACCGACCAATGCCAGCGAACGTTGGATGAGTTGAAAGAAGCTTTGAGTAACCCACCAATTATGACCAAGCCGTTGCCGGGCGAAACGCTATATCTTTACTATAGCGATAACAGAAGAAGTTCTGAGTGTTGTGTTAGTCAGGGAAAGCGACCTAAAGCAAAATCCGGTCTATTTCATCAGTAAGGTACTAGAAGGGCCCGAGCTGAGGTACCAGAAAATAGAGAAGTTTGCTCTTGCACTCCTAGTCGCTGCTCGAAGATTGAGACCCTACTTTGTGGCCCACCAGGTCGTGGTAAGGACCGATCAGCCAATCAGGCAAGTCCTCCATCGGCCAGACCTGGCGGGACGAATGATAAAGTGGGCAGTAGAACTCAGTGAATTTGGGATTAAATTTGAATCCAGATCGGCCGCAAAAGCGCAGGTGTTGGCCGACTTCATAGCTGAGATGACTCTGATTCCAGAGGATCAATCTGCAACGACCTGGATCTTACATGTAGATGGGTCGTCCAATAGCAAAGGAAGCGGAGCAGGCCTAATATTAGAAAATTCAGAAGGCCTAGCTGTGGAGGTGTCTTTGACTTTTGCATTCCACACTTCAAACAACCAGGCCGAGTATGAGGCGTGCATAGCTGGCCTGCAGCTCGCCAGAGATTTTAATGTAGACCGAGTTGAACTTCGATCAGACTCCTTGCTTGTTGTCTCGCAGATCAAAGAATTGTATGATGCTAAGGATGACGTGCTGAAGAGTTATTTAGCCAGAGTAAGGGAGCTTCTCAAGCAGTTCGACCGAGCGGAAGTGACTCATGTGCCTCGGACCGAAAATGTTCGAGCAGACATTCTATCAAAGCTTGCAAGTACCAAAACTCCGGGAAATCACAGAAGTTTGATTCAGGAGACTCTAAACCGGCCAAGCGTGTCGACCAAGCCAAGCCAGTCGTTGGCCGTTCTTTGTGTTAATCCAGATTCAGATTGGATCGCCCCTATTCTTAGGTACATCGTTGAAGGGGAAGAACCGAGCGACCAGAAGCAGGCGAAATTGGTCAGGCTCAGGGCGACCAAATACTCAATAATAGAAGGGAAATTATACAGAAGAGGATTCTCGTCTCCATTGTTAAGATGTCTTACGTCGGTCGAAGCCGACCATGTGTTGAGAGATCTTCATGAAGGTGTTTGTGGAAGCCACCAAGGTGCACGTTCCATAGCTAAGAAAGCTCTCAGGGCCGGCTATTACTGGCCGACCATGGACGAGGATGCTAAGAAGCTCGTTCAGAAATGCAAAAAATGTCAAGTACATGCTGATGTCCACATTGCACCTTCCTCAGAGTTACAAAGTCTTGTCTCACCTTGCCGTTCGCCGGTGGGGCATGGATCCGCTAGGCCGTTTCCACTGCTCCCAGCCGCTTCAAGTTCTTGATCGTGGCAGTAGACTATTTTACTAAATGGATCGAGGCCGAGCCTCTCGCAACAATCACATCGGCCAAAGTCAGCAAGTTCTTCGGACGGTGTGTGTTGGCCCGTTTTGGGATCCCTCAGCAACTAATAACTGACAACGGCACCCAGTTTGCAGACAAAAGGTTCAGAGAAATGTTGGCCGACTTAGGGGTTAAACAGCGTTTCACCTCGGTCGAACACCCTCAGACAAACGGCCAAGCTGAAGCGGCCAACGGAGTTATCCTACGTGGTTTGAAGCGAAGACTCGATGAAGCAAAAGGGAACTGGGTCGAAAAGCTGCAGTCCGTTCTTTGGGCCTACAGGACGACTCCTCATTCTTCGACCGGGGAGTCGCCCTTCAGATTGGTGTATGGGACTGATGCTGTAATACCCATAGAAATGGGCGAGCTGAATTGGAGAACTTCAAATCCCCCTACATTAGTTGACAACGACCGAGCCATACGAGAAGAATTGGACCTGATCAAAGAGTTGCGTACCCAAGCGTCACTTAGAGAACAATTGATCAAGCAAAAGGTCGCAGCTAGATACAACGCTCGAGTGCAGAAGATAGATTTCTCGGTCGGCCAGCTCGTCCTGAGACGCGCAGATGTGGGAAATAGGAATGCCCGACAGGAAAAGTCGCACACCGAATTGGGAAGGTCCGTATAGGGTCATCAAAAAACCGCAAGGGGCGACGAGTGGAAACCATGGATGGGGCGACTATCCCCAGAACATGGAATGCAGAGAAACTTAGAAAATATTATGTTTGAATGTAATGAACGACCGATCAATAAATGAAAGACAGGCAGACGCTCTTTTTCCCATTGGGTTTTTTACTGAGGCCTGACCTTTAAAATATGCTTTGTTCTTTACTTTCTCGCAAGAATGTGTGCCCGGTCGCTCAAACATGCTCATGGCAAAGGAGCGATCGAAGATTTGTCAAACGTAAATAGGTCGTCGAAACGATCTACCTCGAGTGCCATCGAAATGGCCCAAGGGTTAAGTAATAACCCACAACATTAGGTCGTCGAAACGATCTAAATCGAGTGCCATCGAAAATGGCCCAAGGGTTAAAGAAGTAACCCGCAAACTTTAGACCGTCGAAACGATCTAAATCGAGCGACCATCGAAATGGTCCCAATCGAGTGCCATCGAAAATGGCCCAAGGGTTAAGCGATAACCCATCATATTGGGCCGTCGAAACGACCTACTTCGAGCGACCATCGAAATGGTCCCAACAAGTGCCATCGAAGTGGCCCAATCGAGTGCCACCAAGATGGCCCAATCTAGGGTCGCCGAACCGACCGGGTACCCCTTTGGGTTACTCTAACTTACCTTTAACAAGTGCTTTCGAAATGGCACAAAACGGTCGTCGAGCGGCCTAAAAGTTCGAAAACTTAGAGAAAAATAAACATACAAGATGGGTAGACGTAACGATACGAACTCAAGTAAACGGAATAAAAGACAAGGTAAAATGTCATTACAAAATAGAGACGCCCGGTCGAAACCGAGCGCTTAAATATTCTACTGCTCGAAGGCAGCATTAAAATTGTTATGCCCGAAGGCGAGTTAAACTATTACAAAAATTCTCCGCTCGCAGGCGGGCTTCAGAAAAGGACCTGGCCGGGTCGAACAATGTTACCTTGTTCATCACGTTCCTCGGGCAGCATGATCTTGTTGTTCTCAACATAGTGGGCGGGCTTTATCATCTTGTCATCAAAATTGATGTTCAAATCTGCGTTCAGCGCCCGCACCTGGCCGAGAGCATTATAGAACTGCTCGATCGCTGCATTCCGAGTATGCTCAGCTATTGTACGAACTCGAGCCTCCAGCTCGGCCTTCTCGGTCTCCCACCCGGCTTTCTCCTTCTCCAGGACTTCAACGTCAGTCTTTAGATTTGCCACCTGACCAGCAAGTTCCTTGTTCCTCTTGGAGAGTTTGGCCCGGTCTTCCTCGCCCCGCTGAAGAGCATCTTTTTTGGACTTGGCAAGTTTGTCATACTTTTGCTGCGCCTCAGCCAAGGCCTTCTCCTTTTCAGCCCGAGCTCCTGCAAAAAAACAAAGATCGTCAGACCGTCGGTCGGTCGAACAAAAGTAAAAGCAAGACGAACTTGGAAAATAGAATACCTTCAGCTTCGCCCACCAGCTCCTCCATGATCTTGTCTATTCCCATGCAGAGAGAAGCACAGATCGCCATGGGTTTCTTCTTGAACCGCTCGAAGTTGACCTGCCCTAAACCCTCGAGCGAGAGAATAGGAATGTCTTCCTTAGGGTCCGAGTTCCGATCATCAAATTTGGCCCGTTTGGGAGAGCGATCATCGCGGCGAGGGGGCGACCGGGACTTGGTAGTTGGCTTTTTCCCTTGGCTTTTGGGAGTTTGAGGGACCTTCGACGACCCTTCCCCGTCGGCCACGTTTCGTGGCGGCGGCCTGGAGGCGCTGCCCTTAGGGGGGTTCAGAACTGACTCGAGCACGGCCCACGACTTACCGGCCATTCTTTCTGCAAAATAACGAGTTAAGAGTTAGAGGAAAAAATTGACAGCAAAAATATAAAGGCAAAGTTCAAAAGCGAACCAATCTCGGCCTCCAGAGCCCGAGCCCTTGAGCAAGACAAAGGGACGACAAGGTAGGTCGCCCTTAGGGTCTGGAAGCATCATGCCCGCCAGCGCCTTGATCATCTCCAAGGATTCCAAGTCGGCCTCGCCCAAATCTTTGACAGAATAGATGTAATCGCCCGGCCTCTTGAAGAAGTGAGCTTCATTCCACATAATTGGGAAGTAAGGGGGACCGAGCATCCCGTCCGGTTGGACCTCAGATATAGCCTTACCGGCCTCCTTAGTGGGAGCGATCCAAAAGTATTGACCTTTCCAGGCCGCGCCCAGTGACTCTTGATATGCTTTGAAATACCGATGCTGAGTCTTCTGCATCTTAAAAGAGACCTGCTCCCTCTTTTCTTTGTTCGCTTTCTCCCTGAGCCAGCTTAGCTCGAAGAGAGCAAAGAAAAGCATGATCGACACCGGCCGACCAAGCTTGGTTAAAAGGACTTCAAAAGTTTTTAAAAACGCCCAAGCGTTGGGATGGAGTTGAGAGGGGGCGACCCCGATGTGACGCAGAACGTCCCGTTGAAACTCGGTGAAGGGTGGGGTGATGTTCATCCTCTCGAACACAAGCTGATACATCGTGAACTTAAGGTTGCTGGAATAAGTTGCAATGTCTTCTCCATCTTTCATGCCTCTCACCCTCCAGCCCGGTAATTCATCGAAGTGGCTCTGCAGATCAGGCAAGGCAAAGTGGCCGACCGTAATGGTACTCCTGTGTGAGCGAAGAGTTTCTGACACCCAAGACATGTCAGATGGGTCTCGGGCTACATCAGTTTGAACGTCGGCCGCCTCTTCGTTCGATCCTCCTTCGTTATTAACCTCTCGACCAGAGGAACTGGCTGCAGGCTGGACTACCGCTTCCTCATTGGTCGCTTCACTCGGCGCGCCGGTTTCCACCATCTCCTCGTCGCGGCTTGGACGGCACTCGGTAACCGTCATCATCTATAATCACTACCTCCACCTCTTCCTCTCCTCCCGCCGAGATATGACATTCTCCGTTGGGGGAGTGTTGCACGGCCGAACATCAGAATGGACGGACTTAGAGCCAGAACTTTTCAAGCTAGCCGATCCTTGGCCAGAAGAGTTGGAGCTCGAGCTCGAGCTGCTCGAAGAACTGCTGCTCGAAGAGCCAGAATTTTTGTCGACAGAAGACGACTTAGACTTCTCCTCCAGGGAAGCAGCCTCGGACGGCTGAGACATATGGACGACAAAAGATTGGAACGGCCCTCCGGGAATACGAGCGGTCTTTTTCGTCCGCGCCAGCACCTGTGATAAAGGGATCGAGTCAGGTCGGTCGAGCAGAGCACTCGTGAGAGGGGGCTTGACTTGGCCCCCCGCACTGACACCCCATCACGAGGCGTGAAAAAGTGTGCGATGCATTCAAAGAAAAACTCAAATTTAAAAGGAAAAGCATAGATCGATCCATACCTTGAACAGATGTTGTGAATCGGTCGTGAAAGCAAAGACGAGCAACAAGAAAGCAGCTACAGATGTAAGTCGGCGGTAGACGAGTCGGTCGCTAGCAGAGCAATTCGTGAAAGTGTGAAGAATGATCTCAGCTGAAGGGGTATTTATAGTGCAGACCCACGGCGCGAAGAGGACCGGGAGACGAAGCGTCACAACGTTTCACCTTCTCGCCAATAGCTGCCTTCAGACAACCTCGGAAACACCAAACGTCCGTCATAAATGTCGAAAAAGACCAACCGCCGAAGTCGAAGACGGCCGGCGGTTGGCGCGGCAATCAGCGCCGCCCTATCAAGAAAGCGAACGGCCGCGTCCGTTTCAGCGAAATAACATCACTCCTGGGGGCACTGATTCAAGCCTCAGCTCGCTCTTAAGCGACCTAGGCTTGGGGGGCAACTGTTCCTGGGTGTATCAGCAATTACAAGAACTGCCAACAGCAATTGGGCCTTCGGCCCAGCCCAACGAGACCGGCCCAAACACGCTGCTTGGACCGCAATTCTCGCAACCGGCCGAAATCTTCGCTAACGGTCGGGACTCTACAGTATATATATGCCATTCGCACATGGCATCAGGTACGTTCTCTTACCTTGTGCTATCTGCCCGAGTGACCTCTCACTAGATCGTCGGAGTGTCTTTGCAGGTACCACCCGAGGTGCTCAGCGTGAAGCCAGGACCGGTCCTCTCACCCATTCAACGACCGGCCCAGTCAACAGGACAACAACTACATCACTTCTATTGGTCAAGGTACGATCACTTCCAATCATTCGGATTGTTACACCACTTATTGAAATGTAAATTTTCATCACTTCCACCCCTATATGCTAACCACCCTTCAAAAAATGCTTTTGACTTGTTGTAGCATATTTTCAACATTAATCGGGCCTCCTCTAAAGATTATGTTATTCCAATGTATACAAAGTACCAAAGGCTAGCAATCCATATCACATATCTCCATTTCTTTTTACTTTTATTTGGTGTGTTGAAGTTTGATGTATTCATATTAAGATAGAGACTTCGATCATGATGTAAATGCAGTGAATGTGACATTTGTTTCACATTGATTTGTAATTTTCCCGAATCAACTTCTTTTTAAAATGCAATGAATGGTCTCTTTAATTATCTATTACATATAAGTGAAACTTACTTTTAATATGAGTTTTTGGTAGCTAGTTTTCCTTTTATACAATTAGGCTGACGTCTCTCCTTTACAAGCACTATTTGTATGACCAACAGTGTTGCAGTTCGAGCAAAAGGAAGGCAAGTTTTCATACTCGATGCCAACAGAGAAAGCATAGCCAGACCTCTCGACTAGGATGTGATCCCTGAGATCTGATTTCAGGTCTATATCAACTAGGACGCGAGCAAAATGACCAAAAGATCTTTCAAAAGAGCTTTTGCTTGTTGTATCATCTAGTTTAATCGGAATCCCAACACAGATAGCAATTGCAAAAAGAATTTTGGGTCTCCAATATTCTTGAGCGAGACTTGTTATTCTAATCCAAAAAAAAAAAGTAAATGCAATGCATACATAATTAGTACGTATTTTGCATATATTAGTTAAATAAAATTAAAATGGACGTGCCTGCTTTTAATTTCTCTTTGTTGGGGTAGCTCATGATATTTCTTAGTCTAAAAGGAAGAATATATGGATGATGTTATAAAAAAGAGTAAATGGGTAAGATTTTTTTTGTCTCCAACTGATTCCTAGCCAGTAATTCTACATTATTTATATTTTATTATATAGTCCAAGTGAAGATGCCAACTGAATAAAAAAAGCAAAATGTCAGTTTTGGATGGTTGGGATTAATCAAAAGGATGAGGATCCCATGGTTGATGTTTCATTATTTTGAAGACCACATGGATCAATGACATGGCAAGAATGTACTAGTCCACAAATATATTTGAAGACTCTCCTTGTCTTTTTCTATTTGTATATTTTTTGTAAAAATAAAAAAAGTAATGAAGATAAGTCTATTTTGATTTTTTTAATAAATAATCAAGAAAAAATATAGCGTAAAAACTGAATATAAAAAAAATCGATATTGTTCTCTTTTATTATTTTTTAATTAATTAACTGGAAAAAATTGGGTATAACAGTACACTTTATGGCAACTTTTTGGTCCAAATAGCAGTGTTAAATCTCTAGAGTAGGAGTTTTGCCGTCCATTGTGATCCTACTCGGATTGATGAATTAGTCTCTACAGTTGCGCGCAGAGGATACCTAATTTATTAAAAAAAAATCAATTTTTCCTCTTAAAATCATAGGTAAAATACTATTTTACCTATGATTTTTCCTTTTAAAATCATAGGTAAAATACTATATGTTTTTTTTTACAGAGTTTTAGTTCTGTATGTTGGTTGGTCTAGTTATTAAATTTTTTAAATGAAAATTTCATTGTTGTTTAATTATTTTGTACTCGGTTTACTAAGAACAGGCACTTTACATCTATTTCTTGAAAGATGTATTTAATTTAATATAGATGGTCCTAACTAAAAAAAAAACTAATTGTTGTTGTATGCTTGACATGGACCTGCTAGTTCTTTTGCAAATGTGCACATGGAAAGCTCATTTGGTAGAATTATCATGGAATTTCAAGTTTTGCAAATTGCAAATTAACCTAGAAGGGTGGTACCTTGAAAAAAGTTGGCACTATTCTATTCATCAGTTTGGATGGTAGACTAAGAGGGAAGAGAATGAGAAGAAAAAAAATATAAATATATAAGAGAAATCAAAAGTGAATTGAGTTAATTTAAATGTTGTTTGCCTCTAGAGAAAATGGAGTGAAAGAAAAGTAAAATTCTCTACGCTTATTTGGTTGTGCATAAAATGAGAAGAAAGAAAATAAGATATGAATGGATTCTCTCTAATTACTTGCTACATTTGTAAACCCATCACATGCAAATACAAAGAAACAAAATCTCATTTCTTTCACTTTCCTTCTTTCTTGATTTTTAGTTTTTTTTTTTCTAAACCTTGTTTTCTCTAAGTTGGCATCTCCATTTGGTAATTTTGGCTAACCATCTAATCACAAAGATACAAGCTAACTCAGAAGCTAAGAATATTTCTCTCTACCCTTTCAGAAGATAATAATAATAATAATAATAATAATAATAATAATAATAATAATAATAATAATAATAATAATAATAATAATAATAATAATAATAATAATCCTCTCTGTCAGAAAAGAAGCGGGCGTTCAAGACTTGATATTTTTTAAAAGTACAATTGTGTATTGCTTGGAAACCCTTCAGATAGAGAGGAGATAAATTAGTTGATTGAAATAATAGCTAAATCAGTGAAACCCTTCAGCTATAATTTTGATTAAATGACATACACATTCTCTCTATTTTGAAATTAACACTCACTTGCCTTATTTGTTGGGAAAATTTCACTCACCACTCCAATTTTGTTTAAAAGATACAAACAAAATCAGACCTTCAGATTATTTTTGCCAATACTTGAAAAGGCATCGATCCTTCGACTAATCACCCTTCAAACCCTCATTGGTCTTTCGGATCCCCGTGATCCTTATTTACTACTTTCGTTAACACGTCAAGTGTTGACCACTCTCTGCTAATTGTAAAACTCCCAACTTTCCTCTAATCCGCATTTAAATTAGCATCTGTTTTATCTTTATTTCTATTCCTACTATGAAAACTTCAAAACTCTTCATCTTTTCTAGCAGGATATAAAAAAAAAGGGACAGTTGTTATACACCAATTTTGTTCGAATTCTTTTATTACAGTCCTTTTTTAATTTACTTGTTCGTGTGTGTCTTCGCTTTTAGCGTAATAGTAGGTAGTAGATAAAGTTTGTAAGCCTTGGGATCAATTACTACGAGACTAATATTGCTTTGGAACGTCAACTTTATTTGGGCTCGTTTAGATACTTTTTGTTGAGTTGGGCCTTTGGCCCAAATTGTCCTTTTTTGTAGATCTTTTTGTTGGTAAAAAAAATAAACTTTTTTTTCTTAAAATCAAATCAGTTTTTAAATAATAAAAAAGCAGAAATTACAAAAATATACTTACTATTTTTACAAAATCAAAAAATAAAAATAATAAACGTCAAATTTACACAAAAATAACTACAAAAGAAAATAAAAAAAATCACAAAAAGGGGGTGCCAGTAGCATCAACCTTGAGCTCATCAATTCGACTTTCCCAACAAGCCTACTTGCCTAGCAATTCGACTTGCCTAACAAGTCGATTTTCCCAACATTGCCTAGCAATTCGACTTGCCCAACAAATTTACTTGTCCAACAAGTTTCCACATCTAACCGTTCACCTTTAAAAGCATAGTCAATTCACACAGAAATCAGACACAATAACAGTGATTCAACAAAAATACTGAAAAAACACAAAAAATTGGTAGAAAAAACTGTGAGAAAGGGTAATGAAATTCACACACAAAAGGAAGGAGAGAGAATTAGGCAAAACTGTATTATCTTTCTCATTCCAACTTTTTATTGAAATTGGAAAGATTTGCTTCACCTTAGTACCAATAAAGCTAATTAAATTTGTGCCGTTGTCTCCAATTGGCAAACCTTTAACACTCCATCGGACCTTAAATAATTAAATCATTAAATAATTAGATAACTTGGAAAGGTAGAGAACAACATTAATAATTAGTAATTAACTTACCTTATATTTCTCGTGTCCTTTACTTATCCGATGGACGATATTCTTTTTCGATGTAATTCCTCGGGAGTGAACTTCTTTGTGTTTCTATCACCCCATCACCACCACGACTACTCTCATGATCACTATGTGATGCCATCCGACTTGCAATGACCCAAATGAAATAGACTCGAGAGTTTTAGCTTTCTAATTGTTTAGAACCAACAAACACTTAACAAAATATAGAAGAAGCCATGCACTAAGTAACAGTGAAAGCCATGCACTAAGTAACCTAGAGTAAACATACATAGGAAAGCCATGCCATGCACTAAGTATATAACCTAGAGTAAACATATATAGGAAAGCCATGCACTAAGAACCTAGAGTAAACATATATATGAAAGCCATGCACTAAGAACCTAGAGTAAACATATATATGAAAGCCATGCACTAAACGGAGAAAGCCATGCATGCACTAGGAAAGCCATGCACTAGGAAAGTCATGCACTAGTCAAGTTAATAATGCTATCTAAGCCAGACTAATCTAACAACTAATTAAATACAACATTGAAAATAATGAACATGCTCAGACAAAAAACATTTTGATATATAGGACTTTGGAGCATTATTGATATATTTTTAAAAAGAAACTCCATACACGAAATCTAGTCACACAACTCTAGTAGAAAATGCACCACACAAGCAATCTGAATCCCTTTCAACCTGGAATATTAAAAATAGTGAAACAAAGACAAAGCAAGTAAAAGCATGGGCGCCTAAGCTTCATAGACTCAATGAAATAGTCATTGCGGTGAGAGAGGTGGAGAATGAGTGCGTAAATACCTTTTGAAAGGGAGAGAGTGCGAAAAAAGGAGACAAATGGGAGGGTTTCTGGTCGTAGCACCAAGGAGAGAGAGGAGAGCTGGTACGGCGTGGAGATGAACGAAGATGAACGAAGATGAACGAAGAGGGTTTCTGGGTCGTGGAGGTTCGCAGCGATGCGATGAACGAAGAGGGTAGATGAACGAGGGCGTCTACGTGAGTGTGTTCGGGTTTTTCCGGGTTCAGTGCGGGTTGTTCTGGGTTCCGGGTTGTTCGTGGAGGGTTTCTGGGTCGTGGAGAGTTAGGTAGATGATGAAGAGACGCCTACGTGAGTGTGTGAGGAGATGAGAGAGCGCGCCTTGTAAAAATTTTAATAGCATCCCTAGCGTTTTACATAAAACGCTAGGGATGCTATAGCTTTTCTCTTTACAATTCCTAGCGTTTTATGTAAAACGCTAGGGATGCTATTAAAATTTTTACTACCATTCCTAGCGTTTTATGTAAAAACGCTGGGGATGCTATAGCGCTTTTTTACAATTCCTAGCGTTTTACGAAACGCGCTAGGGATGCTATAGCACCTTTTTACTAACATTCCTAGCGTTTTATGTAAAAACGCTAGGATGCTATAACACCTTTTACTACCATTCCTAGCGTTTTAGTAAAACGCTAGGGATCCTCTAGCTCTCTTTACAATTCCTAGCGTTTTCTATTAAACGCTAGGAATTGAATGATTTTAATTTTATTTCTAGCGTTTTAACTAAAACGCTATGTATTGACTGATTTTTTTAAATATTTTTTTATTTTTGTTTATTCTCCTTTTAATTACAACCTATTAATTCATTCCCTTCCAACAAAATTCATCAAATATCATTCCAACAAAATTCAGCCAATATATCATTACAATCCAATATATAGATACACACACATATGTACATATCACCAAAAGACCATATTAAACTAACAATTACTTACAACATAATTAATATATATCCAAATCATACAACATAATAAGTAACTTACATTATGAAACTCAAAAGTAGCTACAAATTAAAGCTAGAAACATATATAACAGCACAAACCCTCAATGACTACTGCTTTGACCACTAGATCTCATGATCACTAAGTGATGCCATCTGACCTGCAATATAACATAATCCATGTTATTGTTAAATTTACAAAAACAATATAAATATTATCTATTAATAAAAAATAACGAGATATCATTAAGTCTATATTACCTTTTCCTTTTCCTAGATAAAATTTTGTTTGCAATACGCGTCTTGGTATTTTTTTTTCCGACGAATAATAATTCCATCATTATGATCTTTTCTAAAATATACAACATCCTCTATAGAAGTATTTTCCCCTATTATTGGTTCTGATGTTCTGAAGAAAGGGTCGTCCTCAACACCAACATCATCGGGTGCTTCATCATCATCGTTGTTATACACAAATTTTTGTCGATCAATAGAACAATAGACCAATTGATATTAACTGGATCAGTGACATAAAACACTTGTTGAGCTTGCGATGCTAAAATAAAATGTTCATCTTTATATCCTAACTTGTTGAAATTCACCCGCATGAACCCTAATTCATCAATCAGAAACCAAGATTATTGTCAACCCATTCACATTTGAACACGTGCTCCTGAAACATATTGTAATCCAACTCCCATATGTGTTCAATGAAGCCAAAGTAAGACATATTCGCATATATGGGATTTCTATCTTTGCACTTTGATGCATGCATAGAATGAGCTACAAGAGTCACCCCACTATTTTGCATTTTACTCGATCATCTTGTTCTTTTGTATAGAAAGTGCACTCGTTCATTAGATAGTTGTTGTAAGAGAAGACATGTATATTTGGACCTTTTGCTAACCATCTCAATCTTTTTGAAGTCGAAGTAGGATTCAAAACACACTCACCATCAATGTGATGTTTTAGCCACACTATGAAACTCCTATTGTGTTCTTTTGCTAACCAAACTTGCTTCTTTCCTGAATTGACTCTTAAGAATCTCCTTGTGCTTGGCAACATATGAATCAACCTCACTATCATTGTGAAGAACGTACAAGTGTGCTTGCTCTAGTTCTTTCCTTGATACCATCACTAATTTAGTTCCTGTCATCCCTTTACTAATCCTTCCTTCATGACGAGACCTTGGCAGTCCACGAATATTCAAGACTAGATAGATAGCCCGTGCAAAACTCAATAGCCTCTTCAACTATATAGCGCTCAACAATACAACCTCAGTCGTGATCGATTTTTCACATATCCTTTTAATATCTTCATGTAACGCTCAAACGGATACATCCATCTCATGTAACATGGGCCACACAATTGTGTCTCTCTAACCAGATGAACTATTAGATGAATCATTATGTCAAAAAAAGGAAGGTGGGAAATACATCTCAAGCTCACACAAAGTGACAGTAATTTCTCTTTGCAATGTTGGCAACTTTCCAGGGTCAATCACTCTACTACAAATCGCCTTAAAGAATAAACAAAGTTTGGTTAAGGTCTGACGCACTTTCTTAGGCAAAATGGATCGTATACCAATGGGTAGCAAATGCTCCATGAGAACATGACAATCGTGGGACTTTAGAGACTTTAACTTGAGGTCTTTAATCGATACAAGAGTCGCCACATTTGAAGAGTATCCTCTGGAACTTTAACTCCATGAAGAAACTCACAAAAGACAGTCTTCTCCTTTTTAGATAGAGTATGAGTCTGCGGAGGTAGATATGTACGTGTACCCTTCTTTCTGGGACCCAATTCAGGTCTCAAACCCATACTAACCAAATCCAACCTTGAGTTGATGGTATCTTTAGTCTTACCCGGCATATTGAGTAAGGTACCAATGACACTTTCAAGACATTCTTTTCAACATGCATCACATCAATGAAATGCCTTACATATAATGACTTCCAAAGATGGCAACTCAAAGAAAATCGACTTTTCTTCCACCCCGCTTTGGCAATCTCTCCCGCAAAAGGCTTCCCAAATTTAATGTTCAAATCTTCCACCTTTTCAAATACTGCTTCGCCCACAAAAAGCGGGGAGCTCTACGTGTTTCTCAGATTCCCATCAAATGCCTTTCTCCACAATCGATAGTGATGAGTTGATGGCAAAAATCTACGATGACCAAGATAGATATTCTTCTTACCATGTTCCAACCACATCCAATCTGTGTTATCTTCACATATAGGGCATGCACACTCGCCTTTTGTTATTCTGTACCTGCATAGATTGCCGTATGCAAGAAAGTCGTTAATGTGCCAAAGATCATAGCCCTCGGTGGTGAAACTTTCTTCTCTCGAACCCATCATACACCTCTACACCAATCTCCCACATTTGCTTCAAGTCTTCAATTAAAGGAGCCAAGTATACATCAATATCATTTCCTCGGTTGTTTGGGCCTGAGAAATTAACAAAGACAACATCATATATTTGCGTTTCATGCAAAGCCACGGCGATAAGTTATAAATCGCCAAAATCACGGGCCATGTCTTTGTGGGAGCTACTCGATACCGTGCGGGGTTAAATCCATCAGCCAGACAATGCAAGGCGTAGGTTTCTCGGGTCATCCCCAAAATTAGGATACTCAATATTGATTTTTTCCATTGCGGAGAATCTGCGGGGTGTCGTAGCATACCATCTTTAATCCTTTCATCCTCATGCCATGTCAAGTGTTTTGCATCTTACGAACTACGATACATGCGCCTAAATCGAGGAATTATAGGAAAATACCACAACACCTTTTGTGGAGCGGACTCTTTCTTCTTATCTACGCGGTGCATTACATTTAGGACACGACTTTAACAACGCATGTTCATTCCGAAATAAAATGCAATCATTCGGACAAGCGTGTATCTTCTCATAGTTCAAGCCAATAGACCCCAACATTTGCTTTGCATCATACGTCCGAGAAGGAAGCACATTATCATTCGCAACATTTCTTTCGTAGTGAGAGTAAATCGGTAAAAGCTCTTATCCGTCCATCCGTGGCGAGTTTTCAAGTTATACAACTTGATCACGAAACAATAATTTTGTGAATTCATTACAACCCGCATACAATGGTGTCTGCATCGCTTATCAACTTCTCAAACATTTCAGACAATCATTAAGATCCTCTTCAACCACCTTTGCCATCTCTTCAAATTCGTTCGCATCAAATGAATGTGTTCTGGTGTCAACCGTGGCGCATATCTCTTACTAATATCATTCATATTTGAAGATTCACCTTTTTCTCACCGTGCATTATCCAACAAGTGTAACTTTGATCAATTCCATTCGCTTTTAAATGTCGTGTCAACTCCTCTGCGATGAATCGATTTTACATAACAACACCTTAAACAAGGACATTTCATACCACTAGAAGTCCCTAAACGTTCAACAAAGACACAATTCACAAAATAATCCACTCAATGCATACTCCTTGGATGAGCATTTATGCGGACATCCAATTTCTATCCATAATTGCCAAATATTTATAATAAAATCCTGAGAAGAGAACTTTAACATATGACCCATCAAGCAATTCGAATATAATGAAGAATCAATTCATATAAAAAAACAAACAAAATTTCCTCTTTTAAATTTTTTTCAATTCCACTCCTTATTTTCCCAAGCTATATCTATATCATATTCTATTTCTATTTTCTGGTCCTTTGGTCAAGACAAAGGAACCATATAGTCTAGTCTTCCAAACAATTAATTTATGTGTAACAAGAAGAGGCTAGTGGTGAAAAAAAAAGAAGAAGAGTCTAGTGTGCACAAGTGACAAAACTAATATATTTCTAAACTAGAACCCACAATTAATATCTAACAAGAAACAGAGAAAGGAACAGAAAACTCACCAATGTTGTCTGAGTGAGAGAGATGATGTTCACCGAGAGAGATGATTTTCGTTGAGAGAGATGATGTTAATTTGAGTTAGGGTGTTAGGGTTTTGCATTTCAAGGTGAGTGATTTTATGCGTTTACGGGTAAGAGTGTTAGTGAAAGAGGGAAGTAGCTCAATGGGAAACAAAAAAAAATTATTTAACCATACCTAGCGTTTTCTAAAAAACGCTAGGGATCTATCTAGCGTGTTTTCTAAATACCTAGCGTTTTGAGTAAAAGCGCTAGGGATATGTCTAGAGTGTTTACTAAATACCTAGCGTTTTATAAAAAACGCTAGGGATCTATCTAGCGTGTTTTCTAATTGGCTAGCGTTTTGAATAAAAGCGCTAGGGATCTGTCTAGCGTGTTTTCTAAATAGCTAGCGCTTTCTAAAAAACGCTAGGGATCTATCTAGCGTGTTTTCTAATTGGCTAGCGTTTTGAATAAAAGCGCTAGGGATCTGTCTAGCGTGTTTTCTAATTTGCTAGCGTTTTGAGTAAAAGCGCTAGGGATCTGTCTAGCGTGTTACCTAATAGGTAGCGTTTTACTTTAAAACGCTACTAATGGTGTAGCGTGTTATTAAAATGGGTAGCGTTTTTTTATAAACGCTACTAAAGGTGGCGATCTCTTTTTACAATTCTGGCGTAGTGGTTCTTTAAGGGATCGAAGGCAAGACTCGTGACTTTTGTGTTTTAAGGACTAGAAAATGACCAAAGAAAATCAAGGAGGGATTGATTCTGAAATCATCTTATTTTTAGCATAAAAACATATTTAATCTTAATCAATTAAGATTAGTCACTACGCACGCTCGTTAATGGAATACACTAGTCTCGACCAAAAATATAAGTTGATAATCAATTGTCAGACATATCTTGTGAATATGATCTTTGTGTGAAGGCTAAGAAATTGTGCCCCTTCAAAGCAAGAAATGAAGAATTTTATAAATATAGAAAATAAAAATACATTTTGTCAAAAGAAAACAAAATGAAAATACAAACAAAGGATTGTATCTAGCTAGCTAGCTAGCTAGGGTTCTACAATATGGAAGTAATTGCAATGTATCTTTTATAGCTTATGGGTGAGAACATGACAGGCTTTTTTGTGTGGAAATCTCACCAAAATAAATTCCCAGCTGTGTATCACATCCAAATATATCCTATAAAGGTTCTAATTCAAAAAATTTACTTTAATTCATATCAGATACGTATGAGGATATTCCCTAACCAATATAGAAATATTATAAGTACCACTGCCAAAAAAAATAGAGAAATATTATAAAAAAAATTAATACAAAAACGGAAAGGAATCTATGTGTATTAATGCTTTGAACCACTGCCAACCTCTTTCTGAAATGTACATCAATAACATTCAATTGGTAGAGATTAAAATTAGGAGAAAATTATTCCATCGACAACAAATCAAGGTAACATGTGCATTGTCCATGTTATCAAATTAATTTTTTGGGAACTTGTATGTTAGCTTCTATTAGCTAGTGTACAACTTTTTTTTCTTTCATAAATCGAGTATCATCCGTGCCTAATTATTGAGACTCATCTCTCGAGCCGAGTAAAACAACAATAGACAATAAAACTCTCACTCAAGATATTTAACATCATGCATTCTCAATCTTCATGACAATGTTAAATCGATTTTTTGTGAGAATAAGGGTCGAAGCCCTAAACCCTAAACGTGCAGAAAAACCGTCGAGTTTAGACCCATAGACACACTACGCTTTGCTAAATTATCAGCAACACAATCTAGCTTCCTCAACGAAATATCTGCAGCTGGCCCACCTATGACTTTGATACTTTGTTAAATCCGTTGAGGAGAGCTTTTCAACAGTGTTAATTTTTTTTGTGTGTAGAAAGAATATAAAGGATTTACCGATAGAACACTTGAAGGTTGTATACGATTCGGTAGTGGCAGATCTAGAAACTTTTTGTCGTGGGCGCAAAAGTAGTTTAATATTTTTTTAGAGAAAATATTATAAGTATTTAAAATATACAATTTCATTATAAAACAGAGTCAACACTCAATCCTATATTATTACTTGAGGGACATTTTAGTGACTCTAAAAATTAGTTTGACTAACATTTTAGTTCTTAATGACTAACATTTTAGTTTGACTAGCATTTTATTATTATTATTATTATTGTTATTGTTATTATTATTATTATTATTATAAACAAATGCAGCATAGTAGGAAAATGTGCTTCATAGACAAAACAAAACTTATTCGCTATTTGAGAAATGAAAAATATCAATTTAGTTATCAATTAACAGTCAAATTAGTCATTTTAAAATAACTTGAGGGACATTTTAGTAACATTCAAGTTCTTAATGACTAACATTTTAGTTCTTAATGACTAACATTTTAGTTTGACTAGCATTTTATTATTATTATTATTATTATTATTATTATTATTATTATTATTATTATTATTATTATTATTATTATTATTATTATTATTATAAACAAATGCAGCATAGTAGGAAAATGTGCTTCATAGACAAATCATGTACTATGCAATATGTATGCGTTTTCTTTTGTCATGTGATGATGCCTCTGAATTATATTTGTAAGAATGCTTACAAGTGTATTTTAATTTGCAAAGTAGTATCAACCCAATACCCATGCTCTCATGGATTCTCTTGTTGGAGTGGCGCATTTTAGGGCTCATGGCATGAGGTTGGAATCTAAGAAGGCTGGTAGATTGAATTATCTTTTGTGGATGGCAGTCACTTGGTGCCTCTGGATTCATCGAAATCACATTCTATTTAGAGACCAAGTCTTCAATTCTCAAATAGTAGTCAATCATGTTAAATCTATATCTTGGAGTTGGTTCATTAGCATTGAAGGTCGCAACTAAGATTTGAAAATTTCTGACTGGTGGGGAAATCCTATTGTTTGTATGAACTCGATATAGTTTGGTCTTTTCTCTCATTCTTCCTGGGGTACTCTTTCCTCCTTGGGTCTTTTTCCCATGGAGTTTTTGGCCCTAAGAGGTTTTAATGAGGCCCCTTATATCTGTACCGGTTGGGGTGCCCATTTGCATCTCCTTTTATAAAATTTTTGCTTATAAAAAAAGTGTATTTTAATTTAAACAAATGAAACAAAGTAGGAAAATGTGTTTAATTGGCTTGACATAGACGTGCATCGAGTAATGTAAGAAAGCTTATTTGGAAATATGCTATATGATGGAGTCTTATCTAGCTCACACACATAAATTTGGCCTATCGTTTTAGGTTGCTAGACTAGTGTACCTATAGATTTTGACATAAGGTAAACTTTGGAAAATGCTACTACACTATCGTTTTAGGTATTATAGAAGTACTTTTTTTTCTGGACCACTGCAATGTCGTGTTTAAAATAGGGATGATATTTACTCTTCTTAATTGAATTTAATTTCACGTTTTTGCTCTTCCTAGCTATATACGTATCTATATCTATATAAATATCTAAAGGAAGCTTTTTTCCAAGCCTCTAAGATGCTCCACATCATCCTCATTAATTTTTCAATTAGATTTTCAATTATTATTAATATATTTTTATAATTTACACATATAAGGAGACTTATATTAATGATTACATATTAAGGCTAAATTATTAAGACCCTTTATATTTTTTCAGTTATTATATAATTAAAGACAATAAGTGTATTGATATGAGTTGAATAAAAATAAAAAGACATAAAGTTTGATGACTAGGAGAATTGAACATTATTTTATTATTTATAAAAATAAAAACCACATGAAACATAAAAAACGTAGACTTTAGCTTCATATCTTTTAAGAAAAATTGTGTTCACTTCTATATTTATATTTATTTATAATTTTCATGGATTTTTGTTGTAAGAATAGTGTATTTTCCTCTTTTATTTTTAGAAAGGAAAAAGAATACTGCTTTTATTTATAAATGTAAAGCCCAAAGATTCTTTTTATTTATAAATAGTGTTTATTTATAAGTGTATTCCTAAGAATAGTGTATTTTCCTCTTTTATTTTTACAAACAAAATTTAAATTAATAAACCCAAAGTAACCAAAAGAAATTTTTTGTCTTTAATTATTATATAATTAAAGACAATAAGTGTATTGATATGAGTTGAATAAAAATAAAAAGACATAAAGTTTGATGACTAGGAGAATTGAACATTATTTTATTATTTATAAAAATAAAAACCACATGAAACATAAAGTTTTCTTTTATTATTTATTAGAAAAATTGTGTTCACTTCTATATTTATATTTATTTATAATTTTCATGGATTTTTTGTTGTAAGAATAGTGTATTTTCCTCTTTTATTTTTAGAAAGGAAAAAAGAATACTGGGCGATGGTTAATCTTTGGGTTACTTTTGGTCAAAAGAAAACTTTTGGTTACTTTGGGTTTATTAATTTAAATTTTGTTTTAATAGTTCTCTTATACTTTATTTAGCTTATTTATTTATCTTTATCTATATATACCATCAATAAAAATATTTATATATATATTGATTTTTCGAATTTATATTTGTTTTAATTATTATTCATTCTAAACTAATGTCATAACTTTACTAAGTCACAAGAAAACAAGGTGTTACTATTTATATAATTTTTTTATGGAATAGCATTATGATGGAATAAAGTTAATTCAATTTTTTTTACTATTTGGAAATAATTTTCATATAAATAGTACATCATATATATATATATATATAATTTGTATATAAAAATTGAATATTTCTCATATAAAATATATTTTAATTTTATCTTTTATACAATTTAATATTAGACATCATTTTTATTTTTTTAAATAATCACTACTTATTTTAAATTCATGAGATGAAGGTTTTTTTATTTCTTCTTTTTTGATTTCAAAGACATCTATATATTATGACAAATCTCATTAGACTATTTTAAGATATACTTGCTTACAATGAAATTGTATTTTATTATTATTATTATTATTATTATTATTATTATTATTATTATTATTATTATTATTATCATTAAAGTTGCTAGAAACCTAATTTAGTTGTCTTTAATCTAATTCCTTTTTGAAACAGAAAATAATTATTAGACCTTTTGAAATTCTTCATGATGTAACATTTATGCAATATTAAAAGGGAAGTATATAACATTAATATGAATTATTCCTTTAATTGACAATAAATTCATGAGTTAGTAAAATATTAGTGGAAGATGTAGAGTTTTAGTCGGTTATAATAAGAAATTACTATTTAAAGTGAACAATTTTGGAGGGTGAGTAGAGAGATCTTGGCAAAAAAAATTATAGTCAAAAACAATATTTACATATGAGTAGAAGAAATGAGTGAGTTTCACAACAAAAGATGACAGAATCAAAAAATATTGGTTTCGCATGTTTGGATCACTTAGTGAACAACGCAATTGATGCAACAATGTTTGGTAAAGCTATGGGAATTCGGAATCATGTTTAATTTTGATATTATTCTTTAGAAAAATATTTAGTTTTAGTAGCTTATGTGAAATTATATAATGTGCTAGGTCTACATGATTTGTATCTCTACTTAGAGAGCACATAGATGTGAAAAACAAGATGTACATATGAGTATAAGAAATGAGTGAGTTTCACAAGAAAAGACATGCAGAAAAAAAAATAGAAGGTTTCATGTTTGAACAACTTTGAAGTAGATAGAGTGTGCAATTGATGTAACGATGTTTTGTAAAGCCATGGGCATTCTGAAGTCATGTTTAATTTTGATATTGTTCTTTAGGCAAATATTTAGTTTTCATAGCTTATGTGAAATTATATAATGTGCTAGGTCTAAATGATTTGCTTATGCTCCTTTTATCTCTACCTAGAGAGTGCATGGATCAAATGTGGTGAGTATAGCATTTTGTTTCTAATTTTAAATACTTTTTTAAACAACTTCTCTAACTTATGACTTCTCAAAGTTTTCACAAAAATTAACATTAATCATGGTTACAATGTCAAATAATATATTAGATGTAATGAAAAGTTACTATGAATGATACCTTTGTTGATTAAAATTAAAAAAAAAATGAATGATGCCTTTAAATACTCTTGAAGGAAATTTAACCACCATTACATTTAAAGCCAAGCAAATGAAAGGGTTTTTAATAATAATTTGTTAAGTAAAAAAAATAATAATAATAAAATGATAAAAAAAATTGTGTTTAATATATTAAATATCTTTAGGACCCAACATGTACAGTCTATCGGTTTTTAAGTCCTTTGTAATATAGGACCAACATACTATTTAATATATTAGTGGTCTTTAGAACCCAATTGTAATCTTAGTTAGATGCATGAATTTCAGTTTTTTATCCCTAATATGATGCTTTATTGAGAACTAATGACTAATGATATTCCATATAGCTCACATCTTATGGTTTTACCGTTAATCCATCCGATGGTTATACTTTATAGAATACCATATTTTGTAAAAGAAAAAAAGGATATCAAAGGTTTCTAAATTTACGTGATCAAAAATGATATTTACATATATTAAGAAACCAATAGGTTATAATAATATTATCTATCTATATCTATATCTATATCTATATCTATATATCTAAAGGAAGCTTTTTTCCAAGCTCTAGGATGCTCCACATCATCTTCATTTATTTTTCAATTTAAATATCAACATTCTTTTTTCCTTAATTAATAACAACTTTCTTCTCATCTTAATTAAGCTATAGTGGAGATCCTACTCATATTCTTTTATTTATTTATTGTTTTTATTTTATTTTATGTATAGTTTATTATTACCTAACCACTGATAATTAAGTATAATTATTTATTTCAAAATCTATGAGATGAATCCCCAAAGGAAGCTCCACAATTTTTCTCAAAATTTTTGTCTATTAAAATATTTATTTTTAATTTAGGGGGAAAGAGGACTTTAATTTTAATGAAAGCAATTAGTTACCACTAACTTATTAAATAATTCTCTTAGTGGAATATTAATTAAATGTTTTTGTATTTATATGAAAATGATATTTTCTTATGGAAATGATGTTCCTATATTTAATAAAATTTATAAGTTGAAATTTTATTGTGTTCTCTACTATATAATTTTTTCTAAAACAAGAAAAAAAATTTTCTTTAGATTTCAACTTTTTAGTAGTTAACAATTCAAAATTTTCATCTTAAGATTTCAGCAAATATATTTTCTTTTAATTTTTGCAATTAATTTTGTTAATTATTGAATTTATACAATTAAAACTAACATTTTTACCATTTTACTTTTATATATATATATATATATATATATATATATATATATATATATATATATATATATATACATGCAATTCATGAAACAAAAGTAAAATACTAAATTACTAATCAAATAGTTTTTTGTAAGAAAAAAACCATACAAATTCCTTAACCGATACTACTCATTTACTCTTAAGCATGATTGAGTATGTGTTACTTTTAATATTATGGAATTCCTATGGTTGAGTAACAATTCAGTTTCTTCATGTGTAGAATTTAACAACTCTAATTTCACGTAAAATAAAAAAACTATATTATCTTTTAATTTTCTTATGTAACTTTGTTAATTTTTTTAATTCTTAAAGTTGTTATTTATATTCCAATTGAATTTTTATATATGTGTGTGCTTGAAATTTATGAAATAAAAATAAAATATCAAAATAACTTCCCAAATAAGTTTTCAAAAAGAAAACTGCCCAAATACATTTATTATCTATAACTTCTTATTTACTCATATATAAACTATTACACAATATTAAGCAAACCAAAAAAGATCTATACTATTATTGGTTTATTCAGTTTCCTAAAAACTGAAACTCTATGTAATTAGGTTTTTCATATTCACCATTAATATCAATTAAAATCCACTTAAACTATAATTATTCACATTCATTTTCTTTGCAAATATTTGACTACTATAAAGATTGCTTCAACATTATGTACCCTCCCTACCATTCTAGACTCAGTTTATTGAGTAGTTGATAGAAAAAGAAATCTCTACCATGTTAGACTAAAGTTTCAATTATTCATATATTATTTGCATATATATATATATATATATATATATATATATATATATATATATATATATATATAACTATAATTGTTCTTCTGCAAAGTTTTATGTCTCTTTTGGTTTCAATCTAAGCATTTTATTTACTCTCCACTTTTATGTATCTTTATTTTCTAGATTATTGTGCTAACTTTCTGGTGGTACCTCTTTTGTTATCTTATACTCTTCCTTTGTCTAGGGGGTAACACAATCCTTGGCGTCAATAAGGGCATAGCAATTGTTTCAACATTTCAAGTGAGTACTACTTTAGAGGTACGCTACTCATGTCAATACTATCTTCCACATCGACAATTACATAATTGAATAGAAGTACTCCATGTAAATGGTTCTTGGACGATTTCTCAAGCATTCCCCTCATCTATGTGCAAAGAAGATACACGTCGATACCTTTTACCTAACAGGTGGATCATTTCTTTAAGCTTCTCTCTAAATTTTGGTTGGAATAAATCTTCAAAATTATGTGCTAAATTTTCATAGTTTTGTAACTTATAATATAATATAATATAATATAATATAATCTATATATATCTATATTTTTATGTCTTCTTTTTAGCATGATATTTTTATATATCTAAGTTTTTAACACGACAAAATTAAATATCTAGGTTAGTAGCATAAAAAGGAGAAAACTCACTTTATAAAAAGCTTTCTCCTTTAGTCCTTACACTTAATTCATTACTTAATGTTTTGATTTTTGTTACCTTTTGGTGTCTCTAAATTATTATTTTGATTAGTACTAATTATTATAGTTGGTTTTAGAAGAGATTTGTTATAATATTTTCATTTTTTAAAGCCTATAATCTTTTCAATTTTCTTGAGAAATCCTATAAATACCTAAGTAGAGAGGTCACCACTTATCTTTTCATTCACTTTTGTTTGGTTGTCACATCACTTATGTAAAAATTTTAATTTTTTATCACAAATACTTTTTGTGTATTTGGATTTCTAAATTTTTTTTGTGTAAATTTGTCTTTTATTTATAAGCTTTTATTGATTAAGTATTGAGTTTGTTATAGGTTTCAAATTGCAGTCAAGTAAGGGAAAATGGAGCTTATATCGATACAGAAGAAATTGAAAAGACAAAGCACAGGGATTTGAACTTCATGTTCTAGACAATTCTAAAGTAGTCAAAAAGACAAAAAGAAAAATTTAGATTAGTTAGTGCGTCATGCAGTTGAAAAACAATTTTTTCGTCAAGCAATAGACATGTATGAATTATATTAATTTTCCCCATTATTTCTTTGGAGCCTACACAATGCTCCTCATTATTTCTATTTCTATTTGTATTATTATTCGTTTATAATTTGATTATATACATAAAGAAAATTTAGAGTGAGCAAAAAAACAATTGCAACTATATAGAATTCATGGTAAGCTAAAAGACTAATGATATGTATAACATTAATAAGATATTTTATAAAGCATAAAAATCATGAATTTATGTGCATTGATATTATTATTATTATTAATATTAATATTATTATTATTATTATTGTTCTTTTAAAAATAATGTAAACGGTCTTTTTTATATATACAATTTACTATTAAAAAACTGTTTTTCCCATTTATTAATTTTTATCCATTGTTCTTGCCTTTTGAACTTCTAGGAATAGGTTACTACTTAAAAAAAAACGGATGCCTTAAAATTTGTCCATATATATACATCTCAATTCCTACCCTTCCATGTGATCTCTTCATTGTTTTGGTTATTCCATCACTTATTTTTTAAAAACAAAACACAATTTTACCCACCAATGCATACATAAAAGCCAAAAACTATGATATTTTTTGTCAGTTTTACATTTTGTTGGTTCCATCATTCTTGCTCTTATTCATCACTTATGCTCTATATTTGTGTTTTTATAAATAAAAAAAAGATTTTTTTTCACTTTTTTTGGTGATTCATATTTTGATATATATACCAACATTTTAGCATTTGTCTTCTTTGTCTTGACTATTAGAAATAACTTTTGCTCGGGTACCTTCAAGAGATAGGGTGTGCTACTATATATGCAAAAATGCATGGATTTTGGATGAAAAAAAAACTCACAACAAGAGGCTGTGATCTTGATAAAGGATGAAGCTCAAAGTGAAATGTTTGAGATGGAGGTCTATTAGTTTGGCCGCGCATCATCTGAATTTATTCATATCGAGCTATAGGTGAAACCATGAAAGTCTATACAAAAAGAAGGTGAAGCTCATGTTGCAAAAGAGGCAATTAATTGTGAACCTTAAGGCAAAGAGGCAATTACATTGAATAATAGTAAGGCAAAGAGGCAATTACATTGAGAAATAAAAATGAGTGTTATATTTTCTAATGATAAAAATTAAGGTTACATTGATCATTTTCTACTATTTTTCATTCTACTTATTTTTAATTTTTTTAGAATCCTTTATTTAAATGAATGCGTGCTCCTTTAAAAATATAAAAAAAATGTTGTTTTTAAATATATAGTTGTACTAATTTTAAAGTTGGGTAAAACTTTTGAATAATTATAAATAAACGACGAATTAGATAACTATGCCAAGATTATATCCAAGTTACTCTAAATTAGATAATATAAGTATTGCCTAATTTGGACAATTGCAAGAAAGAAGTGATTAATAATCCATCCTAATTCTAAAACATTAATATGAAAATGGTGAATAATATAAGATCCTTAAATTTTTATTTCCTTCTACTAATATCACTACAATATTTATAGTCCTTATAATATTTATTAACATTATATACTACTAAACTACATTATATTAAAATGGATTCATTTTATCTATATATGTTTAAATTTTATTATCTTAATAAAGTATATAATTTTGTTATTCATTTATTTTAAATTATACATATTTAAATTATATCTTTAAAAAAAATTAAAAGCTTTTTTTTTTATAAACCCGTGCATCGCACGGGGTTATCCCCTAGTAAATCTCTAAAGGAAGCTTTTTTCCAAGCTCTAGGATGCTCCACATCATCTTCATTTATTTTTCAATTAGATTCTTAACTATATTAATATTTATTTATAATTTACACATAAAGGAGACTTAAATTCATGATTACCACTAACTTATTAAATGATACTCTTATTGGAACACACTATAACTAATTTTTTTTTTTTTGACAAGGACACTATAACTATTATATATATATATATATATATATATATATATATATATATATATATATATATTGATATGAAAATGATACTTTTCTTATGAAAATCACAAAATTCTACAAAATCAACTATAAGATTGCAAAACACACTCACGGCCTAATAAATAAATAAATGAATGAATAAAGTAATTTAAATTTAGTTTGGTTAAAATTAATTTAACTGACAATAAAGCTATTTTTGTTAAAATTAAATTTTAAAAAGTATGATACACATTTCGTTATATATTTTTGCAAGGATATTTGAATCCTTGAAAGCATTTTTAAAAAGATCAACTCTTTCTATTTTTATTAATAGATATGAAAAGAATTTTTTTTGTCTTTTTTAATGAACCACAATAACATTTAGATATCAATTAATGGTTTGTGTAACTTTTTAGATAATAGAAAGTTTACGTGACAAAACCGTTTTGGAGTTTAGGCAATTAACTAATTAAGCATCAACTTCACCTTATTGTCATTTAAATAGTCGAAACATGTCATGGGGAAGTGAAATCAACACCTATGGAATATTTTAGTTAGACCAATGTAAGTTTCAATTATCTTAAATCTTAATAAATATTTCTAGGTAGAACTCTTTAACAAATAGTAACATTATTTATTTATTTATATATACACACACATAAAACTTATATTAATATATTTCTAAAATATATATGAATATTATTTATATTACTATATAGCTAAAAGAAGCTTGACTCTTGAATTTTAAGTTTTTTTCCCTTTTTTTTTTAAAAAAAAACTTCTCTCTTATTGATTCTGCTTGCCTCTTGGTGTCTATAACTTATTATTATGATTAGTACTCATTATTATAGTCAGTTTTTAATAGGTTACAATCTTTTCATTTTCCTTCACTTTAAGTATTCTTTAAAAAATGCTATAAATAACTAAGAAGAGAGGTCACCAATTATCTTTTCATTTTTCATCACTTATTTTTATTACTAGAAACTTACATTCTCACTTTCTTTTTGAGTTTCATGTCTTCATCCTATTATTATATTTTGTAAGGGTAACAACTATCTTTTCTCGAAATGGAGTAGTACACCTTCAACTACGTAGAGCTTTATCATCAAGGGAAAATTTTGAGAAACACATTGCATATGTAGGTCTCTTTCAAGCACGCTTTGTGAAGACATTGTGCTCACTTTTTTAATGTAATAGAGTTATTTTGGTTCTAATGCTTGAAGATGAGTGTAACTCTTCTCAGTTTATAATCTTTAGTTTGTATTTTTAATTGCACATCCTCGCTTTATCATATTCATTTTGCAAGCATACATGAAAATGCATGCAATAGATGATGATTATATACAAATGATATGATAATTTCCCTTTCGTCTCCTTTTATACATTTCACTATTTTATAATTTTTTTAATTTGTTACTTTTACATTTGTTGCATTAGAAATGCATGCATGTATGTCTTTCAGTGTAGTAGCCAATTGATTAGTATCATTTTTGTGTGGTGATTGATTAGTATCATTTGAATAGATTTAGATAATAACATGAAGAAATGTCGAAAAATAATATTCATTTTATACTCATTAGTCTTTATCGTAATTAAAAATGATGTTATATAGAAAGAAATGAATAATGTGTAACTATTGATTAACTGTGTGTATTGAAATCAAGGGATAGAAGTAATTTCATCATAGTATAATGATAATCAGTTGAATAAAATATTAAAAACCACAAACTATTTCTTAAATATTTAAATTTCTGAAGTCAATGTTATCCATTTACCAATATTTGATTATAAAATGCATAACATAAAGATAATAATGTTCAATTACCAAAATAAGTTTAAACTAATAAAATATAACACCTAAAAACAAAATAAGTTATGTAAGCATCAATAAAGGTAAAAATAAGTCGACTAACAAAGTTATCCCATTATTTGTTAGAAAAAAAAAACATCATCTAAATTTTTAAAGTCAAGCATTAAAGCAATAATATTTTTAAAAGATTAAGATTGATAATCCACTAATGCTAAACTCAAAACTAACAATTATGATATACATAGAAACACTTTGCACTCAAAACTACCAACTACCAACACACACACACACACACACACACACACACACACACACACACACACACACACACACACACACACACACACACACACACACACACACACACACACACACACACACACACACACACACACACACACACACACACACACACACACACACACACACACACACACACACACACACACACACACACACACACACACACACACACACACACACACACACACACACACACACACACACACACACACACACACACACACACACACACACACACACACACACACACACACACACACACACACACACACACACACACACACACACACACACACACACACACACACACACACACACACACACACACACACACACACACACACACACACACACACACACACACACACACACATAGATAGATAGATATATATATATATATATATATATATATATATATATATATATATATATATATATATTATTTCTATCAATACATTACCATCCACACAAAAAATGATGTCTATATATTTAATTAAATTTTAAACTTCAAAGGAAATTTAACTTAAATTTTACATTTAAATTGACCATCCACACACACAATTTGTTTTAAATTATTTCTGATATAATTTAGGATGAAACAATGATGTATGTCTATTTATTAAAATTTATAAGTTTCACTAAATTTCAAATTATATCTTATAATTAAATTATATATATACATATATATAATTTATTAATTTTTTAAAAATTCCTATATCTTTTTTATTTTTGTTTTAAAAAACTTTCTCCCTTATTGATTACTCTTAATTCATTAATTGATGTTTTGATTTTGGTTGCCTTTTGGTGTCTCTAAATTATTAATTTGATTATTAATAATTATTATAGTTGGTTTTTAATAGAGATTAGTTACAATCTTTTCATTTTCCTTCTCTTTAAGTCTTCTTTCCAAAATACTATAAATACCTAAGAAGAGAGGTCACCACTTATCTTTTCATTTTTACATCACTTTTGTTTGGTTGCTATATACATCACTTATGCAATTTTTTTTTTGTTTTTTCATCACTAATATTCAGGCTTGAAGAAAGTCATTATAGTAGTTGGAGTTCTAAATTTTTGTGTGTAAATCTGGTAAGTTCTATTGTACTCACAAAAAGCTTTTTAATGTGTGTAAATCTACTTATTAATTGTGGGTACAATAGAGCTTACCAGAAAAGTAGATTGCTATCAAGTATGTGTTAATTTTAAGTTTTTGAATGTTAAATATAAATAAAGTGTAAATCTGGTAAGTTCTATTGTACTCACAAAAAGCTTTTTAATGTGTGTAAATCTACTTATTAATTGTGGGTACAATAGAGCTTACCAGAAAAGTTTTTGAATGCTAAATATAAATAAATAAAAATTTAAATAGCAAAATATGCAATATTTTAAACAACAAAAATCATTAAAAATATTATTAGTTAATTAAAACTCTACATCTTCAACCCATATTGCACTAACTAATGATTTTATTGGAAATTAAAGAAAAATCACATTAAAGAATTAAATCTATAACGGATAGTTGTACTAATTTTAAAGTTGAATAAAAATATATTTATATTTATTTCCTTAAATTTTTATTTTCTTCTACTACTATCATTACAATATATATAATCCTTATAATATTTATTAAGATCATATAATACTAAACTATGATCTACTAAATTGGATTTTCATGTTCTCATCTATGTATGTTTTAAAAATTAATATCTTAATAAATTGTAGAAAAAATATCATTTTTCTTTCTAATTATACGTATTTAAGTTATATCCTTAACATACTTTTAAAAATAATATTTGTATAAACCCGTGCATCGCACGGGGTTTTCCCCTAGTAAATATCTAAAGGAAACTTTTTTCCAAGCCTCTAAGATGCTCCACATCATCCTCATTAATTTTCAATTAGATTTTCAATTATTATTAATATCTTTTTATAATTTACACATATAAGGAGACTTATATTAATGATTATATATTAAGGCTAAATTATTAAGACCCTTTATATTTTTTCAGTTATTATATAATTAAAGACAATAAGTGTATTGATATGAGTTGAATAAAAATAAAAAGACATAAAGTTTGATGACTAGGAGAATTGAGCATTATTTTATTATTTATAAAAATAAAAACCACATGAAACATAAAAAAAAGGCAAAATAGCATCCGGGGTCCCTTAACTTATTTTTCATTTTCGCTTAGGTCCCTTAACTTTAAAAGCTAACGTTTAAGTCCCTTAACTTTTAAAAACGTTTCATCGTAGTCCCATTTAACGTTAAAAGCTAACGTTTAAGTCCCTTAACTTTTAAAAATGTTTCATCGTAGTCCCATTTAACGTTAAAAACTATCGTTTAAGTCCCAGTTGTTGTTAGTTTAAAAACATTAAATGGGACTACGATGACACGTTTTTAAAAATTAAGGGACCTAAACGTTAGCTTTTAAAGTTAATGGACCTAAGCGAAAATGGAAAATAAGTTAAAGGACCCCAAATGCTATTTTGCCTAAAAAAAATGTAGACTTTAGCTTCATATCTTTTTAAGAAAAATTGTGTTCACTTCTATATTTATATTTATTTATAACTTTCATGGATTTTTTGTTGTAAGAATAGTGTATTTTCCTCTTTTATTTTTAGAAAGGAAAAAAAAATATTGGGCGATGGTTAATCTTTGGGTTACCTTTGGTCAAAAAGAAAACTTTTGGTTACTTTGAGTTTATTAATTTAAATTTTGTTTTAATAGTTCTCTTATACTTTATTTAGCTTATTTATTTATCTTTATCTATATATACCATCAATAAAAATATTTATATATATATATATATTGATTTTTCGAATTTATATTTGTTTTAATTATTATTCATTCTAAACTAATGTCATAACTTTACTAAGTCACAAGAAAACAAGGTGTTACTATTTATATAATTTTTTTATGGAATAGCATTATGATGGAATAAAGTTAATTCAATTTTTTTTACTATTTGGAAATAATTTTCATATAAATAGTACATCATATATATATATATATATATATATATATATATATATATAATTTGTATATAAAAATTGAATATTTCTCATATAAAATATATTTTAATTTTATCTTTTATACAATTTAATATTAGACATCATTTTTATTTTTTTAAATAATCACTACTTATTTTAAATTCATGAGATGAAGGTTTTTTTTATTTCTTCTTTTTGATTTCAAAGACATCTATATATTATGACAAATCTCATTAGACTATTTTAAGATATACTTGCTTACAATGAAATTGTATTTTATTATTATTATTATTATTATTAGTATTATTATTATTATCATTAAAATTGCTAGAAACCTAATTTAGTTGTCTTTAATCTAATTCCTTTTTGAAACAGAAAATAATTATTAGACCTTTTGAAATTCTTCATGATGTAACATTTATGCAATATTAAAAGGGAAGTATATAACATTAATATGAATTATTCCCTTAATTGACAATAAATTCATGAGTTAGTAAAATATTAGTGGAAGATGTAGAGTTTTAGTCGGTTATAATAAGAAATTACTATTTAAAGTGAACAATTTTGGAGGGTGAGTAGAGAGATCTTGGCAAAAAAAATTATAGTCAAAAACAATATTTACATATGAGTAGAAGAAATGAGTGAGTTTCACAGCAAAAGACAGAATCTGCAAAAAAAATTGGTTTCGCATGTTTGGATCACTTAGTGAACAACGCAATTGATGCAACAATGTTTGGTAAAGCTATGGGAATTCTGGAATCATGTTTAATTTTGATATTATTCTTTAGAAAAATATTTAGTTTTAGTAGCTTATGTGAAATTATATAATGTGCTAGGTCTACATGATTTTTATCTCTACTTAGAGAGCACATAGATGTGAAAAACAAGATGTACATATGAGTATAAGAAATGAGTGAGTTTCACAAGAAAAGACATGCAGAAAAAAAAATTTCATGTTTGGACAACTTTGAAGTAGATAGAGTGTGCAATTGATGTAACGATGTTTTGTAAAGCCATGGGCATTCTGAAGTCATGTTTAATTTTGATATTGTTCTTTAGGCAAATATTTAGTTTTCATAGCTTATGTGAAATTATATAATGTGCTAGGTCTAAATGATTTGCTTATGCTCCTTTTATCTCTACTTAGAGAGTGCATGGATCAAATGTGGTGAGTATAGCATTTTGTTTCTAATTTTAAATACTTTTTTAAACAACTTCTCTAACTTATGACTTCTCAAAATTTTCACAAAAATTAACATTAATCATGGTTACAATGTCAAATAATATATACTAGATGTAATGAAAAGTTACTATGAATGATACCTTTGTTGATTAAAATTAAAAAAAATGAATGATGCCTTTAAATACTCTTGAAGGAAATTTAACCACCATTACATTTAAAGCCAAGCAAATGAAAGGGTTTTTAATAATAATTTGTTAAGTAAAGAAAAAATAAAATAAAATGAAAAAAAAATTGTGTTTAATATATTAAATATCTTTAGGACCCAACATGTACGGCCTATCGGTTTTTAAGTCCTTTGTAATATAGGACCAACTTACTATTTAATATATTAGTGGTCTTTAGAACCCAATTGTAATCTTAGTTAGATGCATGAATTTCAGTTTTTTATCCCTAATATGATGCTTTATTGAGAACTAATGACTAATGATATTCCATATAGCTCACATCTTATGGTTTTACCGTTAATCCATCCGATGGTTATACTTTATAGAATACCATATTTTGTAAAAGAAAAAAAAGGATATCAAAGGTTTCTAAATTTACATGATCCAAAATGATATTTACATATATTAAGAAACCAATAGGTTATAATAATATTATCTATCTATATCTATATATCTATATAAATATCTAAAGGAAGCTTTTTTTCCAAGCTCTAGGATGCTCCACGTCATCTTTATTAATTTTTCAATTAGATTTTTAATTATATTAATATTACTTATAATTTACACATGAAGGAGACTTAAATTCATGATTACTATTACCACTAACTTATTAAATGATACTCTTAGTGGATATAATTCATGACTTTTTATATTACAAGTATAAAAATACATGACTTTCCATTGATAACTTATGAAAATTAAAAAAATAAATATTTTCGGTAGTGTGATACGTTAGAGAATTTTTTATAATATTTTCTTTTGAAAAAAATTTTAGTATTAAAATAAAATTTAATGAGTTAATTGTTTTCGTTTGAAATTAAATTTTTTAATTTCATTAAATATTAGATATATCATGCATAAAAAGCTATTTTTTTAGACCAAATGAAAAGCTAATTATTATAATTATTGTAATTATAATTATTATAATTCATCTGAATTATTAATATTCCATAATTGATTTTATAATGTATATTTAGATTAGATTTAGAAGTAGAATTAGAATTGAAATGATTTAATTGATAATATATAGTGATTCACTATATTTTTCTCACATTACTATTAATCATGTAAAGCATCGCTATATCCTATGAAACGAAAGGTTGATTTATAAAGTAGGAATACATGCCCATTTACAATTACTTATTTCTTCAAATTTATTTTTTCCGTTATTTTTCTTGCCACCTTTAATGAATATATGAATGCTTTTTTTAGTTATGCAGGTTATCGAATGCAATGTATTTGGCTCTTAGGTAAGTATACTAATGATTTGACTATATTTTTTCAATTTGATCGATAAAAAAGTTTCCCTTTCCAAAAGGATGTACCTTGCACTTTCATATAATTGTTTTTTGATAAGTGCACTTTCATATAATTAATTGGCTTATGTATTTTTTTAATCACTATTTTAAAAAGAAAAGTAAAACTCACTTTGGCCTGATTTAATTGGTTAACTAATGAACATGTTGAGCTTATCCAATGTCTATACCCCTTTCTCTTGCCATTTACATTTATATCCACCATAACTAAGTTCCAATAATTCTATATGACAATAACAAGACAACCGCTTGTAAATCACTTGATATCCCTATTAATATGGACTTACAGCTTCAACTTGGGAATATATATAGTTTCTAACCACAAGTACCATTCTCTCTACTTCTTCATAGTTGTTTCTCATCACCAATTACCACAAAATAAAGGAGTTCTTCCTTCTCGCAAGGTATTAACCTTCTTCCCGAATAATTTGTTATGTTTTACTTTCTACATATTTTTATAGTCTTTATATACTACTAATAAAATAAATAAAATGTTTATTTTATTAGTATGTATATAGGTTCATAACCATGATTATATTTAGATGTTCACTTTATGTAAAAATTGAATTTATCTAACAATCTCCATACATATATACTTTACCGAATCATACCATATATCAACTTCACTATTAATATGTTTTAACTTTTTTTAAAGTATGGAAATGGAGATAATTAGAACTTACCTCAATAGCTCTTATCCTTGGTTCCAGCCACATTTATTTTTTTTCAAGTTAAGATGCGTTCCTACTTTTAAAATCATGGAAGAAAATATTTTACGACCAAGAAAAATTCTAAAGCCTATTATAAAGGTGGTTGTTATTTTAATGTTGAAATTTAATTAGATTGCAAGATAAGATTGAGAAAGAAGACAATAATGACTGTCCAAGTGGTTCCTCAAATGGGTCTCCCATCATTCAAACTCCAAAAACACACAAAAAGATGAGAACATTAAGGTGACGTGTAGAGAAATCTAATTTCCTTTGTGTTAAAAAAATGTTACCTAACAAAAATATCTAATTTTCCAGGTTGCAATCCAATGAAGAATCAAAAATATCCAACAAAAGGCCGAGAGTGAAATTCAACAAGATTTATCTCGAATGGAAAAAAAGATTCCACATCAAAAATTTAACAATATTTCACAACAAATTTGTAGCATCATAAATTTATTATGTTTGTGACCCTAACTAAATTGTCATTTTATGTTATCATTAAATTTTAATGGTTGTTTATCGTCATCGTAAATGCATAGTTGTTTTATATTATTAGTAGCCAACAATATTGGTTGGAATCAAAAAATATTAAGTTAAGTAAATATGGTATATATGAAAGAACGAAACCTTAGCCGTATGAATGAATGCTAAACTTCATAACATCATTTTCATAATGTAAATAAAACAACGTATTTCGCTTTCTTTAATTTTTCTTATATAACTTTTTTGATTGTTTGTAAGCATTGTCTACTATTTTGCACTCATATTGTGCTTACTTATTTCATATTTTTTAGAATCCTTTATTTAATTGAAAACTTCCACCATTGAAATATAAATTAGAAAACAATTTCAAAACTTATTCTAAATTAGAAAACTTCCGAATTGTTGTCTAATTTGGTCTATTACAAGAGAGAAGTCGTTAATAATTCATAGTAATTCTATTCGCTTCGACTAATCATTACAACATGAACCGTCCTTATAATATTTATTAACATCAAATAATACTAAACTAATTATTTATATTAAATTGAATTTTCATTTTCTCTATGTAAGTTTGAAAATTAATATATTAATAAATGGTATGAAAATTGGTGTTCCTTTATTTATAATTATACCTATTTTAATTATATCCTTAAAAATATTTTATATAAACCCGTGCATCGCACGGGATTATCCCCTAGTGTTGCCTATTTGTAGCACCTAGGGATAGTATCACACATATTTTCAAATGAATTTATTTCTAAATTGTATTAAGAATTAATTAATTTAAAGAAAGTGAAGACTTTCATACATTTTTTTCCTTAACTTAACATTCATTAATTAATATTTATACCTCTAATAATGAGATGGACAAATAATAATAACCACTTTGTATATTAAACTTTGATCCTTATCTAATATACATAATAATCAAAATTGTAGGATAACAAAAAGGGGATTTTAATTTGATGGATTACAATTTCAAATTCTTATCAATGTAAAAAGGACATGTACTCAAAACTTGGTGGTTATCTTTAGCTGTTTTTGTGATCATTATTTGGGTGTTAAATTTTGTGTATGGTTATCTTGATGGTGTTGGTGTATCTTGCTCATCCCATCCTAACATTGTGTGTTACTTGTGCAAGATTTTATTAATAAAATCTTTTTCAATTATAAAAAAAAAAAAAAAATCATATTTTAGAATGTCCAAAATAAAAGGTGTCTTTCACCTAGTCAATCAATTGAACTTCTTATGAATGATGATCTCAGGGTTAGGATAACAAAAGTGGAATTTAATTTGATGGATTACAATCTGATGTAACAGGACATGTAAAAACCATATGGTGTCATGTATGTTTCTATCAAATAAATAAATAATATAGAAATTATCAAGGAAGCCAATAGTGTCATAGACACAAATCATTCAAAAAAAGTTATCCTACAATGGATACTTTCTAAAATTAGGTAGGCTATGAGAAATTAATTTGATAAAGAAAAGAGTAGTTGTCATACATCAATATCTCCAAAGAATTTATTAAAGAAAATTAATACAAAAATAAAAAGCAAAAATGAATTCTCTCTCTGTTAAACCCATCATCATATTTCAATTAATTATAAAAAAAAGTAGCAATTAATTGGAAAGGCAAAACAAAGGCTCCATGTATGTATGTGCAAGCAGCAGTGTTAAATCTTTTGAGAGAGAGCTTTGTCGTCTATTGTAGTCCTACCCAACTCGAAGGAATAGTCTCTGCAGTTGTGCGTAAATGATATCCGATTTATAATAATAAAAAAAGCCCCATGATATATATATAGGATAAAAAAGAAGGTCCCACTCTTAAGCCTTCCTATTTCATGCTAGCTAGCCAGCCTAATAGCCTATATATTAACCCAATAATAGGGTCCTTATTTCATTGATGTAAATATTTTAGGAACTAATAGCCTTCTCTCTCTCTTATATTTTTTTCCAGATCTTTTGTGTTGTCATTATGTGTCCTTTTCATTGATGGAGGGGTAAAAATTAGAAAAATAAATGTATAATTACCATTTATAAGTATAACTGCTTTACATAATCTATATATCACTTATTAAAATATCTAAATCTAAATTAAATTATCAAGTTCTAAAAAATATTTTGCTTTATCATCAACTTTGCAAAATCTTCCATAACATGCTTTGAACCCCGTGGAAACAGAAAACAAAAACCAATAGGAAAAAAATAAAATGGGGATTAATACAATGGTCCCTCCTGAGCTTGAAAGTAGAGCCTAGCTATTTCTAAGTATCATTAAAACTCTTGTTAAAAATGGGGAAAATACAACCTACTTAGCCCTACTACCTGTTAAGAGTCTCACATTGGATATGATATGGCCTGAAAAAGAGTTTATAAGTAGGAGACATCCCTCACCTTACAAGCCAGTTTTGTGGGGTTGAGTTAGGCCCAAAACCACATTCTAAGATGGTATCAGAGTCAATCCAAGATCCGTTGGGCCACCCGCTATCGGCTCCACTCGGGCGTGAGGGGGGTGTGTTAAGAGTCACACATCGGATGTGATATGGCCTAAAAAAGAGTTTATAAGTGGGAGGCATATCCCTCACCTTACAAGCCGATTTTGTGGGGTTGAGTTAGGCCCAAAACCACATTCTAAAACAACCCGAGCATTGCTTTTATTTTTTATGACAAACATTGAAAGCAGATTGTTAAACATCACATAAGGTTTCTTCATATACCAACATAAATTTCTAAACACAGGTTTCCAATTTTGATTCACAATTTATGACACAATACCAACTCTATTATTGTCTTTAAGCTAGGTGGGACCAACAACATATAAATAAAACACAAAACAAAAGGATTTTAAGTAGCATGACATGAATGAAGTAGTGTATCAAGTATTAGTGTTTTTGTACCCTAACAAACTTACAGTTTTAATTTGTAGGTGCATACTATGAGACACCCTTGATATATTTCAAGAGATCTCTTACTCACTAACTATGAGTAATAATGTCTTGTTGGTGAAGGTAACCATCTCTTTCTAGTTATAGTTCTAACCAAAATTCTCAAAAAGTCAGAAATATTATTAATAAAAGTCGTAACATTTAATTAGTAGAGCCTAGCTATTTCTAAGTATCATTAAAACTTGTTAAAAAATGGGGAAAATACAACCTAGCTACTTAGCCCTACTACCCCATTTGGAAGCATTGTTTTTTTTTTTAACAAGCATTGAAAGCCTTGTTAAACATCACATAAGGTTTCTTCATATACCAACATGTACTTGAATGAGGATTGAAATATTTACTGATAATGTAATTACAGCAAGTTCCCTATACAAGATGAATATACAATGTTATAGTGTGTGTTATCGGATGCCTTTTTCTAGTCTCTGAGCTCTCTTATATATAGTCGAGCTCAGTTGAAACCGCCAACCACAATTATCTGCTTGGGAGGCCGGCGCTTCAGTGGAAAAGTCGGTTATTGGTCCAACATGACCATGTCCCTTGTTCGGTCTACGTGTCATCCTTCTGGTCTCTTGAGTCACCAAGTGTCTTGATGACGTATCAGAGTACACGCCATCATCTCCCAGAAGCACCTATCCTCCATCGAGGAAAGGGCCACCGAGGATACGTTAAAAAAGATTAACGTGTAACTATTAATTGTGAATTATTTTATGTTTAAAAAAACTCTATTTCCAATAAATATGACTTTGTATATTTTAATTAAAAATTTAATATCTAAAAATCAAATTTCAACTGTAATCATTAAATTGCCCTTATCAATTAAGTTTTACAAGATCTTGTGTGATATTTAATTAATAAAGAAATAATCATATAAGATCTTTTAATTAATGGCGTAATCTGAATCGTTGACTTTAATCTAACAGTTATAATTACGAGTTCTCATTTTTCACAGTAAGAACTAGTTCCGCCACTTTATACACACACCTAGTTTTTAGAAGAAGTATGTTAGCGATGTATATATTTTCACATTGCACACAAAAACCAATTACTCTCTTTTAAAACTACTATTGCTAATTAGTAAATCTTTTTTTGGCAAAAAAGAGATAGGGGAGTCTCGTTAAAACATTTTGATGCAAACTCTCCTTAGAAAAAATCATCTAAAAGGAAAGAGTACTCTCCCTGTTATTAAAAAAAGAGAAAAAAAGAAAGAAAGAGAGTAATAGAGAGATCAAGGAGGACTAAACCAAAACCCTTGGCAGAAACAAACGTTAGCGAAAACGGTAAAAAGAAAGACCTAACCTATTACGATTAGTAAATCTTGTTTATTACTTTTTTATATATAAAAGATTAACGTGTAACTATTAATTGGGAATTATTTTAAGTTTAAAAAAACTCTATTTCCAATAAATATGACATTGTATATTTTAATTAAAAGTTAATGTTTCAAATCAAATTTCAATCAGTAATCATTAAATTGCCTTATCAATTAAATTGTATGACTAAAAATAGTATAACCATTTGGAGTGATTTTAGTTCTATTTGTTTTTTTTACAAAGTTTTAGTTCTATATGTTGATTGGTCTAGTTATTAAATTTTTTAAATGAAAATTTCATTGATGTTTAATTATTTTGTACTCGGTTTACTAAGAATGCAGCACTTTACATGTATTTCTTGAAAGATTTTCAATTATTCATTAGTGTTTAAGCTAGAAAAGATGTATTTAACTTAATATAGATGGTCCTAACTAATTGTTGTTGTATGCTTGACATGGACCTGCTAGTTCTTTTGCAAATGTGCACATGGAAAGCTCATTTGGTGGAATTATCATG
Source organism: Oxytropis ochrocephala (assembly GCA_020916435.1). NCBI lineage: Eukaryota > Viridiplantae > Streptophyta > Magnoliopsida > Fabales > Fabaceae > Oxytropis > Oxytropis ochrocephala. The sequence continues at coordinate 1,278,877 of CM037095.1, read as the reverse complement.
GAATTTCAAGTTTTGCAAATTCATCTGTTTGGATGGTAGACTAAGAGGGAAGAGAATGAGAAGAAAAAAAATATAAATAAAAGAAATCAAAAGTGAATTGAGTTAATTTAAATGTTGTTTGCCTCTAGAGAAAATGGAGTGAAAGAAAAGCAAAATTCTCTATGCTTATTTGGTTGAGAATAAAATGAGAAGAAAGTAGATATGAATGGATTCTCTCTAATTACTTGCTACATATGTAACTCAACAATGTTATTTAGCCATAGGTTTTTAGACAAAAATCGATAAAAACCAATTCACAACACCAATTAACCAAGTTTTTTAGACTATTAGCCAACCTGCTTTTTCATAGTTTTCTTTAGGCGTTGTTTAAAAACTTGGTTAATTGATCATTGACTAATAGTCTAAAAAACTTGGATAATTGGTATTGTGAGTTGGTTTTGTCGATTTTTGTCTAAATAACATTGTTGTATGTAACATTGTTATTTCTTGATTTTTAGTTTTTTTCTAAACCTTGTTTTCTCTAAATTGGCATCTCCCATTTAGTAATTTTGGCTAACCATCTAATCACAAAGATACAAGCTAACTCAGAAGCTAAGAATATTTCTCTCTACCAATTAGTTCTCAACCCTTTCAGATAATAATAATAATAATAATAATAATAATAATAATAATAATAACTCCTCTGTTAGAAAGAAGCAGACGTTCAACAGTACTTGATATTTTTTAAAAGTACAATTGTGTATATATAGCTTGGAAACCCTTCAGATAGAGAGGAGATAAATTAGTTGATTGAAATAATAGCTAAATCAGTGAAACCCTTCGGCTATAATTTTGATTAAATGACATACACATTCTCTCTATTTTGAAATTAACACTCACTTGCCTTATTTGTTGGGAAAATTTCACTCACCACTCCAATTTTGTTTAAAAGATACAAACAAAATCAGACCTTCAGATTATTTTTGCCAATACTTGAAAAGGCATCGATCCTTCAGACTAATCAGTCCTTCAAACCCTCATTGGTCTTTCAGATCCCTAGTTATCCTTATTTACTACTTTCTCGTTAACACGTCAAGTGTTGACCACTCTCTGTTAATTGTCAAACTCCCAACTTTCCTCTAATCCGCATTTAAATTAGCATCTGTTTTATCTTTATTTCTATTCCTACTATGAAAACTTCAAAACTCTTCATCTTTTCTAGCAGGATATAAATAAAAAGGGACAGTTGTTATACACCAATTTTGTTTGTATTCTTTTATTACAGTCCTTTTTTAATTTACTTGTTCGTGTGTGTCTTCGCTTTTAGCGTAATAGTAGGTAGTAGATAAAGTTTGTAAGTCTTGGGATCAATTACTACGAGACTAATATTGCTTTGGAACGTCAACTTTATTTGGGCTCGTTTAGATACTTTTTGTTGAGTTGGGCCTTTTGGCCCAAATTGTCCTTTTTTGTAGATCTTTTTGTTGGTAAAAAAAATAAATTTTTTTTTTCTAAAATCAAATCAGTTTTTAAATAATAAAAAAGCAGAAATTACAAAAATATACTTACTATTTTTACAAAATCAAAAAATAAAAATAATAAACATCAAATTTACACAAAAATAACTACAAAAGAAAATAAAAAAATCACAAAAAGGGGGTGCCAGTAGCATCAATCTTGAGCTCATCAATTCGACTTTCCCAACAAGCCTACTTGCCTAGCAATTCGACTTGCCTAACAAGTCGATTTTCCCAACATTGCCTAGCAATTCGACTTGCCCAACAAATTTACTTGTCCAGCAAGTTTCCACATCTAACCGTTCACCTTTAAAAGCATAGTCAATTCACACAGAAATCAGACACAATAACTGTGATTCAACAAAAATACTGAAAAAACACAAAAAATTGGTAGAAAAAAAATGTGAGAAAGGGTAATGAAATTCACACACGAAAGGAAGGAGAGAGAATTAGGGACTCAACAATGTAGCCCTAATTCATTCCAATTAGTCAAGAATATAAGAGTAGAAACAGAATGCACACCACCGCATCAAAAGGAACTTCAACCACCATTGACGACACACACCGTTACGTCACCCACAATTGCTACGCGGACCCCTAGGTACCGAGCTTCGCCGCCGCTCCACCAATGAGGTTTTGTCAGCCACAAACCCCTCTATCCCATTTTTGTACCTTTTACTTTAATTAATTTCATTCTTGTCTATTTTTACCACACTTGTGTCCAATATTTTTAACAAAATCAAATTCAAAATCATAAATAAATTTTTAGCGATGACTATTTCTAGATTTATCTATTTGTTCATCCCAAGTATCTTTCAATTTCAAAAATAATAAAATAAAAAATGTTCAACACACAAATATTTTCTATCCAAGAACTACATATCATTTGATTATCTACTAGGAGATACGTAGGAGCAGAGGGGGCTCACCTTTGTCAATTGCATAAAAAAATTATTTTTGAAGTCTTTTCTAAACTATTACCATTTTTCTTCTCAAAAAATCACAAACGTACGGGCTATTGTCTACATTGGGGTAACATCAAGATTTTTAGCCGGGTATATTTCAACATCTTTTCATAATATATTAGTTACATAATATATTAGTTATTGGAATGAAAGGAAGAAAAGAATAGTTCAAATGGATATTTGTACAGTTCATAAATAAGGGCTATTGTTCTTTTAAGCCCTCCCAAAAAATAAAATAAAAATTAGTTTGATATAGTTAGCTTCTAACTTACGGTGGAGCTAGAATGATGAATTTTCTCTAGTAATTTATCAAACGGGATTCTTATTGCCTACTCGCCCAATTTTGTAAAGTGTAGCACTTAATTGATATCAACAAATTGGGATGGAAATTGTAACTACTCCCAAGTTTTTTTGTCAAAAGAGAAGTTTTCCTTTTCCTATGCAGGTGTGATCCACTTCCCTATGCTCCAATATTCTATTTGGATCACCACCTTCTTCAGTAAAAGTTTGAAGGATACTTAGCCTATCATAAGTAGGCAATTTCTCTATAGCAGCCCATTTAAGAGCTTCTTCATCTTCATCAACATTAGAAGTCCTTCTTGAATACCTTCCACTTGCAAACACTTGCTCCATCCTCCAACTTGTTCTGCTTAAACTCCTACTTATGCTTCTACTTAAATTCCCATCCATTTTTTCTCTCTCCTTCAAATATGAAAACAACAACGATCTTATAACTAAACCAACATAGGTTGTTGTTCTATATATATTTCTAATCAACAAACATATACTTCCTCTCGGTCCTATTTATCGAAAAACATACAGCTCATTGAATAACCGATGTGATTTAGACTAGAATTATGTAATTGTAACTCTTTTCATAATTCAATGAAAATCAAAAAGTTCAGAAAATAGTTTAGATATACTTTGTCTTCTAACATGAACTTAGCTTAATTGTTTTATTCTATACAAATCCAAATATAATGAAATCCAAATAAACATGGATGCGGGGCACCATTGCCTACTTCCTCAGCTGCTAAACTTGATGATGATGTTCTTGGGGCCCTATATGGGTTGCCTATGGTTTCGCTTGCTTCATTGATGGGGTTGTTCATAAGCACCATTGATACCATCTTGTTGATAAGATTCATTGTCAAACTAATAGAGGTTAGCGGCCCTGAGCGAAGAAGAAGCCATCAAGTCTTCTTAAATTTCATCTTCATTGGGGTTGCCTCCGTCGTCATTTTGGCAATATTGCTGATGAAGATAGAACTATTTGAGGTGACATTATCTGGGGTGGTTTGTTGTTCATCTTATCAACTATTGTCGCAAGTCTTTTTGTGTATCAAGATATGGTTGGTAATATAGTACCTAATTAATTTACCACATAATTTTAATTGATTTGCATATTTGTATTTATTAAGTTGGTGAGTGCAGAAGCTAGCATGGACCATTAAAATCTGCAGAACACTTGTCAGTGTTCTGGACCATGGCAACAATTTTCAATGCCATAAGTTGGATCGCATTTGGTTCAATCCCATTTGACAGATCCACTCTTGTAAGTAAAAGTCTTGATAATAAAAGTAATTTAGAAAAAGTTGTTTGTTACTAATTAAAAAATTGTTATTGTCAGCTACCAAATGTGTATGGGCTTATTGTTGCGGTGATGCAGCTGATAACATATGCACTCTTCCGGAATTTCTATGTGGTTAGTATTATTATTATTATTATTATTATTATTATTATTATTATTATTATTATTATTCATGTTTGTATACGTTATTGCAAAGTCTTCCTGGAGTGGTTCTATTCTATGTAGCAAAATTTTTGAAACACTACCTCTTGCCTCTTCTCCTTATTTGCTCCTCACCCTCAACCAAACAAAACACATGCAAAATATACCCTTTCACGTGGTCATTAGCTGAAACACTAGCACTAATAATGTTGTTTTTATATGTTGTTTTAGTTGCGACAGAAGACATTTCAATATGAGAGGGTGGGGGGGCGCTGCTAAAAGAAAGTGTCTAAAAAAGTTGATAAGTAAAGAGAAAATTGATTTCTGCATGATTCAAGAAACCAAACAAAGTGACTTAACGAAGCGCGGAGGTGGGGAGTATATGGGGTGATCTAGAATTTGATTGGTTGAGTAAGAATGCAAACGGGTTGTCGGGAGGGTCTAAGCATTTGGAGATCGATTCTCTGGAGGTTATGTTCTCTTTCTCAGGTGAGCATTTTGTGGGTGTCTGTGCCAAAATAAAAGGAAGAATCTGTTACTTGGTAAATGTGTACTCTGCTTGTAACATGGTAGGGAAAAGGAGATTATGGGACAACCTGAGAATTTTAAAGGATGATTTTGAAATAGGAGATTGGTGTATTGCTGGGGATTTTAATGTTGTTGTTTCTAGAGCTGAGAGAAGTGGTTGTTTGTCTAGTTTCAACAATGTGGAAGCAAGAGAATTTTTATCTTTTATGGAGGATATGGAGCTAATAGATGTATCGGTGTTGGGAAAGAAATTCACGTGCTTCGGTTCAGATGGTAGGGCGAGTCGATTAGACAGGATTCTGTTGACGGAAGGGCTGATTGCATCTTGGAATGTTAGTGCCCAGTGGGTGGGTGATAGAGAGATTTCAGACCACTGCCCAGTTTGGTTGGATATTTCGGCGCTCAATTGGGGACCTAAGCCTTTTAGGTTTAACAATTGTTGGGTAGAGCATGCGGAGTTCATGGGCTTTGTAAGAGAATGCTGGACTTCTTTTCAGGTGACTGGGAAAGCATCCTTTGTGCTAAAAGAAAAAATGAAATTGTTGAAGGAAAAATTAAAGGTGTGGAATCGTGAGGTGTTTGGGTATAAAGATTTGAAAATTGAAAATATTGTTCGTGATTTGAATGAGGTAGAGAAGTTGGCTTCGGAAGGGGGGGTGTTGATGATGAACAAAGGAATAAGCTCAATGAGGAATTCTGGAAGGAGCTTCACGCAAAAGAAAGCTTACTTGCACAAAAGGCGAGAGTGAGGTGGATTGCGGAAGGGGATTCAAACAGCCGCTATTTCCATGCATGTATGAAAGGGAATCGGAGGAGAACTCAGTTGCTAAAAATTATGAAGGGAGGTGTGTGGATTGAGGAAGTAGGGGAAGTGAAAAGGGAAGTGAGAAGACATTTTGAAGAAAAGTTCAAGGAAGAAGATTTGAATAGGCCAACAATTGATGGGGTGAATTTTAGTCAAATCTGGGAAGATAACGAGGCATTAATTGCTCCATTTTCTTTGGATGAAATTAAGGAGGTAGTATGGGAATGTGATGGCAATAAAAGTCCGGGACCGGATGGATTCAACTTTAGATTTATAAAGGAGGGTTGGGACCTCATCGGTTTGGAAGTATTGAAGTTCTTTGAAGAATTCTATATAAGTGCAAGACTCCCTAAGGCGGTTAGTGCATCTTTTATTGCACTTATTCCAAAGAATTGTAACCCACAAGGTCTAGGTGAGTACAAGCCCATTTCTTTAATTGGTTGCCTTTACAAGATGCTTGCAAAGGTGCTTGCGGGCAGATTGAAAAAGGTCTTGAAAGGGGTAATCTCGGATTGTCAGAGTGCTTTTCTTCCAGGTAGGAATATACTTGATGGAGTGGTAGTTGTCAACGAGATCATGGATTTGGCAAAGAGAAAGAAGAGAAAGTGTGTGGTCATGAAGGCGGATTTTTAAAAGGCATATGATTCTGAGAAATCGGGTCATATTTGGAATATATGTTGTGTAGGTTGGGGTTCGGGAGAGGTGGAGAAAATGGATACGAGGATGCATCTCGTCCAACTCAATGTCTGTGTTAGTCAATGGCACCCAACAGAGGAATTTGTGGCCCAGAAGGTTTGAAGCAAGGGGATCCATTGGCTCCTTTTTATTCTCGATAGTGGCGGAAGGATTGGCGGGTTTGGTGAGGAAAGGCGTTGAATCAAGCAATTTAAAAGGTTTCAATATTAATGACTCTTTGTCAGTGGAACTCTTACAATTTGCGGATGACACAATCCTCTTTTGTGACGGGGGAGAGTCGAGCATTTGGTGTTGGAAAGCGATGTTAAGAAGTTTCGAAATGGTATCCGACCTAAAAGTGAATTTTGCAAAAGCGATATTTTCGGTTGAATGTTGAGGAGCGTGCCGTGGAGGGAATGTCACAGTTTTTAGCATGCAAGGTGGGATCGGTCCCCTTTAAATTCTTGGGGATTCCGGTCGGTGCAAATCCAAGGAGAGCAAGTACGTGGCAACCTATTATAGACTCAATGAAGGCAAGGTTAAATAATTGGAAAAGTAGACAATTATCTATCAGGGCGTGTTACTCTTATCAACTCGGTTCTTGCTTCTCTTCCGTTGTATTTTTTCTCGTTCTACAAAGCACCCAAGAAGGTTATTACGGAGCTTACGAAAATACAAAGAAGTTTTCTTTGGGGAGGTGATGAGGAGAATAGGAAGGTTGCTTCGGTGAAATGGGATACTATTTGTCTACCTAAAGAAAAGGGAGGTTTGGGTATAAAAAATTTAGAAGTGTTCAATGCGGCTTTGTTGACTAAATGGCGTTGGAGAATATTGACGGAGGAAAATAATTCTTTGTGGAAGGAGGTCTTAGTGGAAAAATATGACTTGAAAGGGAGATGGCCCGATATTTCCGATAGTAGAAGAGGGTGGGAGAAGAAGTCTCTTTGGTGGAGGGATCTATGCTTGCTTGGTGAGGATATGAATTTACAAGGAAATTGGTTTGGAGAATTGATAAAAATCAAATTAGGCAAAGGTAATATGGTGAGATTTTGGAAGGATAATTGGATTGGTCGGGAATGTTTGGCTGAATTATTCCCGGATATTTATAATTGTTACAGCTCGAAGGAGGACACGGTTGAAAAGTTCGGGCAATGGTCGGTTAGTGGCTGGTCTTGGACGTGGGATTGGGCTGTCAACATGCAAAGAGAAAATGTCGCACCGCCGCGATCCGATGGGGTACCGCGCAGCAGCTTTCTTCAGCTTCTTGCTGTTTATTTGCTCCAATGCGCGGACAGGTGGATTTGGTTACCGGATTCGATGGCTGGCTTTACGGTGAAAAAATGTTATGAATTGTTGCTGATTTTTTTTGCAGGTACAGCAGCCATAGAGCAGGCCGATACCATCACTGCATGCAGAAAAATCTGGAAAAACGATGTGCCTTCAAAGATTCAAATCTTTGCGTGGAGAGTAATTTTGAAACGAGTTGCCACGCGGGTTGCGCTTCAACAAAGGGGTATTATCCAGTCTCCAAACGATACTAGCTGTGTTTTATGTTTCCGGGGAGATGAATCGGTGGATCACTTATTTGTGTCTTGTGGAGTCGCTACAGACATTTGGAGGGGAGTGTTCTCTTGGATAGGCTCTTCGGGTTGTGATTCGGACAATATTGCTAATCATTTTATGGAGTTTGGGAAATTGGTGAAGGGGAAGCGGCAAAGAGGCGTTAAACATCTTATATGGATGGCGGTAATTTGGAAAATATGGACCGCTTTCAAACAAGGTAATTTTTAGAGGAGAGGTGGATTCCGTCCCGGCTGTTATAGCGGGTGTTAAGGATATTTCATGGAGCTGGTTTAAGGCGAGGAGAGGAAGGAATTGCACGGTGAATTGGTCGGATTGGTATAATTGCCCGATGGGCTGTTTTTCAATGTTGTAATCCATCTATGTAATGTACTTAATTATTTCTATCGTAGTAGGGGGAGAAGCATTGGACTAGGACTGTTATTTCCACTGTTGGCACAATCTTTTGTGTGAGGTACTCTTTTTCCCTCCTAAGTCTTTTTCCCAAAGGGTTTTGGCTTAGGGGGGTTTTGAGGAGGCCCTCCCCCTTCCCATTGTAAGGTTGGGCACACCTTGTGCTTATTTCAATGAATCATTGCTTATCTAAAAAAAACATCACAATAGTGTCATTTGTAGTGTATAGAGACTGATCATCCTCAAAGGTTAGTTAACACTAAAAAAGGTTATATATAGTTAGTTAGTTGATTAAATGTCTATGTTTAGAAATTATATGTTTAGGTTTTTTAATATCTTATGGAAAATATGTTTAGTAATTAATAAATTATTATGTTTAATAATTTGATTATATATTTAAGAATATGGTAATATTTATATATGTAAAATTATGTTTAGTAAATTAGCTAATAAATTTATTAATTAGATATCTATTATTGGATTTCATTTGTTAGTTTATTATAATAGTTTATAAAAATGTAATTAGTTATATGAGTTATGTTATTTTATGGTTGTAATATTTTAGTTGTCATGTTTTTAATATCTTTTGAAAATATGTTTAGGTATGGATCTTCAACTCGGACACTACTGAGCAAATGCAGACAAGAGATCATATTCAATCTTGGGGTGTAGAACTGGTGTTATGATGTATTAGGTGATTGAGTGATTTAGATTAAGTCTTGGGATGTAGTGATGTCTTGATGTATTGGGTGATTTAGATTACCCAAAAAATGCCACAAACATGTGATCCTTTCATGACGGAATTTGGATGTCAAAATTTGAAACCTTGGAACCAATATAGTTTGCATATATTTATCAAACGCGATGAGTAAAAGTAGTCAAGTACCAGAGCATCCCAAGTGAGTAACTTATAATTTAATATTGCATGTGCAACAAAGATGGATGTGGCTTTGTTGTTGTGTTTCATGTGTGTTGTTTTGTCTTCCATAATCCATCCATGAAAGAGAAAAAAAAGTGAAGTAAGTGCTTCTGGTTGAATCAATGGAAGAACTTAGATTTTGGTTAACTATCTTGGGTCTAGGCTTATTTTATTTTACTCAACTTTGGGATCTGTAAAGTTTGGACATGTTAAAGTAAGTGTGGATAGTTTTCATTAACCTTGAAAAGATTAACAAGAGAATTTAAATCTGTTTTAATATATATGATTTGTCATACCGATTCTTTGAGTATAAAAGGGATTTTGTGCGTACATTGGAGAGGAGCAAATTAAGGGGCTTCACATGATGGGGTGAATGTGGTCTAAGTTAGAAATGATTTATTTATAATGAAATGATTTTATCAATTTCTATATTTTGTGTTTTCTTGAATGTTATTATGTATGGAACATAATCTTATTTATATAGAAAAGGGAATACACGTTATATAGATCCCTTTTAATTTTTCAATTCTCGCTCTCCCTTAAAAAAATTTCTTTCTCTTTTCAGTTTCTTTCTCATTCTCGGTCCTTTTATATTATGTTAGCGTCTCTCTCTCTCTCTCTCTCTCTCTCTCTCTCTCTCTCTCTCAATGCAACCCTACCTATTATTAAACTTCCACCTAACATTTTTCTTTCAAAACATCAACACCATAGCAAGACAAATAGTTTGTGTCAAAAAAATATATAGCAAGACAATTAGTTTCTCTTTCTCTACCTATAATTAACACCAACCCTACCTATCATTAGCACCAACCCTACCTTTCAAAACATCAACACCATAGCAAGACAAATAGTTTGTGTCAAAAAAATATATAGCAAGACAATTAGTTTCTCTTTCTCTACCTATAATTAACACCAACCCTACCTATCATTAGCACCAACCCTACCTATCACCGGAGTCAGACTTAGAAATTGTGTTGTGTGCCATTTGACCTTGAATGTAGGCAATCATCGTCTGATATTGAGAATTGTTTAAGGCACCATCAGCAGCATCACTCTCAGCCACAACACAGATAGGAGAAACAGATGTGTAGTCTTCCCTTTCTTGTAGCCACGAGGGTAACAATGCAATTTGAGACATTTTTCTTTTACATGGCTGAGAAGACCACAATGAGTACACAGGGGATGATCTTTCTTTTCAGAAGCAGCCTTAGGTTTCGCAAGGATGACACACACAAATTGTGCATCTTCATTGGAGTAGCAAGGGTTTAAACCTCACGCTGCTTCTCTTCTTGCATAGTCAAGGAGTAGGCACAACCAATGTTGGGAAGAGGATCCTAGAGGAGGATATGACCACGAAAAAATAATCATTTAGCCCCATAAGAAAGGTAAGAACATGCTCACAATTAAGGTGAGTGGTGAGAGGTTGGCTTCCGCCGAAGACGCAATTATGGATAGGGAGAAACTCAGCCAATTCTTCACAAACCTTTGATCTCTAAGTAATAGTTCTCTATAGTTAGAGAACCTTTGGAGCAAGTAATCAAATCATTGCGTAATTGAAACATTCGCGGTCCATTGTTTTGCAGAAAATGTTCTTGCAAACAATACCAAATCACCGCAGTGGTTGAAGAATAAACGATGTTGGATGTAGGGGTTTCTAGTGGTTTGGGTAAATCCAAACCAACCTGTTGTCTAATTCAAACCGAAGTGTTTGGTTTGGACAATTTTCGTGATCGGACCAAATCGAACCAACTCGTAAAGCCCGTGCTTGTTAGGTTTGGATAACGAATTTTAAAAGTTAAATCCAATCCAACCCGTGAACCCTATGTATGTCTCTTAGCCTTCTACAATTCTACTTCTCTTCAATGTTTCCCATTCAATTGTCACACCCATAAACCATACCTTCTTTCAAAGTCCAAAGAGCATGTTTTCTAGGCAAGAATTAAAGCAGGTGTAAAAAAAGGCAAGAATTCAATCATTCAAAACATGAAACATGATTTAACCACATAATTTATTTATTTCATATGAAATAACAATTATCATTAATCTAGTATATTCTCCAAAAATCAATTATTAAAATATTTAGGCTTAAATATCATTTACCCCCTGCAAATATCACGTTTATCCATTTACTCCTCTGCAAAAAAAAAACTTTTAAAGTGATCAACGCAAATACAATGCGTTTTCTCACCAAAAAAAAATACAATGTGTTTGCAGTTAGGTATCTGCTGTTTATTTTTGTTAACAGTGTTAACTTAAGTTGAGGTGGATTTACAAGTGGCAAGCCTATCATTGGACGCGTCCGAGCCACTTCTACATCCACCCGAGACACTTCTCCAAATTACCTCGGGTCCAATCTTCATCCCGATCCAGGTACTGAACATTGGCGACCACAGTGGGAAGCAGGGACTGATCCATGTGATGTTAATTGGGGGCATTTTCCCCCACTTAACTCAATAATTTTAGTCTATATATGCTTAATAAATCTGTATTGCCCCCATAAAAAATAGATGTAGCTCTCATGAGATAATTTTTATAAACAAATACATGTATAAAGTTATAAGAGATAAAAAAGAGGATATATTTCTATATATTTTCTCTATTTATTCTTTTAATTTTGACTTCTCTTCTAACACCGAACACACAAATTGACACCAAACAAATTAAATTTTGGGATTAAGTATTTTCTATCACGAAACTAGATATTTTAGTAAAATTTATAGAAGTTTTCTTATATAAAAGTATAATGGACAAATTTTTTGCCCCCTCTAACAAAAATTTATGGTTCCATCACTGAGTGGCATTACACGTGGCCATGTGGCAATGTTACTGAAAAAAATAAGTTTTTTGACTGGTATAAGATTTGAATTTGAATTTGAACTTGCGACCTTAAAGTAGCAACACATACCTCAAAAACAAAAGCTAGAGTGAAAGAGGATTGTCTGTTTGTTTCAATTTTCTTATCTTCATTCTTCATTTATACAATCCTCTCTTTTTTGTTACAATAGGGAAAATATACATATTTCTTTCTTCTCATTTTTTTCCACGTTTACTCCTACGAAATAGTCATCTCACTTTCATTTTATTAACTTTCTTTCCTTTTACTTTCTCTTCACATCCAAAGAATTAAAGGTTTAAAATAATGAAAAATAAGAAACTTACAATAGTGATGCAAATATGATGATCAGATTGCGATTCCTGAGAGTAAAGAAACAACCCAACTTCAAGAGCATACACTGCAAATAACCCCAATCCACACCATCATAAGTTTTACTAATATCAATCTTAAGCGCCAGTTTCCCAACTTTTCCTTTCGTCTTACACTTCAAATGGTAAAGTGTTTCAATTGCCACTACCACTAGCACATTATCAAGGATGGAGCGATTCTCAATAAAAGTTGATTGCTCCATTGAAACACATTGGGGTAAAAGTGGTTTGAGCCTGTTAGCTAGCACCTTGGACATGATCTTATATATCGGCCGAAGTTCCTTCATGGACGTAGGGTTCTCAATTTTGGGAATGAGAACAATGTTGGCATCATTAAGACTTAGGGGGAATTCTCCACTTTGCATCCATTCCTTACCCGTGTTAAACAACTCCACACCACATAGATTCCAAAACCTCTTAAAAAAAGATGGATTTAATCCATCCGGGCCTGGGCTTTATCTGAATGCATTTGAAAGAGAGCTTGCTTAAATTCTGCAATCTCAAGGGGTCTCAGCAGTTGTTGATTATCAGTGTCAGAAACACAAGCCCGAACATGAGATATAAATTCATCATAGTCTCCCTGGTTTCCTTGGAAGAGCTCAGTAAAATATTCTGAGCAACATCACACATATCCTGTTGGGCCATAACTTCACTCACATTATCACGATTCAACTTGGAAGTATGGTTCCAAGGTTTTCTCGCACTTGTCATAGCGTGAAAGAAGCGAGAATTCGTGTCACCATCTCGAAGCCAAAAGACCTTCGCCCGCTGCCTCTAATATATAGTCGAGCTCAGTTGAAACCGCCAACCATAATTATCTGCTTGGGAGGCCGGCGCTTCAGTGGAAAAGTCGGTTATTGGTCCAACATGACCATGTCCCTTGTTCGGTCTACGTGTCATCCTTCTCGTCTCTTGAGTCACCAAGTGTCTTGATGACGACGTAGTACACGCCATCATCTCCCAGAAGCACCTATCCTCCATCGAGGAAAGGGCCACCGAGGATACGTTAAAAAAGATTAACGTGTAACTATTAATTGTGAATTATTTTATGTTTAAAAAAACTCTATTTCCAATAAATATGACTTTGTATATTTTAATTAAAAATTTAATATCTAAAAATCAAATTTCAACTGTAATCATTAAATTGCCCTTATCAATTAAGTTTTACAAGATCTTGTGTGATATTTAATTAATAAAGAAATAATCATATAAGATCTTTTAATTAATGGCGTAATCTGAATCGTTGACTTTAATCTAACAGTTATAATTACGAGTTCTCATTTTTCACAGTAAGAACTAGTTCCGCCACTTTATACACACACCTAGTTTTTAGAAGAAGTATGTTAGCGATGTATATATTTTCACATTGCACACAAAAACCAATTACTCTCTTTTAAAACTACTATTGCTAATTAGTAAATCTTTTTTTGGCAAAAAAGAGATAGGGGAGTCTCGTTAAAACATTTTGATGCAAACTCTCCTTAGAAAAAATCATCTAAAAGGAAAGAGTACTCTCCCTGTTATTAAAAAAAGAGAAAAAAAGAAAGAAAGAGAGTAATAGAGAGATCAAGGAGGACTAAACCAAAACCCTTGGCAGAAACAAACGTTAGCGAAAACGGTAAAAAGAAAGACCTAACCTATTACGATTAGTAAATCTTGTTTATTACTTTTTTATATATAAAAGATTAACGTGTAACTATTAATTGGGAATTATTTTAAGTTTAAAAAAACTCTATTTCCAATAAATATGACATTGTATATTTTAATTAAAAAGTTAATGTTTCAAATCAAATTTCAATCAGTAATCATTAAATTGCCTTATCAATTAAATTGTATGACTAAAATAGTATAACCATTTGGAGTGATTTTAGTTCTATTTGTTTTTTTTACAAAGTTTTAGTTCTATATGTTGATTGGTCTAGTTATTAAATTTTTTAAATGAAAATTTCATTGATGTTTAATTATTTTGTACTCGGTTTACTAAGAATGTGCACTTTACATGTATTTCTTGAAAGATTTTCAATTATTCATTAGTGTTTAAGCTAGAAAAGATGTATTTAACTTAATATAGATGGTCCTAACTAATTGTTGTTGTATGCTTGACATGGACCTGCTAGTTCTTTTGCAAATGTGCACATGGAAAGCTCATTTGGTGGAATTATCATGGAATTTCAAGTTTTGCAAATTCATCTGCTTTGGATGGTAGACTAAGAGGGAAGAGAATGAGAAGAAAAAAAATATAAATAAAAGAAATCAAAAGTGAATTGAGTTAATTTAAATGTTGTTTGCCTCTAGAGAAAATGGAGTGAAAGAAAAGCAAAATTCTCTATGCTTATTTGGTTGAGAATAAAATGAGAAGAAAGTAGATATGAATGGATTCTCTCTAATTACTTGCTACATATGTAACTCAACAATGTTATTTAGCCATAGGTTTTTAGACAAAAATCGATAAAAACCAATTCACAACACCAATTAACCAAGTTTTTTAGACTATTAGCCAACCTGCTTTTTCATAGTTTTCGAGGCGTTGTTTAAAAACTTGGTTAATTGATCATTGACTAATAGTCTAAAAAACTTGGATAATTGGTATTGTGAGTTGGTTTTTGTCGATTTTTGTCTAAATAACATTGTTGTATGTAACATTGTTATTTCTTGATTTTTAGTTTTTTTCTAAACCTTGTTTTCTCTAAATTGGCATCTCCCATTTAGTAATTTTGGCTAACCATCTAATCACAAAGATACAAGCTAACTCAGAAGCTAAGAATATTTCTCTCTACCAATTAGTTCTCAACCCTTTCAGATAATAATAATAATAATAATAATAATAATAATAATAATAATAATAATAACTCCTCTGTTAGAAAGAAGCAGACGTTCAACAGTACTTGATATTTTTTAAAAGTACAATTGTGTATATATAGCTTGGAAACCCTTCAGATAGAGAGGAGATAAATTAGTTGATTGAAATAATAGCTAAATCAGTGAAACCCTTCGGCTATAATTTTGATTAAATGACATACACATTCTCTCTATTTTGAAATTAACACTCACTTGCCTTATTTGTTGGGAAAATTTCACTCACCACTCCAATTTTGTTTAAAAGATACAAACAAAATCAGACCTTCAGATTATTTTTGCCAATACTTGAAAAGGCATCGATCCTTCAGACTAATCAGTCCTTCAAACCCTCATTGGTCTTTCAAATCCCTAGTTATCCTTATTTACTACTTTCTCGTTAACACGTCAAGTGTTGACCACTCACTGCTAATTGTCAAACTCCCAACTTTCCTCTAATCCGCATTTAAATTAGCATCTGCTTTATCTTTATTTCTATTCCTACTATGAAAACTTCAAAACTCTTCATCTTTTCTAGCGAGATATAAAAAAAAAACAAACAGTTGTTATACACCAATTTTGTTCGAATTCTTTTATTACAGTCCTTTTTTAATTTACTTGTTCGTGTGTGTCTTTGCTTTTAGCGTAATAGTAGGTAGTAGATAAAGTTTGTAAGTCTTGGGATCAATTACTACGAGACTAATATTGCTTTGGAACGTCAACTTTATTTGGGCTCGTTTAGATACTTTTTGTTGAGTTGGGCCTTTTGGCCCAAATTGTCCTTTTTTGTAGATCTTTTTGTTGGTAAAAAAAATAAATTTTTTTTTTCTAAAATCAAATCAGTTTTTAAATAATAAAAAAGCAGAAATTACAAAAATATACTTACTATTTTTACAAAATCAAAAAATAAAAATAATAAACATCAAATTTACACAAAAATAACTACAAAAGAAAATAAAAAAATCACAAAAAGGGGGTGCCAGTAGCATCAACCTTGAGCTCATCAATTCGACTTTCCCAACAAGCCTACTTGCCTAGCAATTCGACTTGCCTAACAAGTCGATTTTCCCAACATTGCCTAGCAATTCGACTTGCCCAACAAATTTACTTGTCCAAAGAAGTTTCCACATCTAACCGCTTCACCTTTAAAAGCATAGTCAATTCACACGTAAATCGGACACAATAAATCGTGATTCAACAAAAATACTCAAAAACACAAAAATTGGTAGAAAAAATGTGAGAAAGGGTAATGAAATTCACACACGAAAAGGAAGGAGAGAGAATTAGGGACTCAACAATGTAGCCCTAATTCATTCCAATTAGTCAAGAATATAAGAGTAGAAACAGAATGCACACCACCGCATCAAAAGGAACTTCAACCACCATTGACGACACACACCGTTACGTCACCCACAATTGCTACGCGGACCCCTAGGTACCGAGCTTCGCCGCCGCTCCACCAATGAGGTTTTGTCAGCCACAAACCCCTCTATCCCATTTTTGTACCTTTTACTTTAATTAATTTCATTCTTGTCTATTTTTACCACACTTGTGTCCAATATTTTTAACAAAATCAAATTCAAAATCATAAATAAATTTTTAGCGATGACTATTTCTAGATTTATCTATTTGTTCATCCCAAGTATCTTTCAATTTCAAAAATAATAAAATAAAAAATGTTCAACACACAAATATTTTCTATCCAAGAACTACATATCATTTGATTATCTACTAGGAGATACGTAGGAGCAGAGGGGGCTCACCTTTGTCAATTGCATAAAAAAATTATTTTTGAAGTCTTTTCTAAACTATTACCATTTTTCTTCTCAAAAACAAAACGGGCTATTGTCTACATTGGGGTAACATCAAGATTTTTAGCCGGGTATATTTCAACATCTTTTCATAATATATTAGTTACATAATATATTAGTTATTGGAATGAAAAGAAGAAAAGAATAGTTCAAATGGATATTTGTACAGTTCATAAATAAGGGCTATTGTTCTTTTAAGCCCTCCCAAAAAATAAAATAAAAATTAGTTTGATATAGTTAGCTTCTAACTTACGGTGGAGCTAGAATGATGAATTTTCTCTAGTAATTTATCAAACGGGATTCTTATTGCCTACTCGCCCAATTTTGTAAAGTGTAGCACTTAATTGATATCAACAAATCATAACATGACACTTCATCGAAAATTATAAAATTGGGATGGAAATTGTAACTACTCCCAAGTTTTTTTGTCAAAAGAGAAGTTTTCCTTTTCCTATGCAGGTGTGATCCACTTCCCTATGCTCCAATATTCTATTTGGATCACCACCTTCTTCAGTAAAAGTTTGAAGGATACTTAGCCTATCATAAGTAGGCAATTTCTCTATAGCAGCCCATTTAAGAGCTTCTTCATCTTCATCAACATTAGAAGTCCTTCTTGAATACCTTCCACTTGCAAACACTTGCTCCATCCTCCAACTTGTTCTGCTTAAACTCCTACTTATGCTTCTACTTAAATTCCCATCCATTTTTTCTCTCTCCTTCAAATATGAAAACAACAACGATCTTATAACTAAACCAACATAGGTTGTTGTTCTATATATATTTCTAATCAACAAACATATACTTCCTCTGGTCCTATTTATAAGAAAACATACAGTTCATTGAATAACCGATGTATTTAGACTAGAATTATGTAATTGTAACTCTTTTCATAATTCAATGAAAATCAAAAAGTTCAGAAAATAGTTTAGATATACTTTGTCTTCTAACATGAACTTAGCTTAATTGTTTTATTCTATACAAATCCAAATATAATGAAATCCAAATAAACATGGATGCGGGGCACCATTGCCTACTTCCTCAGCTGCTAAACTTGATGATGATGTTCTTGGGGGCCCTATATGGGTTGCCTATGGTTTCGCTTGCTTCATTGATGGGGTTGTTCATAAGCACCATTGATACCATCTTGTTGATAAGATTCATTGTCAAACTAATAGAGGTTAGCGGCCCTGAGCGAAGAAGAAGCCATCAAGTCTTCTTAAATTTCATCTTCATTGGGGTTGCCTCCGTCGTCATTTTGGCAATATTGCTGATGAAGATAGAACTATTTGAGGTGACATTATCTGGGGTGGTTTGTTGTTCATCTTATCAACTATTGTCGCAAGTCTTTTTGTGTATCAAGATATGGTTGGTAATATAGTACCTAATTAATTTACCACATAATTTTAATTGATTTGCATATTTGTATTTATTAAGTTGGTGAGTGCAGAAGCTAGCATGGACCACAAAATCTGCAGAACACTTGTCAGTGTTCTGGACCATGGCAACAATTTTCAATGCCATAAGTTGGATCGCATTTGGTTCAATCCCATTTGACAGATCCACTCTTGTAAGTAAAAGTCTTGATAATAAAAGTAATTTAGAAAAAGTTGTTTGTTACTAATTAAAAAATTGTTATTGTCAGCTACCAAATGTGTATGGGCTTATTGTTGCGGTGATGCAGCTGATAACATATGCACTCTTCCGGAATTTCTATGTGGTTAGTATTATTATTATTATTATTATTATTATTATTATTATTATTATTATTATTATTATTCATGTTTGTATACGTTATTGCAAAGTCTTCCTGGAGTGGTTCTATTCTATGTAGCAAAATTTTTGAAACACTACCTCTTGCCTCTTCTCCTTATTTGCTCCTCACCCTCAACCAAACAAAACACATGCAAAATATACCCTTTCACGTGGCCATTAGCTGAAACACTAGCACTAATAATGTTGTTTTTATATGTTGTTTTAGTTGCGACCGAAGACATCACAATAGTGTCATTTGTAGTGTATAGAGACTGATCATCCTCAAAGGTTAGTTAACACTAAAAAAGGTTATATATAGTTAGTTAGTTGATTAAATGTCTATGTTTAGAAATTATATGTTTAGGTTTTTTAATATCTTATGGAAAATATGTTTAGTAATTAATAAATTATTATGTTTAATAATTTGATTATATATTTAAGAATATTGTAATATTTATATATGTAAAATTATGTTTAGTAAATTAGCTAATAAATTTATTAATTAGATATCTATTATTCGATTTCATTTGTTAGTTTATTATAATAGTTTATAAAAATGTAATTAGTTATATGAGTTATGTTATTTTATGGTTGTAGTGATGTCTTGATGTATTGGGTGATTTAGATTACCAAAAAAATGCCACAAACATGTGATCCTTTCATGACGGAATTTGGATGTCAAAATTTGAAAACTTGGAATCAATATAGTTTGCATATATTTATCAAACGCTGATGAGTAAAAGTAGCTGAAGTACCTGTAGCATCCTAGTGAGTAACTTATAATTTAACATTGCATGTGCAACAAAGATGGATGGCTTTGTTGCTGTGTTTCATGTGTGTTGTTTTGTCTTCCATATAGTTTGGCTTTTTTGAAAGAAAAAAAAGTGAAGTAAGTGCTTCTGGTTGAATCAATGCAGGAACTTATATTTTGGTTAACTTTATTGGGTCTAGGCTTATTTTATTTTACTCAACTTTGGGATCTGGAAAGTTTGGACATGTTAAAGTAAATGTGGATAGTTTTCAATTTCATTAACCTTGAAAAGATTAACAATAGAATTTAAATATGTTTTATTATATATGATTTGTCATACCAAGTGCTGAGAAAAAAAGGGATTTTGTCACATGATGGGGTGAATGTGGTCTCAATTAGAAATGATTTATTTATAATGAAATGATTTTATCAATTTCTATATTTTGTGTTTTCTTGAATGTTATTATGTATGGAACATAATCTTATTTATATAGAAAAGGGAATACATGTTATATACATTCCTTTTAATTTTTCAATTCTCATTCTCCCTTAAAAAAATCTCTTTCTCTCTTTAGCTTCTTTCTCATTCTCAGTCGTTTTATATTATGTTAGTGTCTCTCTCTCTCTCGCACTCTCTCTCTCTCTCTTCAATGCAACCCTACCTATTATTAAACTTCCACCTCACATTTTTCTTTCAAAACATCAACACCAAAGCAAGACAAATAGTTTGTGTCAAAAAAATATATAGCAAGACAATTAGTTTCTCTTTCTCTACCTATAATTAACACCAACACCAACCCTACCTATCATTAGCACCAACCCTACCTATCACCTGAGTCAGACTTAAAAATTGTGTTGTATGCCATTTGACCTTGAATGTAGGCAATCATCGTTTGATATTGAGAATTGTTTAAGGCACCATCAGCAGCATCACTCTCAGCCACAACACACAATAGAAACAGATGTGTAGTCTTCCCTTTCTTGTAGCCACGAGGGTAACAATGCAATTTGAGACATTTTTCTTTTACATGGCTGAGAAGACCACAATGAGTACACAGGGGATGATCTTTCTTTCCGTATGTACTTTTTAGGTTTCGCAAGGATGACACACACAAATTGTGCATCTTCATTGCAAGAGTAAAGGGTTTAAACCTCACACTGCTTCTCTTCTTGCATAGTCAAGGAGTAGGCACAACCAATGTTGGGAAGAGGATCCTAGAGGAGGATATGACCACGAAAAAATAATCATGTAGCCCCATAAGAAAGGTAAGAACATGCTCACAATTAAGGTGAGTGGTGAGAGGTTGGCTGCCGCCGAAGACGCAATTATGGATAGGGAGAAACTCAGTCAATTCTTCACAAACCTTTGATCTCTAAGTAATAGTTCTCTATAGTTAGAGAACCTTTGGAGCAAGTAATCAAATCATTGCGTAATTGAAACATTCGCAGTCCATTGTTTTGCAGAAAATGTTCTTGCAAACAATACCAAATCACTGTAGTGGTGGAAGAATAAACGATGTTGGATGTAGGGGTTTCTAGTGGTTTGGGTAAATCCAAACCAACCTGTTGTCTAATTCAATCCGAAGTGTTTGGTTTGGACAATTTTCGTGATCGGACCAAAATGGAACCAACTCGTAAAGCCCGTGCTTGTTAGGTTTGGATAACGAATTTTAAAAGTTAAATCCAATCCAACCCGTGAACCTTATGTATGTCTCTTAGCCTTCTACAATTCTACTTCTCTTCAATGTTTCCCATTCAATTGTCACACCCATAAACCATACCTTCTTTCAAAGTCCAAAGAGCATGTTTTCTAGGCAGGAATTTAAGCAGGTGTAAAAAAAGGCAAGAATTCAATCATTCAAAACATGAAACATGATTTAACCACATAATTTATTTATTTCATATGAAATAACAATTATCATTAATCTAATATATTCTCCAAAAATCAATTATTAAAATATTTAGGCTTAAATATCATTTACCCCCTGCAAATATCACGTTTATCCATTTATTCCTCTGCAAAAAAAAACTTTTAAAGTGATCAACGCAAATACAATGCGTTTTCTCACCAAAAAAAAATACAATGTGTTTGCAGTTAAGTCCCTGCTGTTTATTTTTGTTAACAGTGTTAACTTATAAATCTGTATTGCCACCATAAAAAATAGATTAGCTCTCATGAGATAATTTTTATAAACAAATACATGTATAAAGTTATAAGAGATAAAAAAGAGGATATATTTCTATATATTTTCTCTATTTATTCTTCTAATTTTGACTTCTCTTCTAACACCGAACACACAAATTTTCACCAAACAAATTAAATTTTGGGACTAAGTATTTTCTATCACGAAACTAGATATTTTAGTAAAATTTATAGAAGTTTTCTTATATAAAAGTATAATGGACAAATTTTTTGCCCCCTCTAACAAAAATTTATGGTTCCATCACTGAGTGGCATTACACGTGGCAATGTTACTGAAAAAAAATAAGTTTTTTGATTGGTATAAGATTTGAATTTGAATTTGAACTTGCGACCTTAAAGTAGCAACACATACCTCAAAAACAAAAGCTAGAGTGAAAGAGGATTGTCTGTTTGTTTCAATTTTCTTATCTTATTCTTCATTTATGCAATCCTCTCTTTTTTTGTTACAATAGGGAAAATATACATATTTCTTTCTTCTCATTTTTTTTCCACGTTTACTCATTTTATTAACTTTCTTTCCTTTTACTTTCTCTTCACATCCAAAGAATTAAAGGTTTAAAATAATGAAAAATAAGAAACTTACAATAGTGATGCAAATATGATGATCAGATTTTGATTCCTGAGAGTAAAGAAAAAAATGTGTGTGTGTGTGAGAGAGAGAAGGTTAAATCTTCCGAGAGGTTTAGCGTGTAATCTTGTGCACCAATCAGTGGCCGATACACCTTATAAGGTGTGGGTTCTTGCCCCCACAATCAAAATTATTTTAGCTAGTTATATTTGATAAAAATTATTTAATCCCCATTAAAAAAGAGTGAGTAGTTACCACCATGAGTTAATTGTTTTTTAAATGAAGTTTTTTTTTGAAGCAATTTTTTTTATGAAGCATTTTACCTCGGGTCCAATCTTCATCCCGATCCAGGTACTGAACAATGGCGACCACAGTGGGAGGCAAGGACTGATCCATGTGATGTTAATTGTGGGCATTTTCCCCCACTTAACTCAATAATTTTAGTCTATATATGCTTAATAAATCTGTATTGCCCCCATAAAAAATAGATGTAGCTCTCATGAGATAATTTTTATAAACAAATACATGTATAAAGTTATAAGAGATAAAAAAGAGGATATATTTCTATATATTTTCTCTATTTATTCTTCTAATTTTGACTTTTCTTCTAACACCGAACACACAAATTGACACCAAACAAATTAAATTTTGGGACTAAGTATTTTCTATCACGAAACTAGATATTTTAGTAAAATTTATAGAAATTTTCTTATATAAAAGTATAATGGACAAATTTTTTGCCCCCTCTAACAAAAATTTATGGTTCCATCACTGAGTGGCATTACACGTGGCGATGTGGCAATGTTACTGAAAAAAATAAGTTTTTTGACTGGTATAAGATTTGAATTTGAACTTGCGACCTTAAAGGCTCTGATTTAAGAATTGCAACTTGTTAGTAACTTGTTACACACCTTTTAAGTCATTTTGGGTTGGTTCGACTTGCGGTTTTCTATTGGATTAGTTCAATTTTGAACACCCCTGCTATAGTGTCTTGTGGTGTTTGTGGATCAGCAGTTTCCATCCTCTCTCATTTTGTGGAGTTTATTTGTCTATGCTTATCTCCTTTGCATAAAAGTATGCAATGTTTTTCAACTACATTGAATCAACACTTGATGAATTGTTGTAAGAAATTCCAAATGCCTTAAATTGATGAAAATAGTTTCTGTTAACTCATTCTATATCCACCTCTCTTCCTTTTCAAAAACTGTGTTTTGGATGTTATGGGCAAGCAATGCTATAGTTTATAATTTATTTAATATACTAGCTATAAAAATAAATTTTTCATCGTAAATAATATAATAACATTATGCAATGATGTCAAATAGCAGCGCTATAGCGTAGCGGATTTGAACAAACCGCTATTGTCAGCAATCTTCGATATGCTCATCAGTACTATCAAATAGCGGCACTATAGCTTAACGTGGCACTATACCATTACAGAAGTTTTTTTTTTTTAGATAAACTACCATTACAGAAGTTGATCGCGCTTGTCATTTTAAATTGGTCAACGAGTTCATAGTGCCAAATATAAAACTAAACATCATAATTCAACATATCATACTCTCTATATGGTCAACAAATACTTTTGGCGGTAACACTTTTGCCAAAGGGTCAATGATCATAAGACTAATGCAATATATTCAATTCACACTTTATGTTCCTGAGCTTCTTCTTTTATTTCGATTCACTAGGCTTAACACCCTTGGAATACTTGTCAGTTTTAGAGAGAGAAAAAAACTGCTATTTTCCTTCTCTTCTCTTCTCTTCTGTTTTCTCCTCCTCCTCCTCCTCCTCCTCACACGTTCTTTGTTTTTCCTTCTTCCTCCACTCATAAGAACATTTTTCTCTTTTGTTTCACAAACCAAGATCCATGTTCTGAATCTCACAAACCAAAACTTCATTAGCTTTTTCCTCTTTGCAAAGTCTCAGATCTCATAAAAAAAATGGAAAAGGGTTCATTTCTTTTTTGCTTATAAGTATTATCTCTCAATATCCAACACTTTTGCTTTGAATCTCTGTTAATCTAAGCCACTCCCTCTCTATATAATATCGAGTTCATTTTCTAAATCTCTCTCTCATCTTCCTTACCTATCTCTGTCTCCCACGGCTGGAAGTATCTCTCTCTCTCTCTCTCTAAAACAATTAGTAATATCTTCTATCCTTTATTCTCTCCCTTTAAATTCCTTATCACTTAATTTTTTTAACAAAGTTTTTTCTCATGATCTCTCCCTTTCTCCCAAAACAGTAGCATCAACCAACAAGTGAGGTGTGGAGTGACATTTGAGAAGCGCTTGATCAAAGGAGCAACCTCAAACTATGGCTCCTGTGGGTGAGAAACTTCTTCACTTCTCTTCATATATTTTTAATTTTAAGTTAAAAGCTTTGGTAGAGTTGATTATGGAATTTTAATTATGTTTTTATCACTCTTTTTTCTTGAAAAAAAATTGCTTTCAAACAAGTCACAAAACCCAGAGATTTTAGAATGTGGCTTTATGGTTAAAAAGGAATCAGAAAATTTTAGCTTTTGCTTTTAGATACAAAGGAGAAAAAATTAGTTTTTATTGGTTGTTCTTTGCAAAAATGAAGATAAATCATTTAGAGAAATTATTTTTTTTTATCAAGTTTTAAACTTAGATCTCATGATAAAAATGAGATCTTTGATAAAAAGGAAGTAGATTTTTAGTTTTGAATATGTTCAAATAATTTTGTGGTAAAAATATCTAATTTAGAAGATACCAAGTTGAAGCTTTAATTTGACATTTTGTAAGAAAAAAAGTTGAAGCTTTGATACAAAAAATTCTTAAAAGACTGAAATCTTTTAGGCTTTTTAAAGTTAATGAGACGGATCTATCGAAAATAAATGTTTTTTTACAAAGTTAAATAATTTTAGTTGAGTAATCATTAAATTTTTTAAAGAAAAATTTGATTTTGATATAAAATGGCTTGTGGATCTAAAAGAAAAATGAAATCTCTGTGAAAAAGGTAGGAGTTTTAAGGTGTTGAAAATGTTTAAAATGATTTTGGAGTAAAAACATCTAATTTATAAGATGATCGGTAGAAGCTTTGACATAACAGAATCTTAAAAGTTTTGATCTTTTAAAGTTAATGAGATATATCTATTGAAAAAATAGTATTTTTAGAAAGTTAAATAATTTGGTTTTCTAATCAATAAGTTTTTATAGGAAAACTTTGATTTTGAGTATATTTGGATAGATCTAGTTTGAACTTGGTCAGATCTGGTTTGAAACTAGCCTTCAAGCTCTGTTCCAGTTTGATATGCTTCGATTGTATTTCATTTTCAAGCTCCGGTAGATATGATTTATAATAAAAGGTTCATCTACTTTCACCCACTTCCTTTTTTGTTCTTGTTCTTTAGTTTTTATAGATCTGTGTTACTTTACTTCTTCACTTGTTTCTTTTCTTTCAACTTCTTTCTTTTTTATGAGAACTAAGATTTTGCAAAGAGGAAAAAGCGAATGAGGTTGGTTTGTGAGATTGAGAACATGAATCTTGGAAATTATATAGAGAGGGTAGTCATGGGTTTAACTTTACTACTCTACAACCAATATCTTACCTACTTCATTGTGGGGTATTCAATGCAAAAAAAAAAAGATAAACAAACTAGTCTCTTACAAAAAAATTGGAGACCAACTATAAAATGTATTAGTTTAGTCTCCAAAAAATGATGACATGGACGAAATTAGTTCTTTTTTTATAAACGGAGTGGTTCAATAAATTAAGACACATGAGTCAACAGTATTGGTTCAATAATCCAATATAATCGAACTAATGGGTAACAATAATCCAATATAATCACTCATTTGTTCAATTTTTATTTATTTATTTATTGTTTTAGGTTTTTTATTTTATTTATTTTGAGATTATTTTGAAAGCACACAATCAAAGAAGAATTTTATTTGAAGTTGTTAGTTTGTCTATTCTTCCTATTCTCATTCACTTTAGGTTTAATTTTTCTCCATTTTTGATTATTTATGTCTAACTCTCTTATCAATTATTCTCTCTCTCATTTTATATTATTTCTGTATTTGATGTTTCTCTCTTCTAAAGAAATCTAAAATCAACAAAGGCATAACCTACTAATGACACTCAATTCCAAATTCATTTCCTTATTCCTAACAAGTCACTTCATATAAAAATAAAAACACAGATAAAAAATAATGGAAAAAAAAATATTCTTAGAGAAAGTATCCTAATGCTCCCAAAAAAATTTGGATTTGGATCCAATGTAATCGGAATGCTACGCACTCATGCATTCAGTGCATCTCAGCCATGCTCTATATTACATGCACTTCTTCACTACAATATACTCTATGTCTCTATATTATATAGAGTTCATTTACCATGCTCAACTACCCTCCCCACCTTTCTAAATTATTTTTCCCTATAAATAGAAGGTACCCCCCAAAGGCTCAAACACACACACACACACTTCACACTATAATTCTATACTCAATACTCTCAACTGATCAGTTTAAGTCACGGTTGGTTCCAAGTGAGAGTGCAAATACAATCTTTCAGGAACAACATCATCCATCAAGCTTCAAACACAACCATTTTCACTCTCTCTCTCTCTCTCTCTCTCACACACACACACACGTACTCTCTCTCTATTTATGTCTTGCAATTTTAGTAACCACCCAAACTCAGATTAAGTCACAACCATCGGTATTGTGTTGTGTTGTGTTGTGTTGTTTTGTTGGTGAGCTTCATAAGAAAAGGTTCATCTACTTTCCCTCCTATTTTTTTTCTTCTTCTCTGGTTTTTACAGATTTGTGTTTTTCTACTTCTTTACTTGTTTCTTTTCTTTCAACTTCCTTCTTTACTTTCCGATTCATTTTGGAGTCTGGATTATATATAGATCTGTATTTTTGCACTTGCTTTCTTGTTTCTTTTCTTTCAACTTCCTTCTTTACTTTCCGATTCCTTCTTTACTTCTTCTTCTTTTGCTTTTATATATAGATCTGTATTTTTGCACTTGCTTTCTTGTTTTTTTTCTTTCAACTTCCTTCTTTACTTTCCGATTCATTATATAGAGTCCAGACTCCAAAATGAATCGGAAAGTAAAGAAGGAAGTTGAAAGAAAAGAAACAAGTAAAGAAGTAGAAAAACACAAATCTGTAAAAACCAGAGAAGAAGAAAAAAATAGGAGGGAAAGTAGATGAACCTTTTCTTATGAAGCTCACCAACAAAACAACACAACACAACACAACACAATACCGATGGTTGTGACTTAATCTGAGTTTGGGTGGTTGCTAAAATTGCAAGATATAAATAGAGAGAGAGAGAGTGTGTGTGTGTGTGTGTGTGTGTGAGAGAGAGAGAGTGAAAATGGTTGTGTTTGAAGCTTGATGGATGATGTTGTTCCTGAAAGATTGTATTTGCACTCTCACTTGGAACCAACTGTGACTTAAACTGATCAGTTGAGAGTATTGAGTATAGAATTATAGTGTGAAGTGTGTGTGTGTGTTTGAGCCTTTGGGGGGTACCTTCTATTTATAGGGAAAAATAATTTAGAAAGGTGGGGAGGGTAGTTGAGCATGGTAAATGAACTCTATATAATATAGAGACATAGAGTATATTGTAGTAAAGAAGTGCATGTAATATAGAGCATGGCTGAGATGCACTGAATGCATGAGTGCGTAGCATTCCGATTACATTGGATCCAAATCCAAATTTTTTTGGGAGCATTAGGATACTTTCTCTAAGAATCTTTTTTTTTTCCATTATTTTTTATCTGTGTTTTTATTTTTATATGAAGTGACTTGTTAGGAATAAGGAAATGAATTTGGAATTGAGTGTCATTAGTAGGTTATGCCTTTGTTGATTTTAGGTTTCTTTAGATGAGAGAAACATCAAATACAGAAATAATATAAAATGAGAGAGAGAATAATTGATAAGAGAGTTAGACATAAATAATCAAAAATGGAGAAAAATTAAACCTAAAGTGAATGAGAATAGGAAGAATAGACAAACTAACAACTTCAAATAAAATTCTTCTTTGATTGTGTGCTTTCAAAATAATCTCAAAATAAATAAAATAAAAAACCTAAAACAATAAATAAATAAATAAAAATTGAACAAATGAGTGATTATATTGGATTATTGTCACCCATTAGTTCGATTATATTGGATTATTGAACCAATACCGTTGACTCATGTGTCTTAATTTATTGAACCACTCCGTTTATAAAAAAAGAACTAATTTCGTCCATGTCATCATTTTTTGGAGACTAAACTAATACATTTTATAGTTGGTCTCCAATTTTTTTGTAAGAGACCAGTTTGTTTATCTTTTTTTTTTGCATTGAATACCCCACAATGAAGTAGGTAAGATATTGGTTGTAGAGTAGTATAGTTAAACCCATGACTCCCCTCTCTATATAATTTCCAAGATTCATGTTCTCAATCTCACAAACCAACCTCATTCGCTTTTTCCTCTTTGCAAAATCTTAGTTCTCATCAAAAAGAAAGAAGTTGAAAGAAAAGAAACAAGTGAAGAAGTAAAGTAACACAGATCTATAAAAACTAAAGAACAAGAACAAAAAAGGAAGTGGGTGAAAGTAGATGAACCTTTTATTATGAATCATATCTACCGGA
The DNA here is from genome assembly GCA_020916435.1 of Oxytropis ochrocephala. Taxonomy (NCBI): domain Eukaryota; kingdom Viridiplantae; phylum Streptophyta; class Magnoliopsida; order Fabales; family Fabaceae; genus Oxytropis; species Oxytropis ochrocephala. The sequence goes on along the minus strand of CM037095.1, from coordinate 1,250,041 downwards.
GCTTGAAAATGAAATACGATCGAAGCATATCAAACTGGAATAGAGCTTGAAGGCTAGTTTCAAACCATATCTGACCAAGTTCAAACTGGATCTATTCAAATATACTCAAAATCAAAGTTTTCCTATAAAAACTTATTGATTAGTCAACCAAATTATTTAACTTTCTAAAAATACTATTTTTTCAATAGATTATCTCATTAACTTTAAAAGATCAAAACTTTTAAGATTTTGTTATGTCAAAGCTTCTACCGAACATCTTATAAATTAGATGTTTTTACTCCAAAATCATTTTAAACATTTACAACACCTTAAAACTCCTACCTTTTTCACAAAGATTTCATTTTTCTTTTAGATCCACAAGCCATTTTATATCAAAATCAAATTTTTCTTTAAAAAAATTAATGATTACTCAACTAAAATTATTTAACTTTGTAAAAAAACATTTATTTTCAATAGATCTGTCTCATTAACTTTAAAAAGCCTAAAAGTTTTCAGTCTTTTAAGAATTTTTTATATCAAAGCTTCAACTTTTGTTCTTACAAAATGTCAAAGCTTCAACTTGGTATCTTCTAAATTAGATATTTTTACCACAAAATTATTTGAACATATTCAAAACTAAAAATCTACTTCCTTTTTATCAAAGATCTCATATTTATCATGAGATCTAAGTTTAAAACTTGATAAAAAAATAATTTCTCTAAATGATTTATCTTCATTTTTTCAAAGAACAACCAACAAAAACTAATTTTTTCTCCTTTGTATCTAAAAAACAAAAGCTAAAATTTTCTGATTCCTTTTTAACCATAAAGCCACATTCTAAAATCTCTGGGTTTTGTGACTTGTTTGAAAGCAATTTTTTTTTTCAAGAAAAAAGAGTGATAAAAACATAATTAAAATTCCATAATCAACTCTACCAAAGCTTTTAACTTAAAATTAAAAATATATGAAGAGAAGTGATGAAGTTTCTCACCACAAGACGAGAGCCATAGTTTGAGGTTGCTCCTTTGATCAAGCGCTTCTCAAATTTCACTCCACACCTCACTTGTTGGTTGATGCTACTGTTTTGGGAGAAAGGGAGAGATCATGAGAAAAAACTTTGTTAAAAAAATTAAGTGATAAGGAATTTAAAGGGAGAGAATAAAGGATAGAAGATATTACTAATTGTTTTAGAGAGAGAGAGATACTTCCAGCCGTGGGAGAAGAGATAGGTAAGGAAGATGAGAGAGAGATTTAGAAAATGAACTAGATATTATATAGAGAGGGAGTGGCTTAGATTAACAGAGATTCAAAGCAAAAGTGTTGGATATTGAGAGATAATACTTAGAAGCAAAAAAGAAATGAACCCTTTTCCATTTTTTTTATGAGATCTGAGACTTTGCAAAGAGGAAAAAGCTAATGAAGTTTTGGTTTGTGAGATTCAGAACATGGATCTTGGTTTGTGAAACAAAAGAGAAAAATGTTTTTATGAGTGGAGGAAGAAGGAAAAACAAAGAACGTGTGAGGAGGAGGAGGAGGAGTAGAAGAAGACATGTACAGATCTATAAAAACAAAAGAAGAAGAAAAAACAAAAGTAAGAGAAACAGAAGAGAAGAGAAGAGAAGAGGAGGTGGAGAAGAAAGGATGGGGAAATGAGAGAACTTATAGAAGAAGAGAGAGAGAGAGAGTGTACTTTGTGTGAGAGAGTAGAAGAGGCTCTTGAGTTGAGTTGAGATTAAACTTGCATTATTGCATTCAAGGTGTGTTTCAGTAGGGATTTGGATCCTCTCATGCAACACTCTCTCAATCAATCTCTACACTCTCTATCCGTTTCAGTAGTTGCATCGGCTAGTCAATAATTTAGGCTCTGTTTGGTATAAAGTAGCGGATAGCAGATAAGCTAGCGGATGAGCGGATAGCGGATGAGCTAGCGAATAGCGGATGAGCTAGCGGATAGCGGATGAACTAGCTGATAGCGATTGATGTGTTTGGTAAAACTAGCGGTTGAACTAGCTGATAAATGTTAAATGACATACAAAGATATATTTATTTAATTCATGATTACATTTATTTAATAAGGATAGAGAAGAAATTTAAGAAAAATACGAAGGGTAAAAATGCCAAAAAAAAGTGAGACGCTATCCACTATCTGCTAGCGTTTTTTGAAACGCTAAACGCTATCCGAAAAACGCTAAACGCTAGTGCTTACCAAACATGTGTAATCTTCACCCGCTAGTTCCATCCGCTATTTTCATCCGCTATTTTCATCCGCTATCCGCTAGCGGATGGGACGCGCCAAACAGAGCCTTAATGTTTGGTTTCAAATAAATAATTACTCCTTACAAAAATTATTCCCAATTATTACTAATGGGTAACGCACCATCCATATTCTAGTTATTACGCATTATTTCAGAGATGGTCCCAAATACTCCTTCCATCACCTTTATAAGTAAAAATTGGTCAACGAAAATTTATGTATTTAGTTCAAATTTTAGATTAAATACATCAACTTTTACTTATAAAAGAGACTTAATGAAGAGTGGGGGGACGCTTTAACAAGACATAGTAATTAATTATTATTATTATTATTATTATTATTATTATTATTGTTATTATAACGTAGAATAATATATATATATATATATATCTATTTATTATTATTATTAAAAGAAAAGAAGGGTTAAACATATTTTTGGTCCCAATAAAATTTGAGATTTTTGTTTTTGTTCCTTATAAAAAGTTTCAAATCACTTTTAGCCCTCACATTTTCTTGCTTTTAGACTTTTAGTCCCTCATGAGAGGCTAGAATTATTGACGAAGGAAAATATAGAGCCTAAAAAGGAGTGAAGTTTTTTAAAGGGACTAAAACAAAGTTTTCAAATTTTATAGGAACCAAAAATATATTTAACTCAATAAAAAATAGGTAATAGAAAAGATTAGGGAATATTTACGGGTGAAGGAAACCTAAATTCCCAAATGAATAAATCCATACGAGCAGCTAGGACAAGAAGAATGTCCTGCAGCCATAGCAATTGCTAAATGGCATTAATAGGAACATTTAGCATCATTTTTCAGACAGCAATAATAGTGATAAAACATCATTTAGCATCGGGTTTTTAAACACTCGATGTTAAAAGCAATGTTATTAAAATCGACTCGGTGATCGACCCGGTGAGGGTACTGGGTCACAGGGCCAATGGGTGGACCGTTGGGTCACTAATCGGCCCGCATGACCCGTGACACTAGTAAAAACTAATAAAAATAGGCATGATGTGTATAAATTGATTAAATTCATGCATCACAGAGTTATGAAATGTTTTACCATATTTTAAAAAATGTCTAAAAACTCAGAAAATATTAACATAACTAACTAACTAACTAACTTATTTAGTATTAAAAAACATTAAATGTTAAATAGATATATAAAATAGGTAGAGTGAAATTTGTTAGAAATAAAATAATGAATGGTCTAAATATATTTAAATACACAAGATAACAACATAACATTGTTGCCCTGGTGGTTAGCTAGCGCTGCTAGTAAAGAGAGGGAGCGGGATCGAATCCTACTTTTTGCATTTTTTAGTAAGCATTGCGAATTTTCTGAGACAAAGGCGCGGGTCAACGCGGGTTTGACCGAGTCAAGCTGCGGGCTGATGACGTCATACCGGGCCAATTACATAACCGATCCGAAATCCAAACGTAACCGACCAACTTTGTGGGTCACGGGCGAACCGGGCCGACCGGCCGGGTCGGTCCGGGTTTAATAACACTGGTTAAAAGTGACATTTAGCATTGATTATTTAATCGATGCTAAATGTCTCGCTTTTAACATCGCGAGACATTTATTTATCTTTCTTTTACAATATTTATTTTTATCTTTATTTTAATGCATTATGCCAGTAGAATAATCCAACTCTCGCATCCCATTCACCCAACCTGACTCTCTCAAGAGGAGTCAGAAAACCCACAGTCGAGGAGTAGAGTTCCCTCCTCGACGCAATTGCTTGAAAAATAGATGAATCAAAGACTTGTCCAAACCCCTGGCCGATCCCACGGCTAGGACCTAAGAGTTTGACAACAAGAGTTACTAATTAAAAAAATGTTATTGTCAGCTATCAAATTTGTTATTTTTCAAAAGCACTATTTGTTCTACGTATTTATGATATGAGAAAAGAAACATTTATTAAAAAAATGAAATAAGCATGCCGATTAAATATAACACAAAAATACTTAACAATCAGAAAGAAGTCCTTATCTTCAACGTTTTCCTTCCACGCAACTCATGATCTCAACAATGACTTGTGCACCACAATTGCGAACACCTCGAGAACCTTTGTTTATGATATGAGAAAACAAACATTTATTTAAAAAATGAGATAAGTATGTCGATTAAATATAACACAAAAATACTTAGCAATTAGAAAGAAATCCTTACCTTAAACATTTTCCTTCCACGCAACTCATGATCTCAACAATGACTCATGCACCACAATTGCGAACACCTTGAGAACCATAATTAGAAACTACACTCTAAAATCCGAAACCTACTCAGAGCCATAGTTTTCTTACCATAAAATCCTAAGATATTTTAGCCCAATATTTAATCAAGATTCCAACACTCTAAAATCTTTTATCTCTTGAACACTTATTCAACAGATGGAAACAAGGCGGTTTAATCACTTATCTACTGCTTACTGTTTTGTTTTAAGCGTGAGATTGTCTTCAAAGTTCTTTTAACAAAGGAAGCAAAATAAGTCTAAAGTCTTAAAAATAAAAATTTTCAACTTTGAAATTTATTTGCTTTTCCAAGGTTGTATCATTTTTAACAAATTCTTTCAAGCACGTCTAAAGCCTTAAGACCTAACGTGTTACAAAACCATAGCTTTTCTTTATATACAAATCTCAAGCTTTTTTACCAACTCAAACAATGTGAAGTTTCTTTGAAAATGAAGTAGATTCAAGCGACGATCATTAAAACTTAAACCAAAAGAGTGAGTTTTCTCAAAGATCTGTTCTCACTCTATGTTAAAAACGATTCCTTTTTGTTAAAGCAAAGTTTTTTTTTCTCTTCTTTTAGTTTAGATCTATGAGTTTACCAAGTAGATGAAAACTTAGTGAAAATCATAAATGAATATAAATCAGCATAAAAAATCAAAACTTTTCAAACACTACAATTTTTTTATAATAAAAATACAAACTTTTTAGTAAAATGAATTATTTGTATTCCAAGGCTTCCAACCCTTATAAAACTCATGGGTTCTAGTTAATTCTTTTTATTAGTACAAAGATTTGGTTTCTCTCTTTTAAATTAGTTTATAAAAAAACTGAGATCTGAGGTAAAACATAGTTAGATCTAAGTTTAGAAATTCAAAAACCTCATAAAAATGAAAACATTCTAAGTATATAAAGTGTCTCCATCCTTTTAACAAAGAAACTTAAAAATTTCATCAAAAGGGAGATCCACCAAGGATCTATCATGCTCATATTTCTTAGTTTTACAAAAAAAATGCCACAAACATGTGATCCTTTCATGACGGAATTTGGATGTCAAAATGTGAAACCTTAGAATCAATATAATTTGCATATATTTATCAAGCGCTGATGAGTAAAAGTAGCTGAAGTACCTATAACATCCCAGTGAGTAACTTATAATTTAACATTGCATGTGCAACAAAGATGGATGTGGCTTTGTTGTTGTGTTTCATGTGTGTTGTTTTGTATTCTATAATCCATCCATGAAAGAAAAAAAAAGTGAAGTAAGTACTTCTGGTTGAATCAATGCAGGAACTTAAATTTTGGTTAACTATCTTGGGTCTAGGCTTATTTTATTTTACTCAACTTTGGGATTTGTAATTAAGTATTTATTTAGATTGAATTTTATTAACTTATCATGATTTTGACTTTAATTTTTGTTGAGAGAAATGTGCTTTATATAAAAAATAATTAGGTTTTTCTTATGAAACTACTATGTTTAGTATTAATTACTAGTGTGAAAAGATAAAGGAATATTTGAATAGTTTATAAAATTATTAAGGAGATATATTGTGCGTTATTAACACTAGTCCTCAATTTCTACACTCAACAAAAATAAAAGGGTGAGAATCACAAAATCAAAACATTGTATAATGTTGTGGTGACCATGCCATATCTACCGGAGCTTGAAAATGAAATACGATCGAAGCATCTTATAAATTAGATGTTTTTACTCCAAAATCATTTTAAACATTTTCAACACCTTAAAACTCCTACCTTTTTCACAAAAAATTCATTTTTCTTTTAGATCTAAACTCCACAAGCCATTTTATATCAAAATCAAAGTTTTCTTTAAAAAATTTAATGATTACTCAACTAAAATTATTTAACTTTGTAAAAAAACATTTATTTTCAATAGATCTGTCTCATTAACTTTAAAAAGCCTAAAAGTTTTCGGTCTTTTAAGAATTTTTTATATCAAAGCTTCAACTTTTTTTCTTACAAAATGTCAAAGCTTCAACTTGGTATATATCTTATAAATTAGATATTTTTACCACAAAATTATTTGAACATATTAAAAACTAAAAATCTACTTCCTTTTTATCAAAGATCTCATTTTTATCATGAGATCTAAGTTTAAAACTTGATAAAAAAAAATAATTTCTCTAAATTATTTATCTTCATTTTTGCAAAGAACAACCAACAAAAACTAATTTTTTTCTCCTTTGTATCTAAAAAACAAAAGCTAAAATTTTCTGATTTCTTTTTAACCATAAAGCGACATTCTAAAATCTCTGGGTTTTGTGACTTGTTTGAAAGCAATTTATTTTTCAAGAAAAAAGAGTGATAAAAATATAATTAAAATTCCATAATCAACTCTACCAAAGCTTTTAACTTAATTAAAAATATATGAAGAGAAGTGAAGAAGTTTCTCACCCACAGAACGAGAGCCATAGTTTGAGGTTGCTCCTTTGATCAAGTGCTTCTCAAATTTCACTCCACACTTGTTGGTTGATGCTACTGTTTTGGGAGAAAGGAGAGATCATGAGAAAAACTTTGTTAAAAAAATTAAGTGATAAGGAATTTAAAGGGAGAGAATAAAGGATAGAAGATATTACTAATTGTTTTAGAGAGAGAGTTACTTCCAGCCGTGGGAGAAAGAGATAGGTAAGGAAGATGAGAGAGAGATTTAGAAAATGAACTAGATATTATATAGAGAGGGAGTGGCTTAGATTAACAGAGATTCAAAGCAAAAGTGTTGGATATTGAGAGATAATACTTAGAAGCAAAAAAGAAATGAACCCTTTTCCATTTTTTTTATGAGATCTCAGACTTTGCAAAGAGGAAAAAACTAATGAAGTTTTGGTTTATGAGATTCAGAACATGGATCTTGGTTTGTGAAACAAAAGAGAAAAATGTTTTTATGAGTGGAGGAAGAAGGAAAAGCAAAGAACGTGTGAGGAGGAGGAGGAGAAGACATGTACAGATCTATAAAAACAAAAGAAGAAGAAAAAACAAAAGTAAGAGAAAACAGAAGAGAAGAGAAGAGAAGAGGAGGTGGAGAAGAAATGATGGGGAAATGAGAGAACTTATAGAAGAAGAGAGAGAGAGAGTGTACTTTGTGTGAGATTGTGTTCATCAAACCTTTTCTTAGTTTTAAAGCTCAAACCTTTTCAACAAAAATACAAAAGTGAGAAAGTGTGTTCATCAAAAACAACAAAAATACAAAAGATCATGAAGAACTAAGTATAAAAATCATGATCAAAGCTTAAAAATTTAATATTTTTTCTCAAGTAACCAACTAACAACTAAACTTTCATTAAATATTTTAAATGCATTAAAGGAAGAAGAAGCAGAAGAAATTACCCCCATCCAGCAGCCCCTTCTAGCTACTTCACTTGCTTGTGATGGTGGAATTCTTTTTAAACCACCAGAAGGATAATGTATAAGAAGGATATACAAAGCATTCATAGAAAGAAAAGAAGCTAGAGGCTATAAGCACACTGGGTTTTATGAGCTAGAAAACATTGTGTTGGCTAGATCTAACAAGCTGGAGAAAGAAGGAAATGGAGCTAGAGAAAGAGAAGTAATATTTTTTAGAGTGTGTTTGTATGTTGGAAAGGAGTACTTTAAATAATAAATATTGGGTGGGTTCGTGGATGGATTCTAAAGAGAAAAAAGAAGTGAATGTTTTCTAGCTCAGGTGGATGGTCTTATTAATGCATGTGAAATTATTGTTGTTATTTTTATTATTATCAGAAGTTTACGTGAATTGGGTTCTGGGAATTCACCAGGGTTAGAACAAACCTCGTAGCTCTTTGAACTCACTAAAGAGGTACTTATAGATCACCCACTAAAGAGGTCTTCATGACTCTTTGAACCCTTTGGTTAAAAGTAGTCGTTAGCAGATAAACTAGTAGATAGTAGATGAGCGGATAGCAGATAACAGATGAGCTAACGAATAACAAATAGTTTGACTAACATTTTAGTTCTTAATGACTAACATTTTAGTTTGACTAACATTTTATTATTATTATTATTATTATTATTATTATTATTATTATTATTATTATTATTATTATTATTATTATTATTATTATTATTATTATTATTATAAACAAATGCAGCATAGTAGGAAAATGTGCTTCGTAGACAAATCACTATGCAATATGTATGCGTTTTCTTTTGTCATGTGATGATGCCTCTGAATTATATTTGTAAGAATGCTTACAAGTGTATTTTAATTTAAACAAATGAACAAAGTAGGAAAATGTGTTTAATTGGCTTGACATAGACGTGCATCGAGTAATGTAAGAAAGCTTATTTGGAAATATGCTATATATATGATGGAGTATTATTTAGCTCACACACATAAATTTGGCCTATCGTTTTAGGTTGCTAGATTAGTACTTATAGATTTTGACATAAGGTAAACTTTGGAAAATGCTACTACACTATGTATGGTGAATTTTATTATCAACTCTTGTGAGTCACTATCCGTAATTTATGATTAAGTTAAAGATTCTAATATTTTGGATTTAATAACTATAATGAGTTTGAGTTTAATTTTTTATTTTTTTTTAACTTTTAGAACTTTTTCTCTATTTTAAAGTGTTGGACCACTTGTACCACCTATCATTAATATTTTTGACTTATCAACAAAAAAGAAGGGTTGATTTGAGTGGTAACCGACTAGACTTAGATTTGAGTGGTAACAAAAAAGTTATTTCCTTTACAACACCATATAAATCTAGTATTTATTCCAAGATGTCAATTTTTAATCTTAATATATATGCTGATAATCAATTATCAGACATATTTAGTGAACATTGTTGTTTAATTATTTTGTACTCAGTTTACTAAGACCAGACACTTTACATCCCACAGATGAATTCACGGCGCAAAAGGGGATAAAACAAGGTGATCCCTTGGCACCCTTTTTGTTCTTGATTGCGGCGGAAGGCCTAGCCGGATTGGTAAAGAAGGGTGTAGAAACCGATTGCCTAAAGAGGTTTAAAATAAATGAGAATTTGGCTATTCCTATGTTGCAATTTGCCGATGACACCATTCTTCTTTTTGACGGGAGTGAAGGGAGTGTTTGGGGATTAAAGTCTATCCTTAGGAGCTTTGAATTAGCTTCGGGGTTAAAGGTGAATTTTGCAAAAAGTAATATCATTGGATTGAACTTGGAGGAGCGGATCGTTAACGGTATGTCTTCATTCTTGGCTTGTAAGGTGGGCGAGGTGCCATTTAAATTTTTAGGAGTACCGGTAGGGGCAAATCCTAGAAGAGCATCAACGTGGCAGCCGGTGATTGACTCTATTAAAGCTAGATTGACCCTATGGAGAAGCACAAAATTATCATTTGGAGGGAGGGTGACTTTGATTAATTCCATCTTGTCCTCACTTCCATTGTATTTGTTCTCAATGTTCAAGGCTCCCAAGAAGGTCATTGGTGAAATTAATAAATTACAAAGGAGGTTCTTGTGGGGTGGGGATGAGGATAAGAGGAAACTGACTTGGGTTAGGTGGGACATAGTGTGCAAACCCAAACAAAAAGGAGGGTTGGGCGTGAAAGACATTCAAGCTTTTAATATTGCCCTTCTTGCTAAGTGGAGATGGAGGTTGTTGATGGAGGATGAATCCCCTTTATGGAAGCAAGTATTGCACAGTAGATATGGAGCAATAAAGGCGTGGAGTGGTGAATTACCTGCAGTGTGTATAACGAGGAAAACCTCCCTGTGGTGGCGTGATTTGTTACAGTTGGGAGATGGTCAAGGGCTGGATAGAACTTGGTTCACTTCGGTGACCAAACTAAAGATGGGAATGGGTGATAAAGTCAAATTCTGGCATGATAAATGGTTAGGTACCGAGACATTAGCAGAGCTGTTCCCTTTGGTTTTGCAACACTGCGTAAGGGATGATGCAATAGTGGCTGAGATGGGGGCGTGGCTGTCATCGGGTTGGAGCTGGGAATGGTTCTGGTTTGATGAAGCAGCAACTGTTACCGCTGATAAAGTGGAGGAATTGAAGGAACTGCTGCTGGGAGTGCAGCCAATGAAGGAAGGTAATGATAAGTGGTATGGTTACCCGATACTGTCTGTGGTTTTACGGTGAAATCCTGCTACTCTTGGGTACGTAATTTCTCAGCTGGCATCGGTTTGGAGCTTGATGATCAGGTGTCCGAAGCCTGCAGGTCCTTGTGGAGTAATACTCTACCCTCTAAGGTGCTGATTTTCTGTTGGAAATTACTGTTGAACAAGCTGCCAACAAGGGAAAACCTATACAACAGAGGAATTTTGACGCCTCCTTACGGTCTTTGCTGCGTTTTCTGCTTCTCAGTAGTCGAATCTGCTGATCACCTAGTTCTTGAAAAATTTTCAATTTTTCATTAGTGTTTAAGCAAGGAAAGATGTATTGAGTTAACTTAAATGTTGACACTATTCATCTGTTTGGATGTTACACTAACAGGAAGAGAATGAGAAGAAAAAAAAATATAAATAAGAGTAAGCAAAAGTAAATTGAGTTAATTTAAATGTTGTTTGTCTCTAGAGAAACTGGAGTGAAAGAAAAGTAAAATTCCCATTGCTTATTTGGTTGTGCATGAAATGAGAACAAAGAAAATAAGATATGAATGGATTTACAATTATATTTATATCCCAAAAATCATATATTACATTTCTTATTTTTATTTTGGCTTTAATTACATTTTAGGTCCCAAAAAATATGATGGTTCTTGAATAAGTCTATACTTTTTCATTTTTAGTTCCCAAATTTAACAAAATAGTGTCTTTAGATCCTCGTGAAGGTACCTACATGAGTTGGTCAGAGCGGTAACTAGGCTTGTATCTCATTCCAAGGTCTCGGGTTGATTTTTGGGTGTGTCAAAGTCGGTGAATGTTGCACACTAATAACACGGTAACCAAAAAAAGATCCCTACAAATTAAGGTTCTTTTAGGGATCCAAGGCAAGACTCGTGACTTTTGTGTTTTAAGGACTAGAAAATGACCAAAGAAAATCAAGGAGGGATTGATTCTGAAATCATCTTATTTTTAGCATAAAAACATATTTAATCTTAATCAATTAAGATTAGAAACTATGTTCGGCGGTGAATACTCTAGTCTCGACCAAAAATATAAGTTGATAATCATTTGTCAGACATATCTTGTAAATATGATCTTCGTGTGAAGGTTAAGAAATTGTGGCCCTTCAAAACAAGAAATGAAGAATCTTATAAATATAGAAAATAAAAATACATTTTATCAAAAGAAAATAAAATAAAAATACAAACAAAGGATTGTATCTAGCTAGCTAGCTAGGGTTCTACAATATTGAAGTAATTAATTGCAATATATCTTTTATAGCTTATGGGTGAGAACATGACAGGCTTTTTTGGGTGGAAATCTCACCAAAATAAATTCCCAGCTGTGTATCACATCCAAATATATCCTATAAAGGTTCTCATTCAAATTTTTTACTTTAATTCATGTCAGATACGTATGAGGATATTTCCTAACCAATATAGAAATATTATGACCACTGCCAAAAAAATAATAGAGAAATATTATAAAAAAAATTAATACAAAAACGGAAAGGAATCTATGTGTATTAATGCATAGAACCACTGCCAACCTCTTTTTGAGATGTACATCAATAACATTCAATTGGTAGAGATTAAAATTGGGAGAAAATTATTCCATCGACAACAAACTAAGGTAACATGTGCATTGTCCATGTAATCAAATTAATTTTTTGGGAGCTTGTATGTTAGTTTCTATTAGCTATCTCTCGAGCCGAGTAAAACAACAATAGGCAATAAAGCTCCCACTCAAGAGATTTAACACTGTTGCGTTCCCAATGCTGCAACCATGTTACAACTCAGTTACAATTTGCTAAATTATCAGCAACACAGTTACAACTCTTATCTAGCTTTCTCAATGAAATATCTGCAGATGGCCCACCTATGACTTTGATACTTTGTTAAATCCGTTGAGAAGAGCTTTTCAACAGTGTTAATTTTTTTTTTGTGTGTAGCAAGGAATATAAAGGATTTACCGATGCAACACTTGAAGGTTGTATACAATTCGGCAGTGGCCGATCCAGAAACTTTTTGTAGTGGGGGCAAAAGTAGTTTAATATTTTTTTAGAGAAAATATTATAAGTATTTAAAATATATAATTTCATGATAAAAAAAAGTCAACACTCAATCCTATATTATTACTTGACAAAACAAAACTTATTCGCTATTTGAGAAATGAAAAATATCAATTTAGTTCTCAAATAACAGTCAAATTAGTCATTTTAAAATAACTTGAGGGACATTTTTGTGACTCTAAAAATTAGTTTTACTAACATTTTAGTTCTTAATGACTAACATTTTAGTTTGTCTAACATATTATTATTATTATTATTATTATTATTATTATAAACAAATGAAGCATAGTCGGAAAATGTGCTTCATAAACAAATCCAGTACTATGCAATATGTATGCGTTTTCTTTTGTCATGTGATGATACCTCTAAATTATATTTGTAAGAATGCTTACAAGTGTATTTTAATTTAAACAAATGAAACAAAGTAGGAAAATGTGTTTAATTGGCTTGACATAGACGTGCATAGAGTAATGTAAGAAAGCTTAGGGTTTTTTTACCCCCTTCATCTTTCCCACCGCATAAATGTCTTTTCGGACAAAAATACCCCTAATTTAACAAAAATTTCCAGAAATACCTACTGCTAAATCCGGTGGGGTTTTTGGATTCCCGGATTTACCAAAAATTACAGGTAAATCCGGTTCGTATTTGTGAACCAAATTTACCTGTAATTTTTGGTAAATTCGGGAATCCAAAAACCCCCCACGCGTTCGTATTGTGTTTTAAATCGTTTATCGTGACGCGCTCGTATCGTATTTTACTCGTATGTGGTAAAATTCATGAACCGGATTTACCAACAATAGAGGTAAATCTAGGAAATTTACTTTTTAAAAAAAAATTAAGGGGTATTTTTGGGATAAATAGTATTATGGGGGTAGGAAAAAAATAATCCGAAAGCTTATTCGGAAATATGCTATATCATGGAGTATTATCTAGCTCACACACATAAATTTGGCCTATCGTTTTAGGTTGCTAGACTAGTACCTATAGATTTTGACATAAGGTAAACTTTGGAAAATGCTACTACACTATGTCTGGTGAATTTTGTTATCAACTCTAGTGAGTCACTATATATCTGTACTTTATGATTAAGTTAAAGATTCTAATATTTTGGATTTATTTTGAAGCAAATATTTTGGATTTTGATAACTATAATGAGTTGAGTTTAATTTGGTGTTTTTTTTTACCTTTTAGAACTTTTTCTCTTTTTTAAAATGTTGGACCACTTGTACCACCTATCAATAATATTTTAAAAAGGGTTGATTCGAGTGGTAACTGCGGGACTCGGATCCCACTCAAAGGTCTTGGGTTCGAATATTGGGTGTGACAAAAACTTTATTGGGAGGGGAGAACCACACTGACCGACCGAAATAATACTGTGGCAGCCGAGTTCATCAAGTGTAGATTAGTTATCGACAAATTGGTGAAAATCGCACACCAATAATATAGTAAAAAAAAAAAGAGGTAATGAATCATAAATAGTAAACTAATTCAAATATAACCTAATGAAGTTAACCAAATAAAACATAATGAAAAATGTATAAGTTCTTTTTTTAACGTGACATCACTAGTTAGAATAATAATATGAGGATTATTTAAATGTAATGACTTGTTGAATTTCTCCAAACCTTGACTATTGAAAGTAGCAGTACATCTTGTGCTGAGTTCCTATTTCAAAAACAAACAAAAAAAGTTGTGAAACTGAAGTATATTCTGTGGATGGCAGTCACGTGGTGTGTTTGGTTTCACCGTAATCATATTCTTTTTAAGGACCAAATTTTTAGTTCTGACGCGGTGATTAATCATGTAAAGGCAATATCATGGAGTTGGTTCATTAGCATTGAGGGTCGAAATTCAGCCTTGAAAATTTCCGACTGGTGGCGAAATCCTATCTATTGTATGAACTCGGTTTAATTCGACTTTTGCTTCATTCTTCCTGGGGTACTTTTTCCTCATTGAGTCTTTTTCCCATGAGGTTTTCCCCCTAGGAGGTTTTAATGAGGCCCCTTGTAGATGAACCGGTTGAGGTGCCCGTTTGCATCTCCTTTAATATAATATTTTGCTTATCAAAAAAAGGAAGACGATTTAGGTACAATGTATTTTCTAGTCTCTATATTTTGATGATAAATTACAAGAGGATGATTTATATTATTAATATTAGTTGGTGATTGATAGTTATTTTCAATTATGTTTTCTCTCTTTAAAATTGATAAAAGTAATCAATAAAAACTTATTTTCTAGGAGAGTTACATGGATTTTGTGTTTCTCATTGCATTGAAGGATATTTCGAAGCAGTGACTCGGTCCCAACAGGTGAAAATTAATTTTTCATAACAAAATGTTTGTAAAATTATTAAACAAAGAAGGTATAAGTAAAAATTCATAAATTATTCATGTCATAAAAATACTATTATCATAATGGTTAAAAACTATCATTATTTAATAAAGTTAGAAATATAAAAACTACCTTGAAAATATTGTGTATCATCAAGTTACATTAAAAAGGTTTAAGTGTTTGTTTTGATCAAAAAACATAAGTTTTTAATTTATTTATTTTTAGATGAAAAATTTTAGAGTGAGGGGATGACGTCGTAGTCCAAGGTAGGGAAGATCTTCAGACTCTTTGAGACTTACGAAGGTAATTAATTTACCTCACCCCAAAGAGGACTAGTGGGGAGTTTTTAATTATTTTTCAATAACATAAGTTGTTGTTTGATTTACAACATATTTTCAACCGTTTCACATTTGACAACATTTACTCTATAATTCTAGGACAAGATCCTAATTGTCTTTCTATTGAATTCCCTCAACTTGAAACTGAAAAGGCTTTTAACAATTCATGGATCAACTATTCAGATTAGAGAAGTTTCATGCGCTCTTGTTGTTGATAGAGCTTCTTTTGTCAAGAATGTTGATTCAAAGGTTCAAGAACATGAGGTTTCCTCTGAGAGAGCCAAGTCAATAATTCTTGAACCAAAAGAACTCGTTAGTGATTTCATCAAGAAGCACAAAACTAAATATAGCATCCATTTCTTTGTGCCACCAAATCAGTTTCATCGTGCATCGTTCGAACTTGACCTGGTTGTTTCAACGACCATTGTGCTGCCTTATGAGAAGAGGACAAAGCACAATTGCACTATGAATGTTAGAGCACAACGTATCGACGTCGTTGTCATCTTTGATCCCGGTGGAACTCACACAGATGTTTGCCACTTTGCTATTACGCTGTCGTTTCTGTCAAGTCTTAGTGGTTAGAAGTTAGATAGGCTTGAAGTTAGCATGTAAGTGCTATTTATAAGCACAAGCTGTACCACATTGTAACTATCTTTTTCAATGTGAATTCATTTGAGTTTTACACTCAATCAAGCTCTCAAGCTTACTTCTCCTATGAGATGAATCTTCATCTCTTTGATCCCGTGATTTCCAAGAAGAGATACAATAACTTCAGCATTAACATGGTTTTTTTGGCTTATTGCAACACACCCTTTTGTGGAGACAAAGATTCTTGAAGAGATTAAATAAAATTTTGGTGAAAAAGAGAAACCAATGATGTTAAATGTGGAAGATGTGAAAAAATTAGTTTATTTACATGGTGCTATATGGCTTTTTCCATTGATATTTTTCTTTGGAAAAAGCAAATAATTTTTGTAGTTGCTATCATTGATTTTTATCCTTTGATGAAAAAATAAGAATGCAAACAACTTCACATTTTTGGAATCTATGCAAATTTTGATTCAATGTATATAGATTATTACACTTTGCAATTCCATGTAAATTATAGAAGTACTTTTTTTCTGGACCACTGCAATGTGGTGTTTAAAATAGGGATGATATTTACTCTTCTTAATTGAATTTAATTTCACGTTTTTGCTCTTCCTAGCTATATACTTATGTTGCCTATTTGTAGCACCTAGGGATAGTATCACACATATTTTCAAATGAATTTATTTCTAAATTGTATTAAGAATTAATTAATTTAAAGAAAGTGAAAACTTTCATACTTTTTTTTCCTTAACTTAACATTCATTAATTAATATTTATATCTCTAATAATGAGATGGACAAATAATAATAACCACTTTGTATATTAAACTTTGATCCTTATCTAATATACATAATAATCAAAATTGTAGATCAAAATTGTAGGATAACAAAAAGGGGATTTTAATTTGATGGACTACAAATTCAAATTCTTATCAATGTAAAAAGGACATGTACTCAAAACTTGGGGGTTATCTTTAGCTGTTTTTGTAACAGGATATGTAAAAACTATATAGTGTCATGTATGTTTCTATCAAATAAATAAATAATATAGAAATTGTCCTTCACTTTCACTCTAACAAATTAATGTAATAGGACATGTCAAAACTATGGTATTGTCATGTATGATATTTTTTGTTTTTAGTTACTATACTACTGCAAGTTGCTTTCTATCTTTTTTTTTTTTTGATAACTCAAGAGTTTTATTTCAATGTGGTACAATTGGTACCAACCCAAATACAATCAGCTCACCCTCCAAGAGATAAAGCACTTAGACTACAGTTACACCATCTATCAAAATCAATAACAACATTAGGATCTAATTTATGACCAACCCAACACCATACTAAGTGCTTGATTTGTTTTACCATATTGTTTACATTGGGTAACCCTCCCCTAAAAATAACATGATTTCTACACGTCCATATGACCCACACAACCGCAATCCAAACCAAATATCTCGCCTTCTTCCACTGTTTATGATTGAGCTGAACATAGGACTGCAGAAACACAGGCCGAAGTATGTCGGCAAGCAAGTCTGCCTGTTGTTGCTCCACCGAGTTGAGAGACCTAATCCAATTTAAGTTCCAAGACCAGTTGTTCCTGTCCTTCAGACCTACTTACTGCAGCTACAACTACCCCCCGATCAGTAGCAACTTCGTACAGTTCCAGAAACATCTCCTTAAATTCATTCGGACCACACTAGCAGTCATGCCAGAATTTTACCGTACTTCCATTGCCTATTTTCAGTTTTAAACCTACGCGGATTTGATCAGTGGTAAAAGAAAAATAAATGCTAATATAGTAAAATGATAGCAAATTTCTCAAGTACATTTTTACATAAACAGGGATGACTAATAACTACTATCACATAATTAAAAAATAAATCAGACAACCAACAATACAAACAAAGTCCAAGGAACAATGCGAGACTCCTAATAAATCATCTAAGACAAGAGCTAACTTGCTAGCATGATAAAACAACTAATAAAATATTGATAGCATTTTTAGTAGCCATAGTTGAATCATTGGAGATGTGAGGGTAGCACAAAGCTTGTAAAAAACCTTTTTTTGGTGAAATAATGTAAACCCATAGAACCTAATAGAAGTCGATAACCTCACAGAAAATGTGACTAATCCAGATCTGAAATCAACAGTGTTGTTGACGGTGCCAACATCAATATGGATTGGGCTTGTTTGCATCTCCTTTTTGCCACTTTCCAAATACATTGATGGGAAGTAGGTTGAGGCGAGAAACTCTGTTGTTGAGTTACTTCCCATCAATGTATTTGGAAAGTGGCAAAAAGGAGATGCAAACAAGCCCAATCCATATTGATGTTGGCACCGTCAACAACACTGTTGATTTCAGATCTGGATTAGTCACATTTTCTGTGAGGTTATCGACTTCTATTAGGTTCTATGGGTTTACATTATTTCACCAAAAAAAGGTTTTTTACAAGCTTTGTGCTACCCTCACATCTCCAATGATTCAACTATGGCTACTAAAAATGCTATCATTATTTTATTAGTTGCTTTATCATGCTAGCAAGTTAGCTCTTGTCTTAGATGATTTATTAGGATTCTCGCATCCGTAAAACAATTATATCTATCAATAACTTACAAAATAAACTTAGGCTCTGCCATAAGCTAGTGAGTTAACATTGCCAAACATAGCGTTAGCTTATAGTGTTTTCTCACTAACTTTTAGCGATAAAGATTTTTAACATATATAAAATGAGAATAGTTAAAAGATTTTTAGTCACATAAAACGATAAAGATTTTCTTTTATCTAAATAGTTAGTCAATAGCTAGAAATGCTGACATGAGAAAACAAATTGGAAAACGAAACAATTTATTTTAATATCCAATGTGATATGACCAACAAGGGTCGACCTGAGCGGTAATTGAGTTAAGATTCCAACTCAAGGTCTCGGATATGATTTTTGGTGTGGAAAAAGCTCTGTTGGGAGGGGAGAACCACACAGACCAGCAAAGTCGGGTACCGTGGTCAGCCAGGTTTCTTAATGTAGATTATTCATCGACAAAGTCGGTGTACTGCGCAACAATAACATGGTACCAAAAAATATCCAATGTGAAATTAATTTGTCAAAAACGGTATCTAAAGTACAACTACAGTATGATATTAATAAAACTCTAAAATATCTAAATATTTTTTCTAAACTTAAGTGACCAAGTTTATAATCAAAATTTGTCAAAATAATAATAATTTATAATCAAAATATCTTTTCCTCCTCAATCTAACCCCTCGGTCACTTTCTCCCTCTCTTCCTCTACATATATATTTACTTCAAGTGAATAAGTGTTGGCGTGTGTGAAGTTTTGAAGAAAACAAGGTTAGAATTATTTTTAGAGAGACAAGAGAATTGTGCAATGAGAGTTGGAAACTTTCCAAAACACCTACATATTTTCCTTTGATCTACAAGAGTAGTGCTACATTGCACAATACATTTATGGTTACATTATTTCTCCATAGTTTTGTAATGTAAACTTTTTAGAGAAAGCTTTACCCATTGCGGCCTTACTCAACTCTAAATTAAATAACACTAACACAAATTACCAAATAAATAGTATTAACAGAATTAAAATTAGGATAAAAAGAACAATAATTGATTCAAAGAGTGAGAAAAAGTTTTTAAAATAAAATATGTGACAGTGTGAGTGTGAGTGTGATACATTAGAGTGGTGCAAAAAACTAGGGACTTTGGTTCAAAACGAAAGACTTAGGTGCAAAATATATTTTCAAGTGTTCAAAATATTTTTCCTATAATTAAATAAATACATTAATAAATATAGTATTACACTTTTTTTTAGGTGTGGAAATATTAGTATTACACATAAATGTATTTAAAAATATTATTATTATTATTATTATTAAACAATGAAGTAGAGAAACACAACAAAGTTGGTAGAGATGGTTGAAAGGCAACTAGAATGAAGTAAAAGCACCTACCCACTCACTTAAATAAAACACTTCCCTCATCAATGAAGTAAAAACACTCCCCTCAACAAAACAAAACACGTCCCTCATAAGAGAGAGAGAGAAGAAGGATCATCACCACCCACCCTCCTGAACTATTCAGTTTGTCACTCCCTTTCACTTAAACACACTTCAAATTTCTCTCAAGCCATCCAATTCTTCTTGCATCTTCTCTGTTGGTGAGCTTCATAAGAAAAGGTTCATCTACTTTCCATTCTATTTTTTTTCTTCTTCTTTGGTTTTTACAGATTTGTGTTTTTCTACTTCTTTACTTGTTTCTTTTCTTTCAACTTCCTTCTTTACTTTTCGATTCATTTTGGAGTCTGCACTATATATAATGTATCTCTTTTCTGTTGTTATTTTGCTAGATCGGTAGAAGACATACAAGATCTACTATATCTTCACAAGGTTCACCTTGTTTCCCTTACTTCTTTTGTTTTTCTTCTTCTTCTTCTTTTCCTTTTATATATAGATCTGTATTTTTGCACTTGCTTTCTTGTTTCTTTTCTTTCAACTTCCTTCCTAAGCCAGTACTTGCTTCATAAAAGATGGTGGTATATCAAACTAACAATAAGTAAAAATGGAGGATCTTATGGCCATTGTTGCAGTATTGTCATGCCCAGATTTGAGACCTTTTTATGTTTTTTCTTCATTCATGATGCATAATATAACACTTGGATAAAATAAATAACGGATTGTTATATACAAGCTTTCTTACCAATTAAAATGATGAAGATGAATGATTACTGGTTGTAATGCGTAGTGTTAAAGAAAAATGAAATCTTTGTGAAAAAGGTTGGAGATTTAAGGTGTTCTGAATGTTTAAAATGATTTTGAGGTAAAAATATCTAATTTATAAGATATCAAGTAGAAGCTTTGACATCAAAAATCTTAAAATTTTAAAAAAGTTGTGATCTTAAGTAAATGAGATGGGTCTATTTAAAAGAAATGGTTTTTTTTTTTGACAAAGTTAAATAATTTCGGTTGAGTAATCAATAAGCTAATTTTATAAGAAAACTTTGATTTTGTTTTAAAATGACTTGTGAAGTTTAGATCTAAAAGAAAAATGAAATCTTTGTGAAAAAGGTAGTAGCTTTAAGGTGTTGAGAAGGTTTAAGTTCAAGTTTGATATTTATTGTTTGATAGACTTAAGAAGCTTATTTTAGCTTAAAGATATTGGAATATATGGAACAATTTTATTTTAATATCATTTAGAATGTCCTAATACATATGTTTGAAAGAATACTTATAATTTGAAGTTATCTTGAATAGTTGCAAAAAGAATTGTGTGAGAAGCAAGATCAACAAGTGAAAATGCAAGAAGAATTGGATGGCTTGAAGGAATCCTTAAAAGTCGAAAAGTTAAAAACAAGTGAAGTTGTGAAGGCGTGCTATGTTCTTACAATATCATTGGTCTTTGTCATACCATATAAACCCCGGAGCTCAAACTTTACTCAAGCACAACCATTTTGGCTCAACGTCACGGGTCCAAGTCTCATTTTAGAAGGAGACATCGCTGTGCTCTACACAAACCAAGAAGAGATAGTCGATGTTTTCTTTGAAAACGTTTCTATTTCTATTTCTTAGTACGTTACTAACTCAACAACGAGTTTCTACACGTCCATATGACCCACACAACCGCAATCCAAACCAAATATCTCGCCTTCTTCCATCGTTTATGATTGAAATTGGTGAACATAGAATTGCGAGAAACACGAGTAGAAAGTATGTCGGCAAGCAAATGCTGCTGATGTTGCTCCACAGGAGTTGAGAGACCTAATCAATTTAAGTTCCAAGACCAGTTGTTCTGTCCTTGGACCTCTGCGCACTACAACTACTCCGTCGGTAGCAACCGTGCAGATTCAAAACATCTCCTTAAATTCATTCGGACCACACGGCCAGATCATGCGAGAATTTTCTGTCGTATTTCCATTGCCTATTTTCAGTTTTAAACCTACGCGAATTTGATCAGGGTTAAAAGAAAAATAAATGCTAATATAGTAAAATGATAGCAAATTTCTCAAGTACATTTTTACATAAACATGGATGATTAATAACTACTATCACATAATTAAGAAATAAATCAAACAACCAGCAACACAAACAAAGTCCAAGGAACAATGCGAGAATCCTAATAAATCATCTAAGACAAGAGCTAACTTGCTAGCATGATAAAGCAACTAATAAAATATTGATAGCATTTTTAGTAGCCATAGTTGAATCATTGGAGATGTGAGGGTAGCACGAAGCTTGTAAAAAACCTTTTTTTGGTGAAATAATGTAAATCCATAGAACCTAATAGAAGTCGATAACCTCACAGAAAATGTGACTAATCCAGATCTGAAATCAACAGTGTTGTTGACGGTGCCAACATCAATATGGATTGGGCTTGTTTGCATCTCCTTTTTGCCACTTTCCAAATACATTGATGGGAAGTAGGTTGAGGCGAGAAACTCTGTTGTTGAGTTACTTCCCATCAATGTATTTGGAAAGTGGCAAAAAGGAGATGCAAACAAGCCCAATCCATATTGATGTTGGCACCGACAACAACACTGTTGATTTCAAATCTGGATTAGTCACATTTTCTGTGAGGTTATCGACTTCTATTAGGTTCTATGGGTTTACATTATTTCACCAAAAAAAGGTTTTTTACAAGCTTTGTGCTACCCTCACATCTCCAATGATTCAACTATGGCTACTAAAAATGCTATCAATATTTTATTAGTTGCTTTATCATGCTAGCAAGTTAGCTCTTGTCTTAGATGATTTATTAGGATTCTCGCATTGTTCCTTGGACTTTGTTTGTGTTGCTGGTTGTTTGATTTATTTCTTAATTATGTGATAGTAGTTATTAGTCATCCATGTTTATGTAAAAATGTACTTGAGAAATTTGCTATCATTTTACTATATTAGCATTTATTTTTCTTTTAACCCTGATCAAATTCGCGTAGGTTTAAAACTGAAAATAGGCAATGGAAATACGGTAAAATTCTGGCATGACTGCTGGTGTGGTCCGAATGAATTTAAGGAGATGTTCCGGAACTGTACGAAGTTGCTACTGATCGGGGGTAGTTGTAGCTGCAGTAGGTCTGAAGGACAGGAACAACTGGTCTTGGAACTTAAATTGGATTAGGTCTCTCTCAACTCCGGTGAGCAACATCGAGCAGAACTTGCTTGCCGACATACTTCGGCCTGTGTTTCTGCAGTCCTATGTTCAGCTCAATCATAAACAGTGGAAGAAGGCGAGATATTTGGTTTGGATTGCGGTTGTGTGGGTCATATGGACGTGTAGAAACTCTGTTGTTGAGTTAGTAACGTACTAAGAAATAGAAATAGAAACGTTTTCAAAGAAAACATCGACTATCTCTTCTTGGTTTGTGTAGAGCACAACGATGTCTCCTTCTAAAATGAGACTTGGACCCGTGACGTTGAGCCAAATGGTTGTGCTTGAGTAAAGTTTGAGCTCCGGGGGTTTACATGGTATGACAAAGACCAATGATATTGTAAGAACATAGCACAGCTTCACAGCTTCACTTGTTTTTAACTTTTCAGCTTTTAAGGATTCCTTCAAGCCATCCAATTCTTCTTGCATTTTCACTTGTTGATCTTGCTTCTCACACAATTCTTTTTGCAACTATTCAAGATAACTTCAAATTATAAGTATTCTTTCAAACATATGTATTAGGACATTCTAAATGATATTAAAATAAAATTGTTCCATATATTCCAATATCTTTAAGCTAAAATAAGCTTCTTAAGTCTATCAAACAATAAATATCAAACTTGAACTTAAACCTTCTCAACACCTTAAAGCTACTACCTTTTTCACAAAGATTTCATTTTTCTTTTAGATCTAAACTTCACAAGTCATTTTAAAACAAAATCAAAGTTTTCTTATAAAAGCTTATTGATTACTCAACCGAAATTATTTAACTTTGTCAAAAAAAAAACCATTTCTTTTAAATAGACCCATCTCATTTACTTTAAAAGATCACAACTTTTTAAAATTTTAAGATTTTTGATGTCAAAGCTTCTACTTGATATCTTATAAATTAGATATTTTTACCTCAAAATCATTTTAAACATTCAGAACACCTTAAATCTCCAACCTTTTTCACAAAGATTTCATTTTTCTTTAACACTACGCATTACAACCAGTAATCATTCATCTTCATCATTTTAATTGGTAATAAAGCTTGTATATAACAATCCGTTATTTATTTTATCCAAGTGTTATATTATGCATCATGAATGAAGAAAAAACATAAAAAGGTCTCAAATCTGGGCATGACAATACTGCAACAATGGCCATAAGATCCTCCATTTTTACTTATTGTTAGTTTGATATACCACCATCTTTTATGAAGCAAGTACTGGCTTAGGAAGGAAGTTGAAAGAAAAGAAACAAGAAAGCAAGTGCAAAAATACAGATCTATATATAAAAGGAAAAGAAGAAGAAGAAGAAGAAAAACAAAAGAAGTAAGGGAAACAAGGTGAACCTTGTGAAGATATAGTAGATCTTGTATGTCTTCTACCGATCTAGCAAAATAACAACAGAAAAGAGATACATTATATATAGTCCAGACTCCAAAATGAATCGAAAAGTAAAGAAGGAAGTTGAAAGAAAAGAAACAAGTAAAGAAGTAGAAAAACACAAATCTGTAAAAACCAAAGAAGAAGAAAAAAAATAGAATGGAAAGTAGATGAACCTTTTCTTATGAAGCTCACCAACAGAGAAGATGCAAGAAGAATTGGATGGCTTGAGAGAAATTTGAACTGTGTTTAAGTGAAAGGGAGTGACGAACTGAATAGTTCAGGAGGGTGGGTGGTGATGATCCTTCTTCTCTCTCTCTCTAATGAGGGACGTGTTTTGTTTTGTTGAGGGAAGTGTTTTTACTTCATTGATGAGGGAAGTGTTTTATTTAAGTGAGTGGGTGGGTGCTTTTACTTCATTCTAGTTGCCTTTCAACCATCTCTACCAACTTTGTTGTGTTTCTCTACTTCATTGTTTAATAATAATAATAATAATAATAATATTTTTAAATACATTTATGTGTAATACTAATATTTCCACACCTAAAAAAAAGTGTAATACTATATTTATTAATGTATTTATTTAATTATAGGAAAAAATATTTTGAACACTTGAAAAATATCTTTTGCACCTAAGTCTTTCGTTTTGAACCAAAGTCTCTAGTTTTGCACCACTCTAATGTATCACACTCACACTCACACTGTCACATATTTTATTTTAAAAACTTTTTCTTACTCTTTGAATCAATTATTGTTCTTTTTATCCTAATTTTAATTCTGTTAATACTATTTATTTGGTAATTTGTGTTAGTGTTATTTAATTTAGAGTTGAGTAAGGCCGCAATGGGCAAAGCTTTCTCTAAAAAGTTTACATTACAAAACTATGGAGAAATAATGTAACCATAAATGTATTGTGCAATGTAGCACTACTCTTGTAGATCAAAGGAAAATATGTAGGTGTTTTGGAAAGTTTCCAACTCTCATTGCACAATTCTCTTGTCTCTCTAAAAATAATTCTAACCTTGTTTTCTTCAAAACTCCACACACGCCAACACTTATTCACTTGAAGTAAATATGTAGAGGAAGAGAGGGAGAAAGTGGCCGAGGGGTTAGATTGAGGAGGAAAAGATATTTAGATATTTTAGAGTTTTATTAATATCATACGGTAGTTGTACTTTAGATACCGTTTTTGACAAATTAATTTCACATTGGATATTTTTTGGTACCATGTTATTGTTGCGCAGTATACCGACTTTGCCGATGAATAATCTACGTTAAGAAACCTGGCTGACCACGGTACCCGACTTTGCTGGTCTGTGTGGTTCTCCCCTCCCAACAGAGCTTTTTCCATACCAAAATTCATATCTGAGACCTTGAGTTGGAATCTTAACTCAATTACCGCTCAGGTCGACCCTTGTTGGTCATATCACATTGGATATTAAAATAAATTGTTTCGTTTTCCAATTTGTTTTCTCATGTCAGCATTTCTAGCTATTGACTAACTATTTAGATAAAAGAAAATCTTTATCGTTGTATGTGACTAAAAATCTTTTAACTATTCTCATTTTATATATGTTGAAAACTATTGACTCACTATTCTCACTTTAAAAAAAAATTGACAGTTAATGCTCTGTTTGGTAAAAAGTAGTGGATGAAGGATAAACTAGCGGATCAAATTTAAAGTATTTAGTAAAATTAGTGGTTGAAGTAGCTTAGAAAAATAAAATCACGTAAATAGAAATTTG
Organism: Oxytropis ochrocephala; assembly: GCA_020916435.1. Taxonomy (NCBI): domain Eukaryota; kingdom Viridiplantae; phylum Streptophyta; class Magnoliopsida; order Fabales; family Fabaceae; genus Oxytropis; species Oxytropis ochrocephala. The sequence continues at coordinate 1,223,908 of CM037095.1, read as the reverse complement.
TAATTAATTATTAAAAATGAGAGATAAATTTAATTTATTGAGGATAAATGAAGAATTTTATTAAAGTAATGACGGTAAACTTAAGAGAAAAAAATGAAACACTATAAGTTATAAGCTCAAACGTTGATTCAAGTAGCGTTTCAAAATCACTAAAAGTTAGTGAGAAAACACTAAAAGCTAAAGCTATGTTTGGCAATGTTAACTCACTAGCTTATGGCGGAGCCTAAGTTTATTTTGTAAGTTATTGATAGATATAATTGTTGGCCAAATATTTTTGTACCAAATTGTATCTTTATTATGAAAGCCTTTCTAACTTATCTTTATATTCCCAATTTTTTGTACAACCTTTTTTGACAATATACGTCATGTGCGGTTCCTTCCCATGCTTTGAATTATCACATGAGAATCCAAGGCATGCCCATCATTTTCTGCTGGGTTCCTTCCCAAGCTTTTTTGACAATATACGTCATGCCAAAAATTTTTGTACCAAATTGTATCTTTATTATGAAAGCCTTTCTAACTTATCTCCAATTCCAAATAATAGTATCCAGAAAATGTTATGCCCATTATCACACTCCAATTCTCACTTCCATATTTCATTTTCTGCTGTATTCAATATTAATTTACTTTATTACCAATTTAGTGTAAGTCCATTATCATTGCCTTATTTGTCCATATATAATAATCAATAATACATTAGATGGGAAGTTGATGGATAATGACATGCTTTCTTGTTAGTACACAACAATGGTTTACGTTAGTTGCATCATGGACCACGACCAATGGGTTTAGGTTAGTACACAACAATGGTTTTTTTGTTTTTCACAATATAAAATGAATCAAGTTTACTTTTGCCCACTTGAAAATATTTAAAAAAAAAACTACGAATACAGATTAAATAATTAATTAAATGGTCATTTCATCTTTGTATTAGTTGCAAATAAATTAGTAAACCAACTTCATTGGTCCAGTTGATGACCCGGTGTTTCTAAAATTCGATTTTTGCAGTTGACAAACTTGGAATCAATCAATGCAAAATTTGCTTTTAAACACGAATTGAGATATATCAGATTATTTTTTGTCCCCACCATTAAGAATTTTACTCCAAAATCATTTTACACATTTTCAACACTTTAAAACTCCTACCTTTTTCACAAAGATTTCATTTTTCTTTTAGATCTAAACTCCACAAGCCATTTTATATCAAAATCAAAGTTTTCTTTAAAAAATTTAATGATTACTCAACTAAAATTATTTAACTTTGTAACAAAACATTTATTTTCAATAGATCTGTCTCATTAACTTTAAAAAGCCTAAAAGTTTTCAGTCTTTTAAGAATTTTTTATATAAAAGCTTCAACTTTTTTCTTACAAAATGTCAAAGCTTCAACTTGGTAACTTATATAAATTAGATATTTTTACCACAAAATTATTTGAACATATTCAAAACTAAAAAACTACTTCCTTTTTATCAAAGATCTCATTTTTATCATGAGATCTAAGTTTAAAACTTGATAAAAAAACAATTTCTCTAAATGATTTATCTTCATTTTTGCAAAAAACAACCAACAAAAACTAGTTTTTTCTCCTTTGTATCTAAAAAACAAAAGCTAAAATTTTCTGATTCCTTTTTAACCATAAAGCCACATTCTAAAATCTCTGGGTTTTGTGACTTGTTTGAAAGCAATTTTTTTCAAGAAAAAAGAGTGATAAAAACATAATTAAAATTCCATAATCAGCTCTACCAAAGCTTTTAACTTAAAATTAAAAATATATGAAGAGAAGTGAAGAAGTTTCTCACCCACAGGACGAGAGCCATAGTTTGAGGTTGCTCCTTTGATCAAGCGCTTCTCAAATTTCACTCCACACCTCACTTGTTGGTTGATGCTACTGTTTTGGGAGAAAGTGAGAGATCATGAGAAAAAACTTTGTTAAAAAAATTAAGTGATAAGGAATTTAAAGGGAGAGAATAAAGGATAGAAGATATTACTAATTGTTTTAGAGAGAGTGAGAGAGATACTTCCGGCCGTGGGAGAAAGAGATAGGTAAGGAAGATGAGAGAGATTTAGAAAATGAACTAGATATTATATAGAGAGGGAGTGGCTTAGATTAATAGAGATTCAAAGCAAAAGTGTTGGATATTGAGAGATAATACTTAGAAGCAAAAAAGAAATGAACTCTTTTCCAATTTTTTTATGAGATCTGAGACTTTGTAAAGAGGAAAAAGTTAATGAAGTTTTGGTTTGTGAGATTCAGAACATGGATCTTGGTTTGTGAAACAAAAGAGAAAAATGTTTTTATGAGTGGAGGAAGAAGGAAAAGAAAAGAACGTGTGAGAAGAAGAAGAAGAAGAAGAAAACATTTATTTCAATAGATCTGTCTCATTAACTTTAAAAAGCCTAAAAGTTTTCGGTCTTTTAAGAATTTTTTATATCAAAGCTTCAACTTTTTTTCTTACAAAATGTCAAAGCTTCAACTTGGTATATATCTTATAAATTAGATATTTTTACCACAAAATTATTTGAACATATTAAAAACTAAAAATCTACTTCCTTTTTATCAAAGATCTCATTTTTATCATGAGATCTAAGTTTAAAACTTGATAAAAAAAAATAATTTCTCTAAATTATTTATCTTCATTTTTGCAAAGAACAACCAACAAAAACTAATTTTTTTCTCCTTTGTATCTAAAAAACAAAAGCTAAAATTTTCTGATTTCTTTTTAACCATAAAGCGACATTCTAAAATCTCTGGGTTTTGTGACTTGTTTGAAAGCAATTTATTTTTCAAGAAAAAAGAGTGATAAAAATATAATTAAAATTCCATAATCAACTCTACCAAAGCTTTTAACTTAATTAAAAATATATGAAGAGAAGTGAAGAAGTTTCTCACCCACAGAACGAGAGCCATAGTTTGAGGTTGCTCCTTTGATCAAGTGCTTCTCAAATTTCACTCCACACTTGTTGGTTGATGCTACTGTTTTGGGAGAAAGGGAGAGATCATGAGAAAAAACTTTGTTAAAAAAATTAAGTGATAAGGAATTTAAAGGGAGAGAATAAAGGATAGAAGATATTACTAATTGTTTTAGAGAGAGAGTTACTTCCAGCCGTGGGAGAAAGAGATAGGTAAGGAAGATGAGAGAGAGATTTAGAAAATGAACTAGATATTATATAGAGAGGGAGTGGCTTAGATTAACAGAGATTCAAAGCAAAAGTGTTGGATATTGAGAGATAATACTTAGAAGCAAAAAAGAAATGAACCCTTTTCCATTTTTTTTATGAGATCTCAGACTTTGCAAAGAGGAAAAAACTAATGAAGTTTTGGTTTATGAGATTCAGAACATGGATCTTGGTTTGTGAAACAAAAGAGAAAAATGTTTTTATGAGTGGAGGAAGAAGGAAAAGCAAAGAACGTGTGAGGAGGAGGAGGAGAAGACATGTACAGATCTATAAAAACAAAAGAAGAAGAAAAAACAAAAGTAAGAGAAAACAGAAGAGAAGAGAAGAGAAGGAAAATAGCAGTTTTTTTCTCTCTCTAAAACTGACAAGTATTCCAAGGGTGTTAAGCCTAGTGAATCGAAATAAAAGAAGAAGCTCAGGAACATAAAGTGTGAATTGAATATATTGCATTAGTCTTATGATCATTGACCCTTTGGCAAAAGTGTTACCGCCAAAAGTATTTGTTGACCATATAGAGAGTATGATATAGCGCTGCTATTCTCTTGTCTCTCTAAAAATAATTCTAACCTTGTTTTCTTCAAAACTCCACACACGCGCCAACACTTATTCACTTGAAGTAAATATGTAGAGGAAGAGAGGGAGAAAGTGACTAGATTGAGGGGAAAAATATATTTTGATTATAAACTTTTTTTTTTTTGACAAATTTTGATTATAAACTTAGTCACTAAGTTTAGAAAAAATATTTAGATATTTTAGAGTTTTATTAATATCATACTGTAGTTGTACTTTAGATACCGTTTTTGACAAATTAATTTCACATTGGATATTTTTTGATACCATGTTATTGTTGCTTGCGATCTGACACCAACTTTCTTAGATGAATAATCTACGTTAAGAAATCACGGTGACCACTGCATCTTGACTTTTCTTTGATCGTGTGGTTCTCCCCTCCCAACAGAGTTTTTTCCACACCAAAATTCGTATCTGAGACCTTAAGTTGGGATCCTAACTCAATTACCGCTCAGGTCGACCCTTCTTGGTCATATCACATTGGATATTAAAATAAATTGTTTCGTTTTCCAATTTGTTTTCTCATGTCAGCATTTCTAGCTATTGACTAACTATTTAGATAAAAGAAAATCTTTTTCGTTTTATGTGACTAAAAATCTTTTAACTATTCTCATTATATATGTTGAAAACTATTGACTGACTATTCTCACTTTAAAAAAAAATGGCTTAATTACAGTTTTGGTCCCCCTATTTTTACCAACTCACGATTTTGATCCCCTAAGAATTGTTTTCACGAATTTGGTCCCCCTAATTTCACTAGCTCACGATTTTAGTCCCCCAAGAATTTTTCTCACGAATTTAATCTCTCTATTTTCGCCAATTCACGATTTTAGTCCCCCTATTTTTCCAATATTTAAAATCAAAGTCCCCCTTTAAGAAAAAAAAAAGGGGGGCTAAAATCGTGAGTTTGTGAAAATAGGGGGACTAAAATCGTAAGTTGGTGAAAATAGTGGGACTAAATTCGTGAGCTACAACACCAACCTACAACACCAAATTTTTTTTGTTCCAAATTGTATCTTTATTATGAAAGCCTTTCTAACTTATCTCCAATTCCAAATAATAGTATCCAGAAAATGTTATGCCCATCATCACACTCCAATTCTCACTTCCATATTTCATTTTCTGCTGTATTCAATATTAATTTACTTTATTACCAATTTAGTGTAAGTCCATTATCATTGCCTTATTTGTCCATATATAATAATCAATAATACATTAGATGGGAAGTTGATGGATAATGACATGCTTTCTTGTTAGTACACAACAATGGTTTAGGTTAGTTGCATCATGGACCACGACCAATGGGTTTAGGTTAGTACACAACAATGGTTTTTTTGTTTTTCACAATATAAAATGAATCAAGTTTACAATTTTGCCCACTTGAAAATATTTTAAAAAAAAAACTACGAATACAGATTAAATAATTAATTAAATGGTCATTTCATCTTTGTATTAGTTGCAAATAAATTAGTAAACCAACTTCATTGGTCCAGTTGATGACCCAGTGTTTCTAAATTCGATTTTTGCAGTTGACAAACTTGGAATCAATCAATGCGAAATTTGCTTTTAAACACGAATGAAGATATATCAGATTATTTTTTGCCCCCACCACTAAGAATTTCTGGATCCGCCATTGACCATAATTGTGGAGACAAATCCTTTAATGTATTGGAGATCCAATTAAAGAGTTGACCTCTGCTAACAAATATTTTTCTACACGCAGCAGTCAAGAATTGAACCCAAGACTAAATAATTAAGAGACTCAAAAATATGTACTACTTGTATAATATGAGTTTGGTGCATACTCATGTAACTCATCACGTGATAGTATCTTGATTTGCATAACGAGATGACGTGGTTTCAAAATCATGATATATTATTATATCACAACAGCTTGCAATGATGCTGACATACTACTACTATGTTATGTAAAACCAAAGCATAGTACTTCAAATTAATAATGGAAAAGACTTTCTCTTTTTACAATACAAACAACAATAATGGAATCTATTCAGAAAGAGTTAGCATCAATGCAAATACAAACAATAATAATGGAATCTAGGCATAAAGGTTAAAGCTAAAAGAATGAATTTTGTTTTCAATCAAAATAAAAAAGAAAAGAAAATAATGAGTTATATTTCATATCTACTATATTTTAAAAATGGCTTAAATATGATTTAGGCTGTCTGAAATATAACGTGTTTTGGTTTAAAGCGCTTGTAAAAAAATTACTAAAAACTCGTGGAAAATGCGGTGTTTTGAAATAAACTCTTACATTGAGAGTTGTTAGTGTGACGTTAAAAAAATGACACTGCAATTTCATGCGTGTGTTAAAAATGCCGACTCGATCGAAAATTAAAGATTAAAATAAAAATTTCAATTTCATCTTCTTCTTCCTCTATTCTCTTCTCAACGCCTCCATGGATTCTCAAAGTCATTTCAGGTTGTGGTTCTTCATCTAATGCGACAAATCGTTCATCAAATGCAACAAATCGCATTTTACCTACTTTCCCTTTTTATTCTTTTTAATCTTTTTAAAGTGTTTTCAATTTTAATCTTTTTTATTTTATCGTTAACTCTATTAACTAGTCGACATTTTTAACACATGTGGCGGCACAGGTGTCGATTAACGTCACACTAACAAATCCTCTATGAAGGGTTTATTTTAAAACGCGCATTTTGCAAGGGCTCTTTACTAAAAAAAAATTGCGAGGGGGCCTAAATCATATTTAAGTCTTTAAAAATAAAATATTGTGTTCTTAAATTTGAAAATTTCATTCTACTATGCTAGAATTTTGTGAAATCTGACTAATTAGTAATTAGTCTCTATAAGTGTGTGAGTTATAGAAGTTATGGTGAAAATCTCAAAGAACAGGAAAAGTAAAATACACCCGTGGGGATGTATTATGTACCCACGTGGGTGTATAGAAGTTAAAGCAGTAGCTGCTATAGAAGATGTAGCAGTAGCTTAGAACAGGAAAAGTAAAATACACCCGTGGGGATGTATTATGTACCCACGTGGGTGTATAGAAGTTAAAGCGATGATTGTTATAGAAGATGTAGCGGTGGCTTAAATACGATTTCAAGTCAAGTATAAATTCTCAAAATGTAATGACTCTGATGAGTGCACATGTTAGCACTGCTGAGTGTAGGATAAGGAACTCTATAAATTCTCAATTGTAACACTTTGCAATTCAGTGAATGAAATCAAAGAATCGGTTCTACTCTCTCTTTTTCTATTCTATTTTACTCTATTTACAATAAGAGACTAGTTAAAGAACTTTTAAGTAGAAAAGTTTTACGAACTTTAAGGATATTATTTATTTATTTTTAATTATAAAAATCTAGATATATTATAATAGTATTTGATAAAAAAAATTAATAATTTAAATTAGAAAATAAAAGGAAAATAAATGATTTAATTTATCAAAAAGAGAAAATAGAATGTTACAAATATTATGTTACATTTTATAAATGTAAAGAATTTAAAGTGTTTGATTGGAATGTTTTTTGACAGTTTATCAATTTCTTAAAAAGTTTTTTTAATAAAAGAAGTCACAGCCCAAAGTTTTGTTGAAATTTCAAGACAAAACATACGTATCAAGTAATTAAAAAAGTTTCCTAAAAGTTTTAAATTCATCTACAGTCCTATGTACATATGAGTTTTGAGATATGTTTGGGTTTGAATTTTTATTTAAAGTGATGAGTATTTTCTTTAAGTAAAAGCAACACAAACTCCACCAAGAATATTGTAAAGTCAGTCCATTGCAAAATCATGTCATAATCAAAATAAATTAATCACTTAAACTCAAACTCTTAGGTTAATAATTATTAATGTTGAAGTATCACGAATCTCTAGATGTCTTTAATTCATATTTCCTTTTCAAATACACGTATATAGTGAAATTTTATTATTTAAAAGTTAAAAATTATTGTTTATATTTTAAAAGGCCATATTTTGTTATTTTAAAAGGCAATATAGACTATTATTATTAGCAACGAGGGTTGGTTAATTGAACGGTAATTTGGTTTGGTAGACCCCACCTCCTAAGATTTTCGAATTCAAATTTTGAGTGTGGCAAAAATTCTATTGACAAAGGAAAATCATACAGGCAAGCAACAAACAAGAGTTGATCTAAGTGGTAATCTGACTTGGATCTCATCCCAATGTCTCGAGTTCGAATCTTGGGTGTGATAAAAACTCTATTGGGAGGAGAACCACACGGCCGGCAAAGTCGATACTAAGTGGCGGCTCGATTCCCGGTGTAGATTAGTCATCGGCAAAGTCGGTGCAAATCTAAATCAAGCACCAAAAACATGGTAACAAAAAAAATACAGACATACAAAACCAGGTATTCGTGGTCAGTCAAGTTCTTCGAATTAGATTAGTCACGAATATAATCAGTATATATTGCACACCAATAACACGGTGAAAAAGTTATTAATTTTCAGGTTGTTGTCTATGCTTTCAATTGTGCTCTCTTGTTTTGTACTACATGTTCCATTAATCTTCTTAAATGCAAAAGAGGATCACCACCTACTCTCCTCCTAGCTTCTCATGACCCAATATTAATTGCTTTATGATACGTTGTTTGAATGTTAAAATACAATAAAATTCAAATTTAAATTTAAAAGAGTGAATAACCAAATTGTATTAGTTGTCTCAATAAATGAAGATAAAGAAATTTGAATTTAATGGGATCACATGCATATGGCGAATTGACATTAATGAGGGGGACTTCTTGACACATCAATAGATATAGGTCTGTGCCTGGGGTTGGATTTATAATGGGCAAGTAGAAAAACTTTCTCATCATGGGAAAGTGCATTTTTAGCTATTGAGATATCTGATTTCTAGTCTACTGTAATCCTACTTGATTCGAGGTATTATAGTCTCTGTAGTTGTGTGTAGAGGATATCCGATTTATTAAAAAAAATTATAAATTTCTTGCTTTGAAGGGGCACAATTTCTTAACCTTCACACACAAACTTGAATTCTCAACAGCCTACATCCGATTTATATGTCCTCTCTCTTATATATCCTTCATATAGTTCATTCCTAGTCGATGTGGGACTAACCACTCAAACTTGAATTCTCAACAGCCTACACATGTAAATTAGTGAGCTCCACGACACTTTCAATATAGAGACAACGCCCCCCCCCCCCCCTCTAGACTAAATGTTTGAGCTTTTTTTACCAACATGATGTGACACAAGTGATAGATCTCTATAATAGGTCGAGACTCATATCCAACATGTATTTCCAACCTTCTTTGAGAACTCATCTTAGTGCATTGCGGTGGAAGTAAATCAAGCATACCACACATCCAAAGTTCTAAGATGGGAAATATAAGACTCTTGACAAAAATCAATATAGGGGGGAAATTGGGATAAATGTTGTAGTATGGAAAATTGCATGCTTCCAAGTTGAAATTTGAAGTTTGCATATCATGAGACGTGGTCTTGCTATTAACTTTATACATCTAGTAAATGATTTTGCAAGTCCATTTTTTGTATGAACATATTATACATGATGTTCAATGTCAATTCCAATGGACATAATTAAATCTTTGAGATGAACATATTATACACCACGTGACTGTCATTCACAGAAGATATATACTTCAGTTTCCCAGCTTTTTTTTGTTTGTTTTTGAAATAGGAACTCAACACAAGATGTACTACTACTTTCAATAGTCAAGGTTTGGAGAACCCAATATTCGAACCCGAGACCTTTAAATGGGATCCGAGTCCAATCAGTTACCACTCAAATCAATCCTTTTTTTTGTTGATAAGTCAAAAATATTATTGATAGGTGGTACGAGTGATCCAACACTTTGAAATAGAGAAAAAGTTCTAAAAGGTAAAAAAACACCAACTTAAACTCAAACTCAAACTCATTATAGTTATCAAATCCAAAATATTTGCTTCAAAAAAAAATCCAAAATATTAGAATATTTAACTTAATCATACAGTACGGATAGTGACTCACTAGAGTTGATAACAAAATTCACCATACATAGTGTAGTAGCATTTTCCAAAGTTTACCTTATGTCAAAATCTATATAGGTACTAGTCTAGCAACCTAAAACGATAGGCCAAATTAAACACATTTTCCTACTTTGTTTCATTTGTTTAAATTAAAATACACTTGTAAGCATTCTTACAAATATAATTTAGAGGCATCATCACATGACAAAAAAAAACGCATACATATTGCACAGTACTTGATTTGTTTATGAAGCACATTTTCCTACTATGCTGCATTTGTTTATAATAATAATAATAATAATAATAATAATAATAACAATAATAATAGTAATAATAATAATAATAATAATAATAATAATAATAATAATAATAATAATAAAACGTTAGTCAAACTAAAATGTTAGTTATTAAAAACTAAAATGTTAGTAAAACTAATTTTTAGAGTCACAAAAATGTCTCTCAAGTTATTTTAAAATGACTAATTTGACTGTTATTTGAGAACTAAATTGAGCCCAATTCACGTAAACTTCTGTTAATAAATAAAAATAACAACAATAAATTCACATGCATTAATAAGACCATCTACCTGAGCTAGAAAACATTCACTCCTTTTTTCTCTTTAGAATCCATCCACGAACCCACCCAATATTTATTATTTAAAATACTCCTTCCTCTCGCAACATACAAACACACTCTAAAAAATATTACTTCTCTTTCTCTAGCTCCATTTCCTTCTTTCTCCAGCTTGTTAGATCTAGCCAACACAATGTTTTCTAGCTCATAAAGTACTCATTCCTTCTTAGACATTATTCTTCGGGTGGTTTAAAAAGAATTCCACCATCACAAGCAAGTGAAGTAGCTAGAAGGGGCTGCTGGATGGGGGTAATTTCTTCTGCTTCTTCTTCCTTTAATGCATTTAAAATATTTAATGAAAGTTTAGTTGTTAGTTGGTTACTTGAGAAAAAATATTAAATTTTTAAGCTTTGATCATGATTTATATACTTAGTTCTTCATGATCTTTTGTATTTTTAACAAAGTCTTTCAAGCACGTCTAAAGCACGTCTTTATGGTTTTGTTTCTTTTCCAAGGTTGTATCATTTTTAACAAAGTCTTTCAAGCACGTCTAAAGCGTGTTACAAAACCATAGCTTTTCTTTATATACAAATCTCAAGCTTTTTTACCAACTCAAACAATGTGAAGTTTCTTTGAAAATGAAGTAGATTCAAGCGACGATCATTAAAACTTAAACCAAAAGAGTGAGTTTTCTCAAAGATCTGTTCTCACTCTATGTTAAAAACGATTCCTTTTTGTTAAAGCAAAGTTTTTTTTCTCTTCTTTTAGTTTAGATCTATGAGTTTACCAAGTAGATGAAAACTAAGTGAAAATCATAAATGAATACAAATCAGCATAAAAAATCAAAACTTTTCAAACACTACAATTTTTCTATAATAAAAATACAAACTTTTTAGTAAAATGAATTATTTGTATTCCAAGGCTTCCAACCCTTATAAAACTCATGGGTTCTAGTTAATTCTTTTTATTAGTACAAAGATTTGGTTTCTCTCTTTTAAATTAGTTTATAAAAAATTTGATATCTGAGGTAAAACATAGTTAGATCTAAGTTTAGAAATTCAAAAACCTCATAAAAATGAAAACATTCTAAGTATATAAAGTGTCTCCATCCTTTTAACAAAGAAACTTAAAAATTTCATCAAAAGGGAGATCCACCAAGGATCTATCACGCTCATATTTCTTAGTTTTAAAGCTCAAAACCTTTTCAACAAAAAATACAAAAGAGAGAAAGTGTGTTCATCAAAAACAACAAAAATACAAAAGATCATGAAGAACTAAGTATAAAAATCATGATCAAAGCTTAAAAATTTAATATTTTTTCTCAAGTAACCAACTAACAACTAAACTTTCATTAAATATTTTAAATGCATTAAAGGAAGAAGAAGCAGGAGAAATTACCCCCATCCAGCAACCCCTTCTAGCTACTTCACTTGCTTGTGATGGTGGAATTCTTTTTAAACCACCAGAAGGATAATGTCTAAGAAGGAAGGAGTACTTTATGAGCTAGAAAACATTGTGTTGGCTAGATCTAACAAGCTGGAGAAAGAAGGAAATGGAGCTAGAGAAAGAGAAGTAATATTTTTTAGAGTGTGTTTGTATGCTGGGAGAGGAAGGAGTACTTTAAATAATAAATATTGGGTGAGTTCGTGGATGGATTCTAAAGAGAAAAAAGGAGTGAATGTTTTCTAGCTCAGGTAGATGGTCTTATTAATGCATGTGAATTTATTGTTGTTATTTTTATTATTATCAGAAGTTTACGTGAATTGGGCTCTAGAAACTCACCAGGGTTAGGGCAAACCTCATGTCTCTTTGAACTCACTAAAGAGATACTTATAGATCACTCACTAAAGAGGTCTTCATGACTCTTTGAACCCTTTGGTTAAAAGTAGTCGTTAGCAGATAAACTAGCAGATAGTAGATGAGCGGATATCAGATAACGGATGAGCTAACGGATAACAAATAATTTGTTTGGTAAAACTAGCAGTTCAAATATCTGAAAAAGTAAAATGACATAAAAAGATATTTAATTTATGATTAAATTATTTAATGATGACAAATTGTTAATGAGAAAAGAGAAGTAATTTAAGAAAAATAAAAGGGTAAAGATATAAAAAAAAAAAGTGAAACGATATACGCTATCTTCTAGCGTTTGAAAAAATGTTAAACGATACCCGAAAAACGTTAAACACTAGTGCCTACCAAACACACATGCTCTTCACCCGCTAGTTTCTTCCGCTATCCACTAGCATATAGAACGCGCCAAACAAAGCCTTATTAGTTTGAAAATAATGTTATCTACGACTATAAACCCCTTTTCCTTGTTATAGTTAAAGTTGGTGACATCATGATAGATTAAGTGTATGGTAAAATATATATGCTGACAAATTTTAGTAAGAAATAAATACACGGGACCATTATATTGATGATGAAACCTACAATCCAAATAGGTAGGTGAGACTAAATAAGATGTTGGAATTTCAAAAAAATTCAAACTATTACAAAATTCAATCCTACAAACCTAATAACATTAAACTAAACCCATGTAAAGTAAATGCTAATGGTCTCTCCCTCCACTCAACAATTTCTCGTTTGGTGTCATGACCTAATACTCCATTAATCCAACACTATTAGACCCTTTAGGTTCAACAATTGTCCGGTTTGGTTGGTGTGTTTGGCCTTGAATTGGGGACTTAAACCCTTTAGGTTCAACAATTGCTGGACTGAGCATGAGGACTTTATGGAGTTTGTCAAAGGATGTTGGGCATCATTTCAGGTTACAGGGAGTGCCTCCTATGTGGTAAAGGAGAAATTGAAACAACTGAAAGAGAAATTGAAAGTCTGGAACAGAGAGGTGTTTGGATACAAAGATCTTAAGATTGAAAATATTGTTCGGGACTTAAATGAGGTGGAAAAACTGGCATTGGAAGGAGGTGATGTTGATGATGTGAGAAGGAATATGCTGAATGACGAGTTCTGGAAGGAATTGCATGCAAAAGAAAGTCTTTTGGCACAAAAAGCAAGAGTAAAATGGCTAACCGAAGGTGACTCGAATAGCCGTTTCTTTCATGCGTGCATAAAAGGAAATAGGAGAAGAACACAACTATTGAAACTCATGGTGGATGGGGAGTGGGTTGAAAGTGTGGAGGGAGTGAAGAATGCGGTAAAAAGTCACTTTGAAGGGAAATTCAAAGAGGAGGACCAACATAGGCCTACACTAGATGGGGTGAACTTCAATCAAATTTCTGGGAGTGAGAATGAGATGTTAATTGAACCGTTCAGCTTGGAGGAAATCAAGGAAGTGGTATGGGAGTGTGATGGCAATAAGAGTCCGGGACCGGATGGGTTTAATTTCAAATTCATCAAGGAGTGTTGGGAAATCATTGGAATGGAGGTGGTGAAGTTTTTCGAAGAGTTTCACAGAAGTGCACGCCTCCCCAAGGCGGTAAGTGCATCCTTTATTGCACTAATTCCAAAGAATAATAATCCACAAGGGCTTGGGAGTATAGGCCAATTTCTCTTATTGGCTGTTTATATAAGATGCTTGCGAAAGTTCTAGCGGGCAGGTTGAAAAAGGTCTTAAAAGGGGTGATCTCGGATAACCAAAGTGCCTTTCTTGCCGGTAGAAATATATTGGATGGAGTGGTAGTGGTGAATGAGATTGTGGATATGGCAAGAAGAAGGAAGAAGAAGTGTGTGGTGATGAAAGCGGACTTTGAAAAAGCATACGATTCGGTAAGCTGGTCGTACTTGGATTATATGCTGGGCAGACTGGGGTTTGGAGATAAATGGAGGAGATGGATGAGGATGTGTATATCGTCAAACTCTATTTCGGTATTAGTTAATGGGAGCCCAACAGAGGAGTTCATGGCACAAAAAGGGTTGAAACAAGGGGATCCGCTAGCACCTTTTTTGTTTTTGATTGTGGCGGAAGGCTTAGCAGGGTTGGTAAAGAAAGCTGTAGAATCGCACCAACTTGAAGGGTTTAGTGTCAACAATTCTTTGTCAGTGGAACTGTTGCAATTTGCCGACGACACCATTCTATTCTGTGATGGGGGGGATAGGAGTATTCGGTGTTGGAAGGCGATTTTGAGAAGCTTTGAGATGGTATCGGGGTTAAGGGTGAATTTTGCGAAAAGCAGTGTTGTGGGGCTGAATATAGATGACAGGGTATTGGAGGGATTCTCTCAATTTTTGGCTTGCAAGGAGGGGGCATTGCCGTTCAAGTTTTTGGGGGTGCCGGTTGGGGCAAATCCTCGTAGATTAAGCACTTGGCAACCAATTATTGACTCTATGAAAGTAAGGTTGAATAGTTGGAAGAGTAGGCAATTATCCATTGGGGGTCGAGTAACGCTCATCAACTCGGTACTTGCTTCACTCCCTTTGTATCTTTTTTCTTTCTATAAAGCTCCCAAAAAGGTCATTGAGGAAATTACAAAAATACAAAGAAGGTTCCTATGGGGGGGATGATGAGAATAAGAAAATGGCTTGGGTGAGGTGGGAAAAGATTTGTCTACCGAAGGACAAAGGGGGATTGGGCATAAAAAATTTGGAATTATTCAACATTGCATTATTAACCAAATGGAGGTGGAGATTATTGGGTGAGGATAGAAGTGCCATTTGGAAGGTAGTAGTGGAAGAGAGGTATGGGTTGAGGGGGAGGTGGCCCGACATGGGTGAAAATAGAAGAGGATGGGAGAAGAAATCGCTATGGTGGAGGGATCTATGTTTGTTAGGATTGGATAGTAATTTACAAGAAGAGTGGTTCCACAAACTAGTTAGAATCAAAGTGGGAAACGGAAATATGACGAGATTTTGGAAGGATGTTTGGCTTGGGAGGGACACCTTGGAGGAATTATTTCCATCATTATATAATGTTTGCAGGTCCAAGGAGGAAACGATTGACAAGTTTGGCGAATGGACGAGCAACGGTTGGAGTTGGTATTTGCTTCGGACTGATGGTGCGATGTTCATCGGTGCGAGCCGACGGTTGATGGTACTGCGAAATTCCTTGTCTTTGCGGGCGAACAGAGCACGGTGTGTTGCAGTCGATGGTGGTTCAATTTTTTCTCGTGCGGGCGAGCAGTGCTGCCGATGCGCGAAGTGCGGCGATTGCAGCGATTCTTCTTTGCTATTGGGTTGTCTCAACGTACAGATAAGTGGACTTGGGTTCCGGACTTTGGAAGGTTTTTCGGTGAGAAAATGCTATGACTGTCTGCTGAATTTTTCTGCAGGTATAGGAAATGTGCAGCAGACCGAAACACTTTCAGCATGTAGGAAAATATGGAAATGTGATGTTCCATCAAAAATTCAAATTTTCGCTTGGAGGGTATTGCTGCACCGGATTGCAACTAGAGATGCTTTGCATAGAAGGGGAATTATTCAGTCACAATTGGAACTCAGTTGTGTGTTGTGTTTTAGGGGAGATGAAACGGTGGACCATTTGTTCGTGTCTTGTGGGGTGGCCAAGCGCATTTGGAGCAATATTTTCACTTGGATGGGGTTCTCGGTTGACGCAACAGATGATGTAGTTTCTCATTTTATGGATTTTGAGAGGATGGTGAAAGGCAAAAGACAAAAAGGGGTTAAACATCTCATTTGGATGGCAGGAATTTGGAGCATTTGGATGGCAAGAAATAAAGTTATATTCAGAGGCGAGGTGGCTTCAGTTACATCGATTGTATTGGGAATCAAGGAGTTGGCTTGGAGTTGGTTCAAGGCAAGGAAGGGGAGGAATTGTAAGGTGTCTTGGGCAGAGTGGTTTAATTGCCCAATTGGGTGCTTAGCTATGTTGTAATTCCATGTATGATTAAAGAATAATTTTGTTCTTATTGTAGGAAGGGGAGAAGCAATGGGCTAGGATATTATTCCCATTGTTGCACATTCTCTTTTGTGTGAGGTACTCTTTTTCCTCGCAGAGTCTTTTTCCCAATGGGGTTTTGGCTCTGGGAGGTTTTGAGGAGGCCCTCCCCTTACCATTGTAACTGTTGGGCACGACTTGTGCTCGGTTTCAATGAATTTCTTGATTATCTAAAAAAAAAAATCCAACACTATTAGAATTTCTTCTATACCTTGCGTACTACCTAAACCCTGAAATCCCCAAAACCAATTTCATTTCTTGAGCTCTCAACTGAGGTTTGTAGAAATGGCGGGAGTGCCGTTGTTGTTGCTAGAAATCAAAAAAACGGAAGTGAAAGAAATTAGATTTTGTTTGTGTTTGCATGTGATGGGATTACATATCTAGCAAGTAAGTAGAGAGAGGGTGTGTTTGTAAAGTTAACAAAAAATAAAAAATAAAAAGATTAATATATAGTTTGTGTAAAAAAAGAAAAGAGATCAATTGTTTGTGATTGCCAAACAAACAATAAGTGTCATAAGCAGGCTGAAAAAATAGGTAATAGGAGATCAATCATTCCTCAAATATTGCAAAATACTCTTATTGATCTCAATATTGATGTATATATGGACATCAAAATCAAACATTTTTCCAACAAATTTTAAGCAATTCAAAATCTATGGCTAATGGAGCTTAAAATTGCATATGCCCTTAGTGGAGGAGTTAGCCCAAGATTAGGGTTTGAGATTTTGTTTGTTTGTGTTTGCATGTGATGAGTTTTTTTAGATAAGCAATTGATTCATTGAATCGGAGCACAAGTCGTGCCCAACCATTACAATGGGAAGGGGGAGGGCCTCCTCAAAACCTCCCAGAGCCGAAACCCATTGGGAAAAAGACTCTGAGAGGAAAAAGAGTACCTCACACAATAAAGGAAAATGTACAACAATGGGAAATAAATGTCCTAGCCCATTGCTTCTCCACCGTCTACAAAATGAGTTAAATATACTTAAACAATACAATGAGTGTCATGAATTACAATAGATCATGCACCCCAAAGGACAACTATACCACTTCACCCAAGTAACCTTGCAATTCCTCCCCTTCCTTGCCTTGAACCAACTCCAAGCCAAGTCTTTAATGCCCGCCAACATCGATTGTACGGAAGCAACCTCACCGTTGAAGATAACCTTATTTCGTGCCATCCACAAGTTCCATATTACCGCCATCCATATAATATGCTTAACCCCTTTTTGCTTCTTACTCTTTACCAGCCGCCCAAACTCCACAAAATGAGTAACAATGCTCTCTGTGTCACTTACCGAAGACCCCATCAAAGAAAAGACATTTCTCCATAAGACCTTAGCCACCCCGCAAGACACGAACAAATGTTCCACCGTCTCCTCTCCCCGAAAGCACAACACACAACTTAAATCATTTGGAGATTGGAGAATACCTCTTCTATACAAAGCGACCCTAGTGGCAACCCGCTATAAAATTACTCTCCACGCGAATACTTGAATTTTTGATGGGACGTCGCATTTCCAAATTTTCCTACATGCATCAACAGTTTCAGCCGGCAGCAAGTTTGCTCCTCCTGCAGAAAAATTCAGCAAACACTCATAGCATTTCTTCACTGTATATATGTGGCAAGTAAATTGAGAGGGTGTCTGTTTGTAGAGTAAACAAAACATAGAAAAAGAGTATTCATTATATTTATTTTTACTAACATGGTGGTAATAATTAAATAGAGTTGTTCACAAAGAGCCTTGAGGCCTGCCCTGACCCTGGTGAGCTCTCGAAACCCAACTCACCTAAACTTTCTGTAACCAAAAAAAAATTGAGTTGTCCACATTATTTGATGCTTTTCCTTTACTAGTAATTGGTGGTGACATATACCAAGAGTTAAAAAGTAAAAACAAACAAGTTAACCAGCAAAAGCAATAATAATCCACATCATATGTCTTTAACATTTATTTTTTTATGGAATTTGAAATGAGGAAGTGGCCATTAAAAATGAATTTATAAAAACACCAACTCCACCCTTTCCTCTTTCCTCTCATCCCTCACAGTATTCACCCAAAAGTATCCATATGACCACATCAACTCCAAAAGTATCCATGCATGCACATATATTTCTTTTGGGAATATTTGATACATTAGTATTGAAGAGGCAACAGTGACCACTTGATATTTATTATTATTATTATTAAATGTTTAGTTGTGATTTGTTCAAACAATAATAGCAAAATGTCTGAATATAAACCAACTCTAGAGGTGACCAAATATAAATGACACATTGAAAAGAAGCTCACAAATAGTCATGGTGAAAAAGACCTACAACTACTGCCACTTCTACGCGATTAATTACGAGAATTCTGTCATGAGTTTAATTTTCTCTTATTTACATATTTGTAAAAAAAGCTAAAATAGGTCACTTTCAAAAGTTATTTCCTTTTACATGTTAAAAAAAATTTATTTCCTTTATAACACCATGTAAATCTAGTATTTATTCCAAGATGTCAATTTTTAATCTTAATATATAAGCTGATAATCAATTATCAGAAATATTTAGTGAACATTGTTGTTTAATTATTTTGTACTTAGTTTCAATTTTTCATTAGGGATGTTTAAACTAGGAAAGATGTATTGAGTTAACTTAAATGTTGGCACTATTCATCTGTTTGGATGTTAGACTGAGAGGGATCGAAGAGAATGAGAAGGAAAAAAATATAAATAAGAGTAAGCAAAAGTGAATTGAGTTAATTTAAATATTTGTTTGTCTCTAGAGAAAATGGAATGAAAGAAAAGTAAAATTCTCATTGCTTATTTGGTTGTGCATGAAATGAGAACAAAGAAAATAAGATCATATGAATGGATTTACAATTATATTTATATCCCAAAAATCATATATTACATTTCTTATTTTTATTTTGGCTTTAATTACATTTTAGGTCCCAAAAAATATGATGGTTCTTGAATAAGTTTATACTTTTTCATTTTTAGTTCTCAAATTTAACAAAATAGTGTCTTTAGATTCTCGTGAAGGTACCGACATGAGTTGGTCAGAGCGGTAACTAGGCTCGTATCCCATTCCAAGGTCTCGAGTTCGAATTTTGGGTGTGTTAAAGTCGGTGAATGTTGCACACCAATAACACGGTAACCAAAAAAAGATCCCCACGAAGGTTCTTTAAGGGATCGAAGGCAAGACTTGTGACTTTTGTGTTTTAAGGACTAGAAAATGACCAAAGAAAATCAAGGAGGGACTGATTCTGAAATCATCTTATTTTTAGCATAAAAACATATTTAATCTTAATCAATTAAGATTAGTCACTACGTTCGGCGGTGAATACATTAGTCTCGACCAAAAATATAAGTTAATAATCAACTGTCAGATATATCTTGTGAATATGATCATCTTCGTGTGAAGGTTAAGAAATTGTGCCCCTTCAAACCAAGAAATGAAGAATCTTATAAATATAGAAAATAAAAATACATTTTGTCAAAAGAAAACAAAATAAACAAACAAAGGATTGTATCTAGCTAGCTAGCTAGGGTTCTACAATATTGAAGTAATTGCAATGTATCTTTTATAGCTTATGGGTGAGAACATGACTGGCTTTTTTGTGTGGAAATCTCACCAAAATAAATTCCCAGCTGTGTATCACATCCAAATATATCCTATAAAGGTTCTAATTCAAAAATTTCACTTTAATTCATATCAGATACGTATGAGGATATTCCCTAACCAATATAGAAATATTATAACCACTGCCAAAAAAATAGAGAAATATTATAAAAAAAATAATACAAAAAGGGAAAGGAATCTATGTGTATTAATGCATAGAACCACTGCCAACCTCTTTCTGAAATGCTACTACACTATGTATGGTGAATTTTGTTATCAACTCTAGTGAGTCACTATCCGTACTTTATGATTAAGTTAAAGATTCTAATATTTTGGATTTTTTTTGAAGCAAATATTTTGGATTTGATAACTATAATGAGTTTGAGTTTAATTTGGTGTTTTTTTTTACCTTTTAGAACTTTTTCTCTTTTTTAAAATGTTGGACCACTTGTACCACCTATCAATAATATTTTAAAAAGGATTGATTCGAGTGGTAACTGATGGGACTCGGATCCCACTCAAAGGTCTCGAGTTCGAATATTGGGTGTGACAAAAACTTTATTGGGAGGGGAGAACCACATGGACTGACGAAGTCGAATACTCGTGGGCAGCCAGGTTCATCAGTGTTGATTAGTTATCGACAAATTCGGTGAAAACTGCACACCAATAATATAGTAAAAAAAAAGAGGTAATGAATCATAAATAGTAAACTAAATTCAAATATAACCTAATGAAGTTAACCAAATAAAACATAATGAAAAATGTATAAGTTCTTTTTTTAACGTGACATCACTAGTTAGAATAATAATATGAGGATTATTTAAATGTAATGACTTGTTGAATTTCTCCAAACCTTGACTATTGAAAGTAGTAGTACATCTTGTGCTGAGCTCCTATTTCAAAAACAAACAAAAAAAGTTGTGAAATTGAAGTATCTTCTGTGGATGGTACTCACGTGGTGTTTTTGGTTTCACCGTAATCATATTCTTTTTAAGGACCAAATTTTTAGTTCTGACGCGGTGATTAATCATGTAAAGGCAATATCATGGAGTTGGTTCATTAGCATTGATGGTCGGAATTCAGCCTTGAAAATTTCCGACTGGTGGCGAAATCCTATCTATTGTATGAACTCAGTTTAATTCGATTTTTGCTTCATACTTCCTGGGGTACTCTTTCCTCATTGGGTCTTTTTCCCATGAGGTTTTCCCCCTAGGAGATTTTAATGAGGCCCCTTGTAGATGAACCGGTTGAAGTGCCCGTTTGCATCTCCTTTAATATAATATTTTGTTTATCAAAAAACAAAAAACAAAAAAAAGGAAGACGATTTAGGTACAATGTATTTTCTAGTCTCTATATTTTGATGATAAATTACAAGAGGATGATTTATATTATTAATATTAGTTGGTGATTGATAGTTATTTTCAAATTATGTTTTCTCTCTTTAAAATTGATAAAATTAATCAATATAAACTTATTTTCTAGGAGAGTTACATGGATTTTGTGTTTCTCATTGCATTGAAGGATATTTCGAAGCAAAGGACTCACCCCAACAGGTGAAAATTAATTTTTCATAACAAAATGTTTGTAAAATTATTAAACAAAGAAGGTATAAGTAAAAATTCATAAATTATTCATGTCATAAAAATACTATTATCATAATGGTTAAAAACTATCATTATTTAATAAAGTTAGAAATATAAAAACTATCTTGAAAATATTGTGTATCATCAAGTTACATTAAAAAGGTTTAAGTGTTTGTTTTGATCAAAAAACATAAGTTTTTAATTTATTTATTTTTAGATGAAAAATTTTAGAGTGAGGGGATGACGCCGTAGTCCAAGGTAGGGAAGACCTTCGGACTCTTTGAGCACTTACGAAGGTAATTAATTTACCTCACCCCAAAGAGGACTAGTGGGGAGTTTTTAATTATTTTTCAATAACATAAGTGGTTGTTTGATTTACAACATATTTTCAACCGTTTCACATTTGACAACATTTGTTCTATAATCCTAGGACAAGATCCTAATTGTTCAATGAGAGGAATCTATAGTTTATAGACACTTTTGATCAAAAATATATATTTTATAGACACTATAAGAATCAATATTTGTTTGGAAATTACAAAGATTTCTTCAAACTGGTCAAGAAAAAAAGTTAATTGAGGCATGCAAAACTTTTGATCATTTCTTATATTCATATATAGCATCTAAACGTGAAGAGCTAAGTAAATGTAACAACAAAAATAATGAAATGGATCATGTTTAGGAAGGAGATCCAGGGTTCAAATCCTGGAAACTAACATTGCCTATAAAAAAATAAATAAAATGGATAATGTTGACTTCTTTGATAAGAGAAGAAAAAAAGGGTCACGGTCATGGTCATGATGACAAGTTTCTAAGGGATGCAACATTCAATCTATTTGTAGCTAAAAGAGATGTTGAGATTATAATTTGTTAGATAATAGTTAGTTACTTTTAGTTATTGTTAGGTAATAGTTAGTTTCTTTTAGTTAGTTTGTTAGTTGGTAGTTTTGATCAATTAGAGGTTCATTTAGTGGTTAGAAGTTAGTTAGGGCTTCAAGTTAGCATGTAAGTGCCACTTGGTAACTATCTTTTTCAATATGAATTCATTTGAGTTTTACTCTAGATCAAGCTCTGAAGCTTACTTGTCCTATGATATGAATCTTCATCTCTTTGATCCTGTGATTTCTAAGATGGTATTAGAGCAAAATCGTTACGCCGTAATTCACAGTGATTCTGAAGATGTTTGACACTATGAGGAAGATGTTTCAGATACTCTTCAGTAAAAAGAACTGAGCAACGTCTTTGGATTTGCATCAATAGAGGAGAACAGTTATTCAGATTACGTCTTCGATAATTTTGGAGACTTGGATTTTGACATCGCACAGGTGATTTTGATCAAGCGATTTAGGCCCACGCGATTCATGGATCAACTATTCAGATTAGAGAAGTTTCATGCGCTCTTGTTGTTGATAGAGCTTCTTTTGTCAAGAATGTTGATTCAAAGGTTCAAGAACATGAGGTTTCCTCTGAGAGAGCCAAGTCAATGATTCTTGAACCAAAAGAACTCGTTAGTGATTTCATCAAGAAGCACAAAACAAAATATAGCATCCATTTCTTTGTGCCACCAAATCAGTTTCATCGTGCATCGTTCGAGCTTGACTTGGTTGTTTCAACGACCATTGTGCTGCCTTCTGAGAAGAGGACAAAGCACAATTGCACTATGAAGGTTAGAGCACAACGTATCGTCGTTGTCATCTTTGATCCCGGTGGAACTACGCCCCACCGGGAGAGTCTTGAGTCAGCGTTTTTTTAATTTATTGATTTTAATTTGATTAAAATATATATTAATTTAATTTAATTAAAATAAATAATTTGAATAATTAGTAAACTTATTTATAATGTAATTACAGTAATAATTACGGAAAAAAATCAAGATATTAAAAATTGGAACAAAATTTAATATAGGATAAAAACAGAAATAAAAAACACAAATTGCAGAAATACAATGATAGAAAATTTAAAACGAAACGACAGGAAAACATAATACAATAAGAGGCAAACATGATTTAAAATACTTCTACTTCCACCATGGATTCTTAGGTAGTGGTCATCGGATCACTGGAGGGATAATGCGACGTATGATGTGATTGGTAGACTTTGTGGTTTCGATGCACAATTTGAGATAAGTTTCAATCCAACGTTGGAACGTCTCATGTTTCTGAAACATTTCTCGAACGTCCTTGTCTTTCTTGATAGTCATGGTTCAAAACCGAGTACGATTACGTGGGCCGATGTAGGGGCAGCGATAAACGATACTAGTGATGTCTTGCTCCACACCCTCTACGTGCGCGTTTTCTGTTAGTTTTTCTTTCATTTCGGCGAAGGTGATGTTGTTCTTAAGCCTGGAATGTTGTGTGTTGGGACCCTCAAAATACACACCATCTTCTTCCCTTCCCTTGACAGTGGCCTGATAGTGAATTCTACAGGTGTGCGTAATGACTCTTTCTGGTATGGGTTGTTGTGGTGCGGGTGGTCTTTGTTGCAGAAGATTAATGACTTCTTCTGGAGTGCGTATTGTGTCCATGTACAGCTCTAAGATTTGTCGCCCCATCAGAAGTGTAGCATGAAATTCCATCATTGTGAGGACGTCGTCGTCGCTGCGGATCTCCATAACTGAAAAATAGGCAGTCCCGTCTTCTCCACGTTTGTACTTTCGGTAACGTACGCTCCACGTCTTTATGCCGCCCTCCCTCTGGCCGTATCTTCCTCTCAGCCTTCTCCTTCAGTTGGGAGAATGTTATGTCATTATTCATCCTACAGAATATATGATTAGGACACTGAAAGACAACACCATTTTCATCGGTGGTTACAGTTCCATTGTGATGAAGGGCAGTTAGGAATTTGTCATTTGAGTACTAGGTTGTATCTATTTATACCAAAAAGTAGGTTAAGGATGAATACAAAATTTGTGTGTTGTGGAAGGAATTTCCATTTCTACGGTCGTGTAGAATAATGGGATTTAATGGGATATTAGTGCACCTGACACTGTGTGAGGAAAAAAGGGTATTTTGTGGGAAGTAGTTTTGGTAACTTTTTGAAATCTTCTTATAGTTTTAGAAGCTAAGAATTATAAATTTGAATTTCAATTGACCAATTTCAAACTTAATGTGTTTTGTGGAAAACATATTTGGTAATTTATTTAATTCTGATTCTGATATTAGTTGGATAATTGTTTTAATTTAGTATTAATATTTTATATGGATTTTTATTTCTTCATATTAGTATTAGTAATTCGAAATTCAAAGGACCAATAAGTGTGTGATGCGTTTTGCTGATATGATGCAGATTATTTGGGTGAGTTAACCTTGAAAAGATTAACAAGAGAATTTAAATCTGTTTTATTATATATGATTTGTCATATACCAGTTGCTGAGAAAAAAAAGTGATTTTGTGCAGATATTGGAGATGGGGAAAATTAAGGGGCTTCGATCACATGATGGGGTGAATGTGGACTCAGTTAGAAATGATTTATTTATATAAAAATGATTTTATCAATTTCTATATTTTGTGTTTTATTGAATGTTATTATGTATGGAGTGTCCTTTTTAAGGACTGAGTTTGTGTTCGTTCTGTTTTTTGCTTTTTCATTCAGAATTTCGTAACTAAAAAGAAAAAAAGAAATTAGAGTAAAATAAAATTAAGCAAAGTGAAACTAAGAAGTAAGAACTAGTGTTATTAGTTCATACTTGCTTAATTTACTAAGTTTAATAAGAGTTATAATTTGAATAACGTTTTTTAAATGGGTAAAAAATAAAATAACTATAATTTGTTTTGCTCGATTTCGTTTCATTCATTGTCCAAATAGTGGGGAAGCTGTTCAGTTGTAAAGTTCCCAAGCAATGGAATTGGAATTTTATTCCATCCCGTTTCGCTCCGCTCCATTCCGTTCCGTTTCATTCCGCTCCGATCCGCTCACTTTAAACTATCCAAACATACCCTAAATGTTTTAAATAATTTTCCTTCTTGGTTAAATTCAGTTGTGTGTGATAAAATTGATGTTACTTTGTGTTTACGACCAGACCGACCATTGAGCTGAGACCCCGGTCACACAACAATACCTGAGGGACTGGACTCAGTGCCAACCGGACCTGACAAGAAGCACAAACATCATTAGACCAAGGATGTAGGCTAGAATGCCCGGCCTAGTCTCGTAAGGTTCGGCTCTCCCAGAATGCTCGGTCACCGTTGTAATCGATTATGTAACGGTAGGCTTTATTATGTAACGACCACTTCATAATTGGTCATCAATGATTATATCACTATATAAGTCGCCCAAAGAAGCTAATGAAAGGGTTGAACCATTTTTTACTACTCACGTGAGATTACTCATATTCATTTGTGTTCTTGATGTATCCTGCCCAGAAAATAGTTGAGAACACTTTGTTTGATTGATATTAATTTGAGTCATTTGAGTCATTGATGCAACAAATTTTTTTTTAATAAAAAAATGTCTTTGATAGGGATTCCCTGAGGAAGTGCGCTATTAAAAGATACAAACTTTTGAACCAATTGCCCGTTGTTAGTTTGCTTCATATAGTAGTAGTGCTTATGAAGTGCTATTGTAGATCTTGATATCAACAATAGCGGATACATACATAGCGCTTTAAAACACAACTAGTAACATACTCGCACATCTGTACGGGTTGATTACATTACGTGGTATGATAAATACTCAAATTAAAATTTTAATTTTAAAATCTCAGTGTTGTAAATCTGAAGGTAAATAAATGTAATTAAAATAAAGATTATAAATAAGACTAATGATTTATAACAGTATGAGTATGATAGAGTGATGATAACATTTAAATGATAATTTTATTAAAAATATGATGATGTAATTGATTTTATATCGTACATAGTATCATCATAGGCCATACAATCGGATGATAGTTTGCACAAAAAAAAGATCTAGTTTGAACATAAAATAGCATTAAAGAGGTGATGTAACAGTTTGAGATTGCAATAAAAGATTAATCCAGTCATCACTATCCATATGACTCTTGAGTCTTGTCACTCTCCTAAATAATAAAAAAAGGATACCAAGTAATAGATATATAAACAAAAATTATAAATTTATAGGGTATTTTTTTCACCCCCCACACCTAAACCAAACGCCCCACCTAAAAATTTAATCCAATTTTACCCTTGCCTAAAAGTGTCTATGGATTTACTTGACGTGGGAAGTAAATTTGTTTTCGAAAAAAATGTGAAACGAAATTACCATAAATTAGACTGATGTTAATTTTGGTTGTCGGATTTATCTCTAAAATAGGTAAATTTGTTGTGAAAGATTAGACAATAGATTTATCTATTTGATAGATAAATTCGTAGTAAAATTAACACAACGAGTTTACCTACTAAATAGATAAATCCGTTAACTAAAATTAACACAACGGATTTATCTATTTTTTAGGTAAATCTGTTTGATCCAAAAATAATAAAACAAAATTAACTAATAACAAAACGGAAGTATTTAAGACTCAACGGATTTATGTTATTTGCTTTGGAAACCAAAAACGGATGTACATATACATCCGATGATAAAACACAACGGATTTATAAATTTTTATGTAATTCCATTTTTTACTTTTCTCATCCAAACGAATTTATCTATTAAATAGATAAATTTATTGTGTTAATTTTAGACAATGGATTTATCTATTTAATAGGTAAATCCGTTTTGGAAAAATTAAGGGGTAAAATTGGAAGAAAAATGTTTGGTGGGGGTATTTGGTTTAGGTGTTGGGGTCCAAAAAAAAATACCCAAATTTATAATGTGTTTCGGACTGGGCCAAACCCAACTCGAAGCTGGACTAAGCTCAATCCGGCCTTGGTTCTGGCCCAATCGATCTCGCTGGAGAGAAGATATCTTTGGACGGCTCTGATGATTGCGGCATCATCCAACGGTTCAACATCGACTCCAGCATCTATAAATAGGCCTACACCCCCATAGAATTAGGTGCGTTCGTTCATTCCTCACCTAACCACTTATGTTTGCTTGACCTAAGCATCGAGTGTTTTTGCGGTACCACCACTACAACAACCTTGATCATGGAGGACCCATCCCACTGCATCACCGTCGACCTAGCCGAGCCACCACTCTCAATTACCCGGGTGGATCTTCAAGCCGATCCAGTATTTAACATAATGACTTCACAATCAACAGGGCGGCTCCTAGGCTTGCTATGGGGTAGTCCTTGCTACCACATAAAATTAGGTTTGATAAAAATAGTTGCTACCCCATAAAATTTGATGTCTTATTATTATCATTATTAATCTCTTTTATATCATAATCATTCATTAATAATTTAACTTTATAATAATTTGATTGTGTTTGTTATTAGTATATTAATTTGGTTATGTTTAACTTTAATGTTATTCTTATTTGTTTTTTCACTTTTATTTTAGTATGTTGTAGTGTATAAAATTAGTGTTCAGTAAAATTTTCTTAATTATTGTTTGTATCTAAACGTGTATTCAAGTTAGGCAAAAAATCTATGTATTTGGTCTTAATTTAAATCAAATATGATTTTTTTTGCTTATATTTAATTACAGAAAGAGTAACATTTTTTATTCTCGTTTATTGAAGTTTATTTTCCTATAAAAGTTAGTCTATTATTTGGTTACCGCATAAAAAATTGGCTAGCTCCGCCACTGTTCGTCAAGCTCAACCACATTGGTCCGGTCAATGTTGACCTTAAACTAGTGATTTTTTAAAAATGGTTTAATTTGATTTTATAAAAAACTACGTACATATGTACAGACAAATTTAAGGACACGGATTGTCTACCTTTAAGGCGGAAAAAGATAGCTACTAGTGTTTCTAGGCATAAAGAGGATAGAGAATATTGAAAAATATGAGAGAGAAAATATTTTGTGGTGTTCATAACTTGATGCTGCAGTAGTGTTCATAACTTCAAATGCCGCAACATTTCCCGACTGACGTTATGATGCGCTAAAAAGAAAAAGCAAGTGGCATAAGTGGATTTTTTCAGCTCCACTTTATGGAACATCATAGCTTACAACTTGAACCTTTATACGGACACTTGTGTATATGCCATAGGACATCTTCTCTTTAATAAAACAAAGATCAAATCAAACCTTTTTGAAGCAAAGGGATACAAGTAACCCTAACTTTAACTTCAAGCAAACCTCACCATGAAGGAAACCTCACTCAAAGAAGTCTATACATACCATTCACTCTCTCATTCAAGATATGATTTCACTCACAAAAATCATCTCTCTAAACTTGTTCAAAGGCGAGGAAGAACTTGGCACCTTCTCCCTCTACTTCTACGCAAGTACAAGGTGTACAAGAAATGCTGTGAGACAATGTTATAGCATTACTAAGCAGATTCATGCAAGGAAACCTCAACCGTGTAATTTATACTTTATTTCTTTTCCTTTGTATTGTTAATATGAACATAATGGGTATCTTTGTTTGTATGTCTTTGGTAATGCTCAACATGAGCTAAACTCTTCCTAGTTGGGATGCTCTAATCTTTGTAATGATCTTTTAATTAAGCTTTATGTTATATATTGATGTTTGCATTTAAACTCTTGTGGTATACTTATTTCAAACTTATTTTGGGACTGCTCAACTAAGATGAGTACAGTCATAAATACATACATGGTTTATGATTAGAACTCAAGAAATAATGTGGGTAAGTATTTAACAAAGGAAACTTTGTCATTCCATGCTAAAAGAGCATCTATACCCTTATATCTATTCTTTCCATTCTTTACTAAAAGAGCACAACTTTGGAGATGTTTTCACGACTAACGATGTATTAAGATGCTGATACTAGTAATATTTTTAAGGTAAAATGACACTGGGACTCTTTTAAGTTATTTAATTGTAATAAGTTAGTCCTTTAAGTTTTTTTCGTATCACTTAAGTCCTTTAAGTTACATAATGTGTACATCTATAGTCATTTTTTCATCTTTTATTACAAAAAAGTTCAATGCGCACTAACTGAGTTGATGTGGCCGTGTCGGATGCTACCTATATATCATCTAATTTGGTAAGAATTTGGTCTTTTAAGACTACGGTCATGTAATAATTTGGAACTTTCAACTTAATTTTTTTTGTTAAAATATGGTTCATCTTATTTTTCATTTAAGTTGAAATGACCAAATTTTTATATGACGGTGGCCTTAAATGACAAAATTGTTACAAGACAGATGACATGTAGGCTACGTCACAGCCACATCAACTCTTTAGTGCGAATTGCGTTGTTTTGTAATAGATACAAGAAATATTGTGCAATGTTGACATAAAATAAATATAGTACTGATGAGCATATCGGAGATTGCTGACAATAGCGGTTTGTTCAAATCACTACGCTATAGCGCCGCTATTTGACATCATTGCATAATGTTATTATATTATTTACGATGAAAAATTTATTTTTATAGCTAGTATATTAAATAAATTATAAACTATAGCATTGCTTGCCCATAACATCCAAAACACAGTTTTTGAAAAGGAAGAGAGGTGGATATAGAATGAGTTAACAGAAACTATTTTCATCAATTTAAGGCATTTGGAATTTCTTACAACAATTCATCAAGTGTTGATTCAATGTAGTTGAAAAACATTGCATACTTTTATGCAAAGGAGATAAGCATAGACAAATAAACTCCACAAAATGAGAGAGGATGGAAACTGCTGATCCACAAACACCACAAGACACTATAGCAGGGGTGTTCAAAATTGAACTAATCCAATAGAAAATCGCAAGTCGAACCAACCCAAAATGACTTAAAAGGTGTGTAACAAGTTACTAACAAGTTGCAATTCTTAAATCAGAGCCTTTAACGGGTTGTGCCCAACAGCGAGTTATTGGATTGGTGCCAGTGGCGGATCCAGAAGCTTTTTGTCGTGGGGGCGGAAAATAGTCTAGTAA
Source organism: Oxytropis ochrocephala (assembly GCA_020916435.1). Classification (NCBI taxonomy): domain Eukaryota; kingdom Viridiplantae; phylum Streptophyta; class Magnoliopsida; order Fabales; family Fabaceae; genus Oxytropis; species Oxytropis ochrocephala. The sequence continues at coordinate 1,193,646 of CM037095.1, read as the reverse complement.
TTTTTAGAAAATAAAAGCATTGTAGAAATTTATAAAATATAAATTTCATGATAAAGAAAAGCAAAGACTCAACCCTGATCTATTATTTGGAAAAACAAATAGCTTATTTAGTCTTTTGAGAAATAAAGGATATCAATCTAGTCACCAACTATCAGTCAAGTAGTTATTTTAAAATAATTTTAGAGATATTAATGTCTGAATTAGTAAATTTAAGTTATTCTAAAAATTTGCTAGTTTGACTAGTATTTGAGTTTTTAATGACTAAATTAGTAATTTCATTTCTGCGAAAACAAATAGGTCTCTAATTGTCTCATTAAGATAGATCAGTTAGCGAGCTAAAAAAATTAATTAGTGTTCTTTAATCTTCATTTAAACTGCTTCATAAAAAAAATTGCTTCAAAAAAAACTTCATTTAAAAAACAATTAACTCATGGTGGTAACTACTCTTTTTTAATGGGGATTAAATAATTTTTATCAAATATAGCTAGCTAAAAAACAATTAATTTTGATTGTGGGGGCAAGAACTCACACCTTATAAGGTGTGTCGGCCACTGATTGGTGCACAAGATTACACGCTAAGCCTCTCGGAAGATTTAACCTTCTCACATATATATATTCACATTTTTTTCTTTACTCCCAGGAATCGCAATCTGATCATATTTTAAACCTTTAATTCTTTGGATGTGAAGAGAAAGTAAAAGGAAAGAAAGTTAATAAAATGAAAGTGAGATGACTATTTCGTAGGAGTAAACGTGGAAAAAAATGAGAAGAAAGAAATATGTATATTTTCCCTATTGTAACAAAAAAACAGAGGATTGCATAAATGAAGAATGAAGATAAGAAAATTGAAACAAACAGACAATCCTCTTTCACTCTAGCTTTTGTTTTTGAGGTATGTGTTGCTTCTTTAAGGTCGCAAGTTCAAATTCAAATTCAAATCTTATACCAGTCAAAAACTTATTTTTTCAAGAACATTGCCACGTGTAATGCCACTCGTTGATGGAACCATAAATTTTTGTTAGAGGGGGCAAAGTATTTGTCCATTATACTTTTATATAAGAAAACTTCTATAAATTTTACTAAAATATCTAGTTTCGTGATAGAAAATACTTAGTCCCAAAATTTAATTTGTTTGGTGTCAATTTGTGTGTTCGGTGTTAGAAGAGAAGTCAAAATTAAAAGAATAAATAGAGAAAATATATAGAAATATATCCTCTTTTTTATCTCTTATAACTTTATACATGTATTTGTTTATAAAAATTATCTCATGAGAGCTACATCTATTTTTTATGGGGACAATACAGATTTATTAAGCATATATAGACTAAAATTATTGAATTAAGTGGGGGAAAATGCCCCCAATTAACATCACATGGATCAGTCCCTGCCTCCCACTGTGGTCGCCATTGTTCAGTACCTGGATCAGGATGAAGATTGGACCCGAGGTAATTTGGAGAAGTGTCTCGGGTGGATGTAGAAGTGGCTCGGACGCGTCCCAATGATAGGCTTGCCACTTGTAAATCCACCTCAACTTAAGTTAACATCTTTGTTAACAAAAATAAACAATGAGGACCTAATCGCAAACACATTGTATTTTTTTGGTGAGAAAAAACGCATTGTATTTGCGTTGATCACTTTAAAAGTTTTTTTTTTTGCAGAGGAGTAAATGGATAAACGTGATATTTGCAGGGGGTAAATGATATTTAAGCCTAAATATTTTAATAATTGATTTTTGGAGAATATATTAGATTAATGATAATTGTTATTTCATATGAAATAAATAAATTATGTGGTTAAATCATGTTTCATGTTTTGAATGATTGAATTGTTGCCTTTTTTTACACCTGCTTGAATTCGTGCCTAGAAAACATGCTCTTTGGACTTTGAAAGAAGGTATGGTTTATGGGTGTGACAATTGAATGGGAAACATTGAAGAGAAGTAGAATTGTAGAAGGCTAAGAGACATACATAGGGTTCACGGGTTGGATTGGATTTAACTTTTAAAATTCGTTATCCAAACCTAACAAGCACGGGCTTTACGAGTTGGTTCGATTTTGGTCCGATCACGAAAATTGTCCAAACCAAACACTTCGGATTGAATTAGACAACAGGTTGGTTTGGATTTACCCAAACCACTAGAAACCCCTACATCCAACATCGTTTATTCTTCCACCACTACAGTGATTTGGTATTGTTTGCAAGAACATTTTCTGCAAAACAATGGACTGCAAATGTTTCAATTACGCAATGATTTGATTACTTGCTTCAAAGGTTCTCTAACTATAGAGAACTATTACTTAGAGATCAGAGGTTTGTGAAGAATTGGCTGAGTTTCTCCCTATCCATAATTGCGTCTTCGCCGGCAGCCAACCTCTCACCACTCACCTTAATTGTGAGCATGTTCTTAACTTTCTTATGGGGCTAAATGATTATTTTTTCGTGGTCATATCCTCCTCTAGGATCCTCTTCCCAACATTGGTTGTGCCTACTCCTTGACTATGCAAGAAGAGAGAGCAATGAGAGTTTTAAACCCTTGCTACTGCAATGAAGATGCACAATTTGTGTGTGTCATCCTTGCAAAACCTAAGGCTGCTTCTGGGAAGAAAGATCATCCCCTGTGTACTCATTGTGGTCTTCTCAGCCATGTAAAAGAAAAAGGTCTCAAATTGCATTGTTACCCTCGTGGTTACAAGAAAGGGAAGACTACACATCTGCTTCTCCCGCTGTTGTTGTGGTGAGAGTGATGTCACTGATGGTGCCTTAAACAATTCTCAATATCGATTTATGATTGCCTACATTCAAGGTCAAATGGCACACAACACAATTTCTAAGTCTGACTCAGGTGATAGGTAGGGTTGGTGTTAATGATAGGTAGGGTTGGTGTTGGTGTTAATTATAGGTAGAGAAAGAGAAACTATTTGTCTTGCTATATTTTTTTTGACACAAACTATTTGTCTTGCTTTGGTGTTGATGGTTTGAAAGAAAAATGTTAGGTGGAAGTTTAATAATAGGTAGGGTTGCATTGAAGAGAGAGAGAGAGAGAGTGCGAGAGAGAGAGAGAGACACTAACATAATATAAAACGACTGAGAATGAGAAAGAAACTAAAGAGATAAAGAGATTTTTTAAGGGAGAATGAGAATTGAAAAATTAAAAGGAATGTATATAACGTGTATTCCCTTTTCTATATAAATAAGATTATGTTCCATACATAATAACATTCAAGAAAACACAAAATATAGAATTTGATAAAATCATTTCATTATAAATAAATCATTTCTAATTGAGACCACATTCACCCCATCATGTGAAGCCCCTTAATTTGCCCCCTCTCCAATGTCACACAAAATCCCTTTTTTTCTCAAAGACTTGGTATGACAAATCATATATAATAAAACATATTTAAATTCTATTGTTAATCTTTTCAAGGTTAATGAAATTGAAAACTATCCACATTTACTTTAACATGTCCAAACATATTTCTAAACATAATAATTTATTAATTACTAAACATATTTTCCATAAGATATTAAAAAACCTAAACATATAATTTCTAAACATAGACATTTAATCAACTAACTAACTATATATAACCTTTTTTAGTGTTAACTAACCTTTGAGGATGATCAGTCTCTATACACTACAAATGACACTATTATTTTGTCACAAACTTATTATTTTCTACCAAACTGATTATTTACGAAAAAACTTCTAGTATTTAAAGAGTTAAAAATGAATTGGAAAAGACTCAGCAATCTCTATTTTTTGTGATTTTTTGAGAAGAAAAATGGTAATAGTTTAGAAAAGACTTCAAAAATAATTTTTTTTATGCAATTGACAGAGGTGAGCCCCCCTCAGCTCCTACGTATCTCCTGGTATAATCAAATGATACGTAGTTCTTGGATAGAAAATATTTGTGTGTTGAACATTTTTTATTTTATTATTTTTGAAATTGATAGATACTTGGGATGAACAAATAGATAAATCTAGAAATAGTCATTGCTAAAAATTTATTTATGATTTTGAATTTGATTTTGTTAAAAATATTGGACATAAGTGTGGTAAAAATAGGCAAGAATAAAATTAATTAAAATAAAAGTAAAAGGTACAAAAATGGGATAGAGGGTCTGTGGCTGACAAAACCTCATTGGTGGAGCGGCGGCGAAGCTCGGTACCTAGGGGTCCGCGTAGCAATTGTCCGCGTAGCAAAAATGGGACAGAGGGTCTGTGGCTGACAAAACCTCACTGTTATTGTGTCTGATTTCTGTGTGAATTGACTATGCTTTTAAAGGTGAACGGTTAGATGTGGAAACATGCTGGACAAGTAAATTTGTTGGGCAAGTCGAATTGCTAGGCAATGTTGGGAAAATCGACTTGTTAGGCAAGTCGAATTGCTAGGCAAGTAGGCTTGTTGGGAAAGTCGAATTGATGAGCTCAAGGTTGATGCTACTGCACCCCTTTTTGTGATTTTTTATTTTCTTTTGTAGTTATTTTTGTGTAAATTTGATGTTTATTATTTTTATTTTTTGATTTTGTAAAAATACTAAGTATATTTTTGTAATTTCTGCTTTTTTATTTTTTGATATTTGTAAAAATACCAACAAAAAGATCTACAAAAAAGGACAATTTGGGCCAAAGGCCCAACTCAACAAAAAGTATCTAAACGAGCCCAAATAAAGTTGACGTTCCAAAGCAATATTAGTCTCGTAGTAATTGATCCCAAGACTTACAAATTTTATCTACTACCTACTATTACGCTAAAAGCGAAGACACACACGAACAAGTAAATTAAAAAAGGACTGTAATAAAAGAATACGAACAAAATTGGAGTATAACAACTGTCCCTTTTTATTTATATCCTGCTAGAAAAGATGAAGAGTTTTGAAGTTTTCATAGTAGGAATAGAAATAAAGATAAAACAGATGCTAATTTCGCCTGGATTAGAGGAAAGTTGGGAGTTTGACAATTAACAGAGAGTGTTCAACACTTGACGTGTTAACGAGAAAGTAGTAAATAAGGATCACTGGGGATCTGAAAGACCAATGAGGGTTTCAAGGACTGATTAGTCTGAAGGATCGATGCCTTTTCAAGTATTGGCAAAAATAATCTGAAGGTCTGATTTTGTTTGTATCTTTTAAACAAAATTGGAGTGGTGAGTGAAATTTTCCCAACAAATAAGGCAAGTGAGTGTTAATTTCAAAATAGAGAGAATGTGTATGTCATTTAATCAAAATTATAGCTGAAGGGTTTCACCGATTTAGCTATTATTTCAATCAACTAATTTATCTCCTCTCTATCTCAAGGATTTCCAAGCTATACACAATTGTACTTTTAAAAATATAAAGTATCGTTGAACGCTTGAGCGTTTCTTCTTTACATGAGGAGGAGTTATTATTATTATTATTATTATTATTATTATTATTATTATTATTATTATTATTATTATTATTATTATTATTATTATTATTATTATTATTATTATCTGAAAGGGTAGAGAACTAAGTGGTAGAGAGAAATATTCTTAGCTTCTGAGTTAGCTTGTATCTTTGTGATTAGATGGTTAGCCAAAATTACCAAATGGAGATGCCAACTTAGAGAAAACAAGGTTTAGAAATAAAAAAACTAAAAATCAAGAAAGAAGGAAAGTGAAAGAAATGAGATTTTGTTTGTTTGTATTTGCATGTGATGGGTTTACAAATAATGTAGCAAGTAATTAGAGAGAATCCATTCATATCTTATTTTCTTTCTTCTCATTTTATGCACAACCAAATAAGCGTAGAGAATTTTACTTTTCTTTCACTCCATTTTCTCTAGAGGCAAACAACATTTAAATTAACTCAATTCACTTTTGATTTCTCTTATATATTTATATTTTTTTTCTTCTCATTCTCTTCCATCTTAGTCTACCATCCAAACAGATGAATAAAATAGTGCCAACTTTTTTCAAGGTACCACCCTTCTACGTTAATTTGCAAAACTTGAAATTCCATGATAATTCTACCAAATGAGCTTTCCATGTGCACATTTGCAAAAGAACTAGCAGGTCCATGTCAAGCATACAACAACAATTAGTTTTTTTTTTTAAACTTAAAATAATTCATAAGTAATAGTTACACGTTAATCTTTTTTTAATTGCATGGTATCCTCGGTGGCCCTTTCCTCGATGGGATAGGTGCTTCTAGGAGGTAGTAGATGATGACGTGTACTCTGATAAGACATATGATTTGCTTCTCCTTAGTCCCCATGGATTGCCATATAGACCACCTTTGGAATCGATTGATTTACTGAAATAGTGGAAAAGTTCGACACCATGTAAAGTACACTAGTGCAAAAATTACAATAAAAATCACCTTTTAACATCGGTTGTTTGGATAACTGATGTTAAAGGTACACAGGTGGCAATTTTGCAATTAAATGGAAGTGTAGGGTTTTCGCGCCTACTTTTAACATTGGTTGTTTAAATAATCGATGTTGAAAGTGTTTTTAAACTTTTAACATCGTTTGAGACACTTGATTAGAGATACGTCATCAAGACACTTGGTGACTCAAGAGCCCAGAAGGATGACACGTAGACCAAACAAGGGACATGGTCATGTTGGATCAATAACCACTTTTCCACTAAAGTACCGGCCTCCCAAGCAGATAATTGTGGTTGGCGGTTTCAACAGAGCTCGACTATATATAAGAGAGCTCAGAGACTAGAAAAAGGCATCCGATAACACACACTATAACATTGTATATTCATCTTGTATAGGGAACTTGCTGCAATTACATTATCAGTAAATATTTCAATCCTCATTCAAGTACATGTTGGTATATGAAGAAACCTTATGTGATGTTTAACAAGGCTTTCAAGGCTTTCAAGCATTAAAATAAAAAAAATGCTTGTTAGGCTCTACTAATTAAATGTTACGACTTTTATTAATAATATTTCTGACTTTTTGAGAATTTTGGTTAGAACTATAACTAGAAAGAGATGGTTACCTTCACCAACAAGACATTATTACTCATAGTTAGTGAGTAAGAGATCTCTTGAAATATATCAAGGGTGTCTCATAGTATGCACCTACAAATTAAAACTGTAAGTTTGTTAGGGTACAAAAACACTAATACTTGATACACTACTTCATTCATGTCATGCTACTTAAAATCCTTTTGTTTTGTGTTTTATTTATATGTTGTTGGTCCCACCTAGCTTAAAGACAATAATAGAGTTGGTATTGTGTCATAAATTGTGAATCAAAATTGGAAACCTGTGTTTAGAAATTTATGTTGGTATATGAAGAAACCTTATGTGATGTTTAACAATCTGTTTTCAATGCTTGTCATAAAAAATAAAAGCAATGCTTGGGTTGTTTTAGAATGTGGTTTTGGGCTTAACTCAACCCCACAAAACCGGTTTGTAAGGTGAGGGATATGCCTCCCACTTATAAACTCTTTTTAGGCCATATCACATCCGATGTGTGACTCTTAACACACCCCTTCACGCCCGAGTGGCCCGAGTGGAGCCGATAGCATTAGCGGGTGGCCCAACGGATCTTGGATTGACTCTGATACCATCTTAGAATGTGGTTTTGGGCCTAACTCAACCCCACAAAACCGGCTTGTAAGGTGAGGGATGCCTCCTACTTATAAACTCTTTTTCAGGCCATATCACATCCAATGTGGGACTCTTAACAGGTAGTAGGGCTAAGTAGGTTGTATTTTCCCCATTTTTTAACAAGAGTTTTAATGATATTTAGAAATAGCTAGGCTCTACTTTCAAGCTCAGGAGGGACCATTGTATTAATCCCCATTTTATTTTTTTCCTATTGGTTTTTGTTTTCTCTGTTTCCACGGGGTTCAAAGCATGTTATGGAAGATTTTGCAAAGTTGATGATAAAGCAAAATATTTTTTAGAACTTGATAATTTAATTTAGATTTAGATATTTTAATAAGTGATATATAGATTATGTAAAGCAGTTATACTTATAAATGGTAATTATACATTTATTTTTCTAATTTTTACCCCTCCATCAATGAAAAGGACACATAATGACAACACAAAAGAATCTTGCACAAGTAACACACAATATTAGGATGGGATGAGCAAGATACACCAACACCATCAAGATAACCATACACCAAATTTAACACCCAAATAATGATCACAAAAACAGCTAAAGATAACCACCAAGTTTTGAGTACATGTCCTTTTTACATTGATAAGAATTTGAAATTGTAATCCATCAAATTAAAATCCCCTTTTTGTTATCCTACAATTTTGATTATTATGTATATTAGATAAGGATCAAAGTTTAATATACAAAGTGGTTATTAATATTTGTCCATCTCATTATTAGAGGTATAAATATTAATTAATGAATGTTAAGTTAAGGAAAAAAAATATGAAAGTCTTCACTTTCTTTAAATTAATTATTTCTTAATACAATTTAGAAATAAATTCATTTGAAAATATGTGTGATACTATCCCTAGGTGCTACAAATAGGCAACATACGTATATAGCTAGGAAGAGCAAAAACGTGAAATTAAATTCAATTAAGAAGAGTAAATATCATCCCTATTTTAAACACCACATTGCAGTGGTCCAGAAAAAAAAAGTACTTCTATAATTTACATGGAATTGCAAAGTGTAATAATCTATATATATACATTGAATCAAAATTTGCATAGATTCCACAAATGTGAAGTTGTTTGCATTCTTATTTTTTCATCAAAGGATAAAAATCAATGATAGCAACTACAAAAATTATTTGCTTTTTCCAAAGAAAAATATCAATGGAAAAAGCCATATAGCTTCACATATAGCACCATGTAAATAAACTAATTTTTTCACATCTTCCACATTTAACATCAATGGTTTCTCTTTTTCACCAAAATTTTATTTAATCTCTTCAAGAATCTTTGTCTCCACAAAAGGGTGTGTTGCAATAAGCCAAAAAAACCATGTTAATGCTGAAGTTATCGTATCTCTTCTTGGAAATCACGGGATCAAAGAGATGAAGATTCATCTCATAGGAGAAGTAAGCTTGAAAGCTTGATTGAGAGTAAAACTCAATTGAATTCATATTGAAAAAGATAGTTACAATGTGGTACAACTTGTGCTTAAATAGCACTTACATGCTAACTTCAAGCCTATCTAACTTCTAACCACTAAGACTTGACAGAAACGACAATGTAATAGCAAAGTGGCAAGCATCTGCGTGAGTTCCACCGGGATCAAAGATGACAACGACGATACGTTGTGATCTAACCTTCATAGCGCAATTGTGCTTTGTCCTCTTCTCAGAAGGCAGCACAATGGTCGTTGAAACAACCAAGTGAAGCTTGAACGATGCACGATGAAACTGATTTTGTGGCACAAAGAAATGGATGCTATATTTTGTTTTGTGCTTCTTGATGAAATCACTAACGAGTTCTTCTGGTTCAAGAATCATTGACTTGGCTCTCTCAGAGGAAACCTCATGTTCTTGAACCTCTGAATCAACAAACTTGACAAAAGAAGCTCTATCAACAACAAGAGCGCATCAAACTCCTCTAATTTGAATAGTTGATCGATGAATTGTTGGCTTGAATTGCTTGATCGGAATCACCTGTGCGCGCGATGTCAAGATCCAAGTCTCCAAAATTATCGAAGGCGAAATCTGAATCACTGTTCTCCTCTATTGATGCAAATCCAAAGACGTTGCTCACTTCTTTTGCTGAAGAGTATCCGAAACATCTTCCTCATAGTGTCAATCATTTCTTCATTGCATTATGAATCTTGAATGGAAGCGAAAATCTTCATCTTCGTAATCACTGTGGAATTACTACAGTAGCAATTTTGCTCTGATACCATCTTAGAAATCACAGGATCAAAGAGATGAATAGTCATCTCATAGGACAAGTAAGCTTGAGAGCTTGATCTAGAGTAAAACTCAAATGAATTCATATTGAAAAAGATAGTTACCAAGTGGCACTTACATGCTAACTTCAAGCCCTAACTAACTTCTAACCACTAAACGAACCTCTAATTGATCAAAACTACCAACTAACAAACTGACTAAAAGTAACTAACTATTACCTAACAATAACTAAAAGTAACTAACTATTATCTAACAAATTATAATCTCAACATCTCTTTTAGCTACAAATAGATTGAATGTTGCATCCCTTAGAAACATGTCATCATGACCATGACCATGACCCTTTTTTTCTTCTCTTATCAAAGAAGTCAACATGATCCATTTTATTTATTTTTTACAGGCAATGTTAGTTTCCAGGATTTGAATCCTGGACCTCCTTCCTAAACATGATCCATTTCATGATTTTTGTTGTTACATTTACTTAGCTCTTCATGTTTAGATGCTATATATGAATATAAGAAATAATCAAACATTTTGCATGCCTCAATTAACTTTTTTTCTTGACCAGTTTGAAGACATCTTTTTAATTTCCAAACAAATATTGGTTCTTATAGTGTCTATAAAATATATTTTTTTGATCAAAAGTGTCTATAAAATATAGATTCTTCTCATTGGTTAAAAGCCTTTCAGATTCAAGTTGAGGGACTTCAATAGAAAGACAATTAGGATCCTAGTATTATAGAACAAATGTTGTCAAATGTGAAACGGTTGAAAATATGTTGTAAATCAAACAACAACTTATGTTATTGAAAAATAATAAAAAACTCCCCACTAGTCATCTTGGGGTGAGGTAAATTAATTACATTCGTAAGTGCTCAAAGAGTCCGAAGGTCTTCCCCGGTTGCCTTGGACTAGGCGTCCTCTCACTCTAAAATTTTTCATCTAAAAATAAATAAATTAAAAACTTATGTTTTTTGATCAAAACAAACACTTAGTAAACCGAGTACAAAATAATTAAACATCAATGAAATTTTCATTTAAAAAATTTAATAACTAGACCAACCAACATATAGAACTAAAACTTTGTAAAAAAAAAATATAGAACTAAAATCACTGCAAATGGTTACACTAAAATAAATAAGACTTAATTACTAATTAAGCTGGAAAAAGTCTGCCCAAAACTATACTATTTTAGTCATACAATTTAATTGGTAAGGGCAATTTAATGATTACAGTTGAAATTTGACTTGAAACATTAACTTTTTAATTAAAATATACAATGTCATATTTATTGGAAATAGAGTTTTTTTAAACTTAAAAAAAACTCTATAGCCTGAAGCGATTTGTACCAAGTCATTTGCCTCTTGATTGTCTATTCGAGACACATGTTTAACGATAACATTGTCAAATTTCTTCAACAACGTATTGGCAACAACAAAGTACTGCATAAGATTTTCTTTGATGCATTTGTACTCTTTTGTTAATTGCTTCACAACTAGCTCAGAGTCGCCCATAATTTCGACATTCCTTGCCCCCAAGTCTAATAGTATTTCCTAGTCCCACACATTGTAATAGTAAAGATAATATGTCTTCATGAAGCTTGCATTACTATTCTTGTAACTTTGTTGGTGCTACTCTGATTCTTCAATTTGTTGAGAATGGCATGCAATGGATTGATCTAATTCGCTTCTAGCATGTCCACTTGAAAGAAACCTGTTCTTTTCAACAAACTCAAGACACCCATTAGTAGAGCACCATTCAGAATACTTAAGCTTTAGTTCATAAGGTTTGTTATCATTAAAACCATATATCAAAAAGGATTTTATCTCAACAACACTTACTTACCGATTTTGCATCATTATTTGGTAATGCTACGCCTCTACCCATTTGGACACATAATCAATAAATACTAAAATATACAAATTGCCAAAAGAAGGTGGAAAAGGTCCCATGAAATCCATTCCCATAATTCAATTTCTAAAATATTTGTACTTATATTACTTTGATGTTGGCACTTTATTATTACTTTTTTTTCGGTTGTTATATTTTTTCGATAAAACAAAGTTACACAAGCGATAAAACATAAGCAACTACAATCAAAATAGACAGATAAAAAAATACAATAGAAACTACTGAGTTGGTGGAGTTAATTGATGAAGGATCTCAGCGACGGTCCTTCTGGTTTCGACGAAGAGATGAATGTAACTCTTCCTTTTAAACATAATATGATTGGACATCATCTGTCGGAGGTCATCATCGGTGTTGACATCCACGGCAGACCAGTAAAGACCTCCATCAGTCCATTCCGGTTTCCGATAAACGATACGAATTATCTCATGCTCGTTGTTCTCTCGGTTGAACCACCATCTCAGTGGTTTCGCTTAAGAGCAAGAGAAATGATATGCGTGTGTTTTAACCTACACTGCATAACATCTCTCCCATTGAAAACTACACCATCATCTTCTAAGGTGATGCCCTGATAATCAATGAGACCCAAATTACAATGAACAATAGCGATGGAAGAAGGCTCGTAGTATGACATTAGCGAAGCCTGCATCATCTTGACTTGTGTTGTGTGAGAGAAGGAAGTTGAATTTTTGGTGTGAAAATAGTGATGGTGGGATTGGGTATTTATAGTTGAGGTAAAAGATTATCAACTGTTGATTTTGTCGTGCAATCCACACCGTTGATCAACTTTGAAAGTGAAATCATGACCGTTAATTTTTTTTTTTTAAAAAAAATAAAAATTTCCAACCCATCATATATATATGTCATGTTGGACATATATACGATGCTCAATTTAACACATCGTATATATGTTCTTAAGAGGTATATACGATTTAATCTTACACGACCAATCATATATACTTCTTAAGGACATATATACGATGTGTTAAACTTGAGCATCGTATATATGTCCAACATGACATATATACGATGAACATTTTTTTTTTTAAAAATAGATTGCAAAGGGCATTTTGGGGTTTTCTATTTTGGTGGGGGTATATAGGGATTTGGTGGGGGTACCAAAAAAACAACCCTTACTATTGTGGTTATTATGTTTTTCTTTATATATGTTTATTAATTTTGATATTGGAGCATTCATGTGTTCTCAGATAGATATCACTATTAAATAGATTTTGAAGTTATGGTTTAATTTTTTTAAAAAATTGCGATGGGTTTATGACGAAAAATACCGTGGCAATCGGTTTGATTTGCGCCGCTTTTGCCAATTTTTGGTCCTGTCGCAAAATCCATTGCAAATGCTATTTTGCGACGGAAATTTGTGCATTTGCGACGAAATTGCCGGCAAAAATCAGCGATTTTTTTGTAGTGATCAAACTTCAACATACTAAATACAACATCACTACATTAATTAAGAAATAATGAAATCCAAAATCTTATAAGCTTATTTTCAAATACTGTCAATGCAGCCTAATCAAAATTTTAGTGTGGGGCTTGGCCCAATAGCTCTCAAAAAAAAAATGCTCAAGAGCAAAAATTACATATAAATCAAGTGTCTATAATGCACAACTTTTGATAGATGGTGCACATATAATGATACAACATGTGTAAAGAACGGTTTAGAGTAGGCATTCCACTGGTTCATATCATGTACTAACTACACCCAATTACTACTACATATCCACACTTTAACTTTCGACATCAACCTCAACCCATACCATTTTCGGCCACCATAATGATATGTTAAGAATGATTCACAATCCATGGTTCATCAAATTCAGGCACAGTACACCACCTGTTCTAGACTGGGCTGATGGCCCAATCCACTTGACGAGTTGGGACCGACCTACATTACTTTAGATACACTCTCGAAGCTGCAATAAGCAGGTAGGAATCACGATCAATAGTTGAGATCGAGCCGACTGATCCTACTCTATAAATAGGAGTCAACCCTCGCAGAATGGTACACTTTTCCCCACGACTCATTTCCTGCTTTGACTTCTTCTCCCCTGACTTAGGCGTTAGAGTGTGTTTTCAGGTACAATCCAATCTCGAGCTTTGCTCGCGACTTCATCAGCAAACCACACGACCATACGCCTGACCGGTCCACCCTTGGGACTCATATATAAGGTACGGTTCACCACATATTAATTTACGCAGTATGTGCATATTACTTGTGAGTCATGGAAAAGCGGGTTTATCCAACACTCCATGTAATTAAGATCAAAAAGCATGTTGTGTAGTAGTAATTCATCTATTTTAAATATTTATCAATTTTAATTTTTCCAGCCAAAAAGAAAATTTACTTTATCTGCACTTCCGTATACAAATATTTTACACACACATTCAATAAATTGTTATCATGTAATTAAATGAGTATGGCAAGTCACCTATTTTGAAAAAATAACATGTTGAAACATGAAGCATGTGTAACTCCAAGTTTGAGTGGGAGTGATTAACACACTAGTATTTAAAGAGACGAATTGGACTAGTATCGAGTTCATTCCTCAACGATGAAATAAATTAGAATCGACTTTACTTACCTCCTAGTCAAACTCTAGATTAGTTTGGGTTCTTTTCTCCTGAACATCACAGGGGGGACGAAGAGCTCTGGACCAACAAAAAGCATGTGTTTGTTTAAAAAAATAAAAGGAATTTGTGAAATATTTTTGCACATTTTAAACTGAAGTGTAATCAGACAAAATAATATGATAAAAAATCTTGCTATCACCACTAAATATTATAATAGTGTTATGAAAATAACCAAAACTTGAGTAAGAACAAATACTAGACATCATATAAGAGAATAGAGATGAATAAGGGAGAAGAAGAGAATGAGAGAGTCTTTGCATTATGCTCTTCACAAGTGTAAGTTTCTACATATGAGGGTGATCCCTCTTTATAGGATAGAGATTGGCAAATGAGTAGTCACTCATAAAATACCACTTACACAAGATAATGGTGGGAGATGAAGGGCAATGGACATCCAATAATAATATTTCATAACACTCCCCCTTGGATGTCCATTGAGGATATGCCTCATTAAAACCTTACTAGAAAAAAAACCCAGTGGGATAAAAATCTAGTGAAGGAAAAAGAGTACAATATCCTCGCCAAAGGGGAATCGCTCGTTAAAAACCTTTCAGAAAAACCCAAAGTGGGAAAAACCATGGCAAAGGAAAAAAAGAGTGCAATTTTTCTCCCCAATGATGAAGCGCCACTTCAGAATATTAATATCGACATCTGGATTTTCTTCCTAGGTGCATATGGAGCGATAAACTCTGGCCTGTCACTTGTGAGATATTCTCTTTTAATGGAGCTTTGCGGTCAGTATTATCTTCAAAACATCTTCCTTGAATTGTTGGCATTTGGGCATGAAATGAAGAAACAAGAACCATAGGTTGTTTTGTAGATCAAAAAGATATTTCAATGTCACCATATAAATGATAGCTGACATGCGATATGACTTGATCTAGATCAGAAAACTACATTGTATCTGCATGGTTAATTTGTGTGACATATATAATATGAATTATTCATTAGGATAGTTAAAAATGAAATATGCATCCCACTTTGTTCTAAGGCATTTGTCTTTGTAATGAACTATATTACTACTAACTATCACATAATATTGCCATATCAAGGGATATAACATTTTGTAATATCCATGCATGCTTTCATAGTCTTCGGGACTAAGATATTTTATATATTCTTACAACTCATGTACTCAATATAAATAATTCCTGCAGATCACTATGATACTTTATTTTTCAAAAGAATTTATTTAAAGATATTTCCTATTATCTTAAATATCATGGGATTTTCCATGTAGAGGTCACCTACATGTGTTCAACCTTAAAATCCATCATATATAATTTGATGTCATTCACATAGAGCTCTTTCTTTGAGTAATCATCTCGCGAAAAAAGTTTGTATTGCAATATTAAATCCTTCAGGGATCTTTAATAATTATGACTATCAAATGAGTCATACAAATAAGTTGAAGCAATATTCATCTGGTGAAAATTGAACTCTTCATGCACTACAAGGCTAATTAAGTACTGAAAAGTACTCGCATCCACCCTTGAGCAACATGTCGAGTTTTGTATCTCACAATTTCACCATTCTCATTCTGCTTCAATTTCATCTTTCAATTTTAGCCAATTCACATTGTCTACAATCTTTAGTAGACTTTGATTCATGATCCTCACTAATATTTATCACATTTGCACCATATTTATTAAAAACATTGTCAACGTTGACTTCATTTCGGTTCCATTGTATTTCATTCTTGACATAATTCGTTGAGATCTCTTTAATTTCATAACTTTTTAGGTACCGATCGGTTTTCCCGAACTATAATGTCATGTCTGAATACTCTTTTAGAGTTTCTATATCCTCGCTTCGGCCATTTTTAATTTTAGCTCCTTTTGTTGTTCGAGGATTTTTATCTTTGGAACCGAGTGGTCTACCACGCTTCAGACGCGGTTGAGACTCATTTGCAATATTAAATTGTCCAATAGGGACATCCATTCTATTGGAGCATTAGCAGCTGATATATATGATTTGGTCACACATTTTGGATCAGTGAATGCATTTGGTAGATAATTTGCTAAGCTTTGCAAATGAATTATCTTTTGAACTTCTAGTTCACATTATTTAGTTTGAGGATCAATATGAGATAATGATAATTCATTTCAACTGATCTCTTTTTTACAACTGCTTATTCTCTCCCTCTAATGTTGGGAAATCTAATTCTTCAAATGATAATCATCAACCTGGATTATACATGGAGATTTATATCCAATATATATTTCCAAAATTCTTTTAGGACCCATCATAGTGCATTGCACATCCAAAAATTCTAAGATGGGAAATATTAAGTTCGTGACCAAAAACCAAATGTAAATGGGAAGAGTTGTGATAACTTTCTGACTTGATGCGAATCAATATTATAGCATGTAAAATTGCATATTCCCAAGTAGAAATTGGAAGTTCTTACCTCAAAAGCATTGGTCATATAATTAACTTTAGACGTCTAAAGAATGGTTCTTCAAGACCATTTTATGAATGTGTGATATCCAATATCAATTCTAATAGACATACAATACTTATCATATGCTTTCAAGGTAATTCACATAACGACCTCTTACTCAAATTAGTTGAGCAAACAATCTCACAAACTTCCGGTTGTGAGATGACGACAAATATATATAATATATATGTGGCCGTCTAGTTGATGCATCAATTAAAACCACAAATATCTAAATAGTCCACGTGATTAGTGTACTTGTTTACAAATATCACCTTATATTAGTTCTACAAATATGAGATTTACTATTCTCAAATTGCCAATTTCCTTTGGGAATTATTGGACACAAAATTTAGTAGATTGAAGAAACTAACGGCTCTTCAATACAAGTTCACATAGAAATTTTAATCATTATTCGCATCATAATATACTCGGGATGACCCAACCGAGCTTGCTAACAACTAAATTATTATGATATGTAAACTTCTGCTTTACAACAACATGTGCTTCAATTGCACATATATAAGTATAGTACAAATCAGAGGAAAAAGTAGACAATTTTTCCACTACACTTTATTTTATCAAAATATGTCTCGTTATATAAAAATATTCAATATCTTCTTCATCTCTCGTTTCAATATGATTTCTATTTATATGCATATATTTGAAACTTAATAAATTTCTACGAGACTTAGGGGAATATAATGCATTCTCAATCTGTAAATTTGTTCCCCCAGATAACAATATATTAGCTCTTCCGGAGCCTTCAATTATATTTTTTCACGCAACATTTTAATTTGGAATTCCAAGCAAAAGAAAGAAGAAAAACTACATTTTTCCATAAGATACTAAACCACTATCAAGAATAACAAAGGTCACAATCACAAATGATACAAATGGCACTTAAATAAGATAATGATAACATATACAACATCAATGGTCATCACCACAACTTTTCTTGTACCAAAATTATAATGTGATTCATTCACTTCTGGGAATGAACTTCAATTCATTGAATGGTTTGTGAGTATTCTTTACAATCACCATATAAGATAATCTTGAGACATAAATTACACGTCTTTTCCTTTACTTCAAAATATACTAAGATCAAGTTGATCTTATAGATTTTAATCATAGTCCAAATGTATAGTTCTTCGTAAACTTGACCACAAATCTCCATAATAGATGGCCAAAGAAAAATGTATTTTATGCAATCCACCAAGGATGCTTAAATTACCAATTCATTAGTTCTTCAAGAACTATACCACAAAATTTTTTCAATGATAATCAAGAAAACCATACTATGAGCCATCCTTCAAGAATGCTTGAATATTTTCTTTCGTTGAGTTCTTCAAGAACTATCACAAATCTTCACAAACATTGATAAAGAAAATTATTCTTTGTGCAATCCTACAACGATACTTGATTTCCAAATCATTAGTTCTTCAGAACTATACCATAATCCTTCAGGATGCTTGGATATTAAAAAAAATTTAAGTTCTTCAAGATCTATATCATAAACAATAATACATAGTTCTTCAGGAATTATACTACAATCCTTCTTTGTGCAATCCTTCAGGGATGCATGGATAATGAATTTATCGTTCTTCAGAAGTTATATAACAAATATTCATCAACAATGATAAATAAATTGAAAATGAGATAAAACATAAAAGAAGATCACAAATAAATAATAGTGAGAAGAAGAAGAAGATGAAAAAGTATTCTTGTATAGAACCTGAAGATGATTATACCATCAATCATACGGTAGAGTTTCGTGCTGATAACGTGTTATGAAAATAACCAAAACTTGAGTAAGAACAAATACTAGACATCATATAAGAGAATAGAGATGAATAAGGGAGAAGAAGAGAATGAGAGAGTCTTTGCATTATGCTCTTCACAAGTGTAAGTTTCTACATATGAGGGTGATCCCTATTTATAGGATAGAGATTGGCAAATGAGTAGTCACTCATAAAATACCACTTACACAAGATAATGGTGGGAGATGAAGGGCAATGGACATCCAATAATAATATTTCATAACAAATAGAGTATAATAGTGGTGATAAAAACCACTATCCAGCAGATGATTATTGATTTGCCTTCTCCTTTTATGGTCAGAATAGTAAAAATAATAGTGGTGAAGCATTTCCAACAGTTTGGTCTCTCCGAAAACGCCTAATGGTTGGTCTGTTACAATTTAAAAAGGCAACAAAACAAAGTAAACCAACAACATTCACAATATCAGAGAAGCATTGCCAGAAATATGAGAGGTTGAAGAAGCAAACCAACAACAAATATTTAGCAATTAAAGCCATAGTTTGCCTAGGTTATGCTTTGATCAAATATAATCATGTGTTCTTGACTTGTGCTATACTTGCACATCCATTTCCTTTATTTTCTTCGACCATCAAATGCTAAATCTTATAGGTCATTCATTTCAAATGAGAGTTCTTCCCCTTTTGTACCTCTTTGTGTTGTGCACTAGCTACTTTCTCGACTTAATTTTTACTTCCACTATGCAAAACTGTCAATAGGCTGCACTAGTTTCATCTCCCTTCTTCCTCTGTAAACCTACTACAAATCTTTGTGATGATATGTTCAGATTTTAGGGAATGAATTCTTATTCAAAGCTAGAAACTGTGAATGAAGGAGAAAGATGGAGAAAATTACACTGAGTAGAAGAAGTCTTTGTAATGGTGTATTAAATTTTAGAGATTGAAAATAATCCAATAATTTGAGAGGAAGTTATTGTCAAGAGGAAACTAGATGAGAGGTGTGTGGCTTTTAACTTGACTTCAGGGGAGGTGAGTGTAATTTCCCCTATGAAATATCAAATTTCTCAAAATCAAAATTAAGTAATAAATTTGACAAAATATAAATACCCATATAAGCACAATAAATAAATAATAAAAAGACAAGAAGAAGTGAAGTGAGTGTGAATAGGATGAAAAGGCGATGGCAAAGCAACTTAGAAAAAGATATTTGAAAGAAAATATATCTACCGAGTCCCTACGTATTGGAAATTTTGGAAGTTAATTTATTGTTGAGAAAGTGACAATTTTTGTGCAAGATTTAATTTTTATCCTTTTTCAACAAGAACAAGAATATTGTATTCAAATAATAGCTTGATTTCCCATTTATTAAAAATACTTAATTCCAATCAAATCAAAAGCTTCTTGAATGGATTTACCCTTTAACAATACCAACCATTTTTTTGAATATATATATATATATATATATATATATATATATATATATATATATATATATATATATATTAAGTATTTATTAGTTTGCACAATTGTACTGCGTTTTTGAAAAAGTTTCAATCTTTGAGTATCTACAAAGGTGCATTTCTCTCCTTGCTATTTTTCTTTTTTTAACTTGTTTAGTTGCTGAGAAAATAAATTTTTTTCATGAATTGTGTGTTTTCTGTTAAAGGGGTTTTATTAGTCCCTCATTGTTGGTTACCTTAACAATATCAGTTACATGGGAATGTCGGCTCTCATATTGGAATCCGAGTGTGAGCAGTAATAATGTGTGTGTGTGGTATTTATTAACTTTTCATCTAAGTAGGGGTTCTATTAACTTTTGTGGTGATTCTGTTTGCTTTCTAGGATCAACTCAAAATTGATTTTTTATTTTATTTTTAGACTTTTTGCTTGTTTGGTAAAAAAAAAAAAAGCCTTTTTGCTTGTATTTGGTTATTTTTTGGCTTTGAGGATATGAAGGTTTGATTTGTAATTTATGTTCTTATGTTTGTGTTTAAGAGTTGTGTTTTTTAGGGATTAACTAAATCCTTCACCATTGTAGCAATCAACTTTATCATATAGTATCGTATAAAATATTATCAATGACTAAGAATTCATATCGATCGTAACCTAACATTTCAAGTTAATTAGATTTCATTTTATTTTCCTCTATTTTTTATTTTTTGCAAAATTTCCCATGAGCCCATTGGTCAAGCTTATTAAAGTAGCTTGCAACCTATGTATAAGTGATTTTGAACTTATTTCAATAAGCTTTTAAGATAACCTAACAAAAATCCGCTTGCCAATGTCACTTATTCAATAAGCGTTCGCAATACGGCCTTGCACGTGTCTCTTTTTTAACCTTCGACATTGGCTTCCGATTTGAGAGTGCATGTGGACTTTCGAGCCATTTTGTCTTTGAGTATTACTCCTTTTGACCATTCCCAAATTCGCCTTTAATGTCATGCTAACGTGTCCTTATAGCTAATTTCAAATCTGCAATTTGGTTGTAAACAAACATTAATGGCCGGCAGACATTGCTTCAGTTGGCGAAGTGAATTGTAACACTCTTAATTCTGAGAAAACATTGAGTGAAACTGAACTCAACATTCTTTAATTAGACTCAATATCATCCAATGAATTTTTTCTTAGTAAGGTTTTAATAAGGTATATCCTCAATAAACATCTAGGGGGTGTTATGAATATTTGGTGGGTGTCTTTCTACATAAGACATTTCATCTTACCTAGGATACTCTATAACTCTCATGAGTAAAGTGCTTTCACTCATTCTTATTGCTCTTAACTTTTTTTTAAAGAGCAAACATAAAACAAGCAGAGTGAAGCTCTTAACTTTGTGATTGTAAGTTACAATATTTGTATCGATCCTAGATATTTCTTCTTTTTGTCTATTATAAAAGTTATATCTTACTCTTGTTGTGGTTAAGTAAAACAATGAAACAATGGGTTATAATCTCTCTCTCTCTCTCTCTCTCTCTCTCTCTCTCTCTATATATATATATATATATATATATGCAATTCTTACTCTTGTATTTTAAGTGAAGCCATGATGTTAATGGAAGATGGATTATGTTGGTGATTAATTTATTAATTCTTAGGCTTGCAACAATGGATTGATTGATTTTCACATAATTAAAGCAAATGTGTATATTTTGTAGTGTGATTAAGAAAACGATTTTTTTTGATAAGTAAGAAAATGGTTGATAATACTACTAAAATTGGCACCGAATTAAGGTTACTAATAGTCATATCACGGTTTTTTTCTCTCCTAGGGTTTCCCTTGTGAGACGCGTTTATCTTCACCTTCACCTTCCTCCATTGTAAGGTGTCTTGAAGCTTTGTTTCTCACCGTGTGGCGAGGTAATTGTGTCAAGGCATTCCCTTGGTCACTAGCTATCGCGCAGTATACTGCTGGTTTGATGAGGTAACTCACAAGATCATTCTCTTGGTCACTAGCTCTCATCCTTTGCAATTGCTTCTCCTTCTCCTACTGCAATTCGAGATTTTCTTTGGCACTTTCATGGCTTCCAACCCAATGGCTTTTGATGGGGAGGAGGATGATGTTGCACCTTTGCAACGTGATACCACTAATAACGAGACTTTTGATGCCCGTCATTGTCTAGTAGGCCATTTTCTTACTAAAAGAGTTATTCATATTCCTATTATGAAGGATCGTCTCAGCCTATTTGGCAACCTGCGTGGGGATGAATATTCGTGCTCTTGACAAGAATCTATTTCGCATTCCAGCTTCTACCATTGGCGTGATGTTGAGAAGGTTTTCTCTGTGGACCTTGGAATTTTGATGGGCATATGTTAATTTTAGCCAAGTTCGGAGTGGGGATGTTGCCACGCAAGTCCCTCTTTTTGTTGCATTTTGGGTCCAAGTGCATGATGTTCCTATTGGTTTCATGTCCGTCAGTAGGAAGGAACTTGGGAATTTTATTGGGACCTTTGTTGAATATGATCCAAAAAATAGCTCGACTTTTGGAAATCCTTCATGCGTATCCGTGTTATGGTGGATGTTGGTAAACCGCTGCACCGGGGTAAAAAGATCAATGTAGGTGGTTATAACATCAAGCTAGTGCGCTTTAAATATGAAAGGCTCTCAGTTTTCTGCTATTTGTGTGGTTACCTAGGCCATCAAGACACAAGTCGTGAGCTGCTTTTTGCCATGGAGCATGATGATGGAAAACGGGGATGGGGACCCGAACTGAAAGTGGAGCGTCGTACTCCAGGTGATAACAACCAGTGGTTACGCAAGGAAAAATGGTGGTTCTTCTACAACTTCGGCGACGCCGACATATTCTCAAACGGGAAGGAGACAACCGGAAGGTGAAAGTAATTACGGTGTTAATGGCAATAATGGTGGTATTAATGATGACTACTTCCTCACAAAAGATCTCCAGAGCTAAAGTCTCCTTCATGACACGATCCACAACGATAGATGACAACCAGATGTGGGATACCATGAAAGAGCACACTCGGGATCATATTCTTGTGATAGTTAGACATAAATCCATTATGCCTATCACTAACTCCATCATCCTAAGTGTCACACAGACCCGGTATAAGGCCCACTCAAAAGTGTGTGCACATATGTAAGTGATGTGTGTGTTGCGAGAAAAATATTTAAGCTGTGAAACAGATACAAATATATAACAAAAATAAAGCTTATCAAACCTAATGTTTAATACTGGAGATACGAGTAAATAATATTTGCAACATGCATAAGTATGTAAAATAAATAAACAAAAAGGAAAGAAGGGGGTAAAATAAAATATTAAATTAACAAGAAAAATGCACCTTAATTAAATTAGGCTTGACTCTTTGAAATGTCCCTAATGGAGTCGTCAGCTGTGATACCTTCAAAGTTTAGTCAAGGCTCCATCAAAGTTTAGTTATTAGGGCAAACGGTAATAAATCCCTTTTGAATGGATAAGGGTCTTTACTGGACCAAATTTGAATTCGGAGTCGATCATGCATGAGGAAAGTATTAGCACCCTACGACATCTTTAGGAAGGTTGCCTTTTAATTAATTGTGCAAACAAAAGTTAATATGAAAATATATTTATTTTACATTATTATTAAAAATGAATTGGAAAAGACTCAAAGAATCTCTATTTTTGTGATTTTTGAGAAGAAAAATGGTAATAGTTTAGAAAAAGACTTCAAAAATAATTTTTTTATGCAATTGACAGAGGTGAGCCCCATCTGCTCCTACGTATCTCCTGGTAGATAATCAAATGATACGTAGTTCTTGGATAGAAAATATTTGCGTGTTGAACATTTTTTATTTTATTATTTTTGAAATTGAAAGATACTTGGGATGAACAAATAGATAAATCTAGAAATAGTCATCGCTAAAAATTTATTTAGGATTTTGAATTTGATTTTGTTAAAAATATTGGACATAAGTGTGGTGTAAAAAGAGACAAGAATGGAATTAATTAAAGTAAAAGGTACAAAAATGGGATAGAGGGGGTCCGTGGCTGACTGAACCTCATTGGTGGAGCGGCGGCGAAGCTCGGTACCTAGGGGTCCGCATAGCAATTGTGGGTGACGTAACGGTGGGTGTCGTCAATGGTGGTTGAAGTTCCTTTTGATGCGGTGGTGTGCATTCTGTTTCTACTCTTATATTCTTGACTAATTGGAATGAATTAGGGCTACATTGTTGAGTCCCTAATTCTCTCTCCTTCCTTTCGTGTGTGAATTTCATTACCCTTTCTCACATTTTTTTCTACCAATTTTTTGTGTTTTTTCAGTATTTTTGTTGAATCACTGTTATTGTGTCTGATTTTTGTGTGAATTGACTATGCTTTTAAAGGTGAACGGTTAGGTGTGGAAACTTGCTGGACAAGTAAATTTGTTGGGCAAGTCTAATTGCTAGGCAATGTTGGGAAAATCAACTTGTTGGGCAAGTCGAATTGCTAGGCAAGTAGGCTTGTTGGCAAAGTCGAATTGCTGAGCTCAAGGTTGATGCTACTGGCACCCCGTTTTTGTGATTTTTTTTTTATTTTCTTTTGTAGTTATTTTTGTGTAATTTTTTGTGTGTAAATTTGATGTTTATTATTTTTATTTTTTGTAAAAATAGTTAGTATATTTTTGTAATTTATGCTTTTTTATTATTTAAAAATTGATTTGATTTTTAGAAAAAAAAAGTTATATTTTTTACCAATAAAAAGATCTACAAAAAAGGACAATTTGGGCCAAAGGCCCAACT
Organism: Oxytropis ochrocephala; assembly: GCA_020916435.1. Classification (NCBI taxonomy): domain Eukaryota; kingdom Viridiplantae; phylum Streptophyta; class Magnoliopsida; order Fabales; family Fabaceae; genus Oxytropis; species Oxytropis ochrocephala. The sequence continues at coordinate 1,168,810 of CM037095.1, read as the reverse complement.
CAACAAAAAGTATCTAAACGAACCCAAATAAAGTTGACGTTCCAAAGCAATATTAGTCTCGTAGTAATTGATCCCGAGACATACAAACTTTATCTACTACATACTATTACGCTAAAAGCGAAGACACGCACGAACAAGTAAATTAAAAAAGGACTGTAATAAAAGAATACGAACAAAATTGGAGTATAACAACTGTCCCTTTTTATTTATATCCTGCTAGAAAAGATGAAGAGTTTTGAAGTTTTCATAGTAGGAATAAAAATAAAGATAAAACAGATGCTAATTTCGTCTGGATTAGAGGAAAGTTGGGAGTTTGACAATTAACAGAGAGTGGTCAACACTTGACGTGTTAACGAGAAAGTAGTAAATAAGGATCACTGGGGATCTGAAAGACCAATGAGGGTTTCAAGGACTGATTAGTCTGAAGGATCGATGCCTTTTCAAGTATTGGCAAAAATAATCTGAAGGTCTGATTTTGTTTGTATCTTTTAAACAAAATTGGAATGGTGAGTGAAATTTTCCCAACAAATAAGGCAAGTGAGTGTTAATTTCAAAATAGAGAGAATGTGTATGTCATTTAATCAAAATTATAGCTGAAGGGTTTCACTGATTTAGCTATTATTTCAATCAACTAATTTATCTCCTCTCTATCTGAAGGGTTTCCAAGCTATACACAATTGTACTTTTAAAAAATATAAAGTACTGTTGAACGTTTGCTTTTTTCTGACAGAGGAGTTATTATTATTATTATTATTATTATTATTATTATTATTATTATTATTATTATTATTATTATTATTATTATCTGAAAGGGTAGAGAACTAAGTGGTAGAGAGAAATATTCTTAGCTTCTGAGTTAGCTTGTATCTTTGTGATTAGATGGTTAGCCAAAATTACCAAATGGAGATGCCAGCTTAGAGAAAACAAGGTTTAGAAAAAAAAAACTAAAAATCAAGAAAGAAGGAAAGTGAAAGAAATGAGATTTTGTTTGTTTGTATTTGCTTGTGATGGGTTTACAAATGTAGCAAGTAATTAGAGAGAATCCATTCATATCTTATTTTCTTTCTTCTCATTTTATGCACAACGAAATAAGCGTAGAGAATTTTACTTTTCTTTCACTCCATTTTCTCTAGAGGCAAACAACATTTAAATTAACTCAATTCACTTTTGATTTCTCTTATATATTTATATTTTTTTTCTTCTCATTCTCTTCCCTCTTAGTCTACCATCCAAACTGATGAATAGAATAGTGCCAACTTTTTTCAAGGTACCACCCTTCTAGGTTAATTTGCAATTTGCAAAACTTGAAATTCCATGATAATTCTACCAAATGAGCTTTCCATGTGCACATTTGCAAAAGAACTGGCAGGTCCATGTCAAGCATACAACAACAATTAGTTTTTTTTTTTAGTTAGGACCATCTATATTAAATTAAATACATCTTTCAAGAAATAGATGTAAAGTGCCTGTTCTTAGTAAACCGAGTACAAAATAATTAAACATCAATGAAATTTTCATTTAAAAAATTTAATAACTAGACCAACCAACATACAGAACTAAAACTCTGTAAAAAAACATATAGAACTAAAATCACTCCAAATGGTTACACTAAAATGACGGCAAGAAGACATCCTTTATATATAAAGGTAATAAACAAGACTTAATTACTAATGGTTCGCTGTTGGCATTGTTCATTAGCACCGTTGAGGCCATATTCTTGATAAGATTCATTGTCAAACTAATAGAGGTTAGCGGCCCTGAGCGAAGAAGTAGACATCAAGTCTTCTTAAATTTCATCTTCATTGGGGTTGCCTCCGTCGTCATTTCAGCAATCTTGCTGATGAAGATAGAGAACTATTTGAGGCGACATTATCTGGGTGGTTTGTTGTTCATCTTATCAACTATTGTCGCAAGTCTTTCTGTCTATCAAGATATGGTTGGTAATATAGTTCCTAATTAATTTACCACATAATTTTAATTGATTTGCATATTTTTATTTATTAAGTTGGTGGGTGCAGAAATTTTAAGATTTTTTATGTTAAAACTTTTCAAACTTTTGAAATTTTAAGATTATTATGTTATGTCAAAGCTTCTACCGAACATCTTATAAATTAGATGTTTTTACTCCAAAATCATTTTAAACATTTTCAACACCTTAAAACTCCTACCTTTTTCACAAAGATTTCATTTTTCTTTTAGATCTAAACTCCACAAGCCATTTTATATTTTATTCAACACCCTCTCAAATGGATTAACTAATAAAGACTCGGACTCCAAACCAACTCCACTGATTTCCAAACCTCACTAACAAGAAAAGGAGAAGAAACAAAAGAAGAGCTAAAGATTTGCATAGAATAGCAATAGTGATATATACACACCAAAAATATGACTTTCTAGTTTCAAACTTCAAACCCCATATATCAACCTATACCTTACTCTAAAGAAGTAAAGCCGTTTCATTCAAGTAAGTACTTGCACTTTGCAACTTCCTCTTCTTAAGATCCTATTTTGAAGAAAAATTGCAGTTTTAGGTTCATTGAATAACAGATGTATCTAGTCTAAATACATCGGTTATTCAATGAACTGTATGTTTTCTTATAAATAGGACCAGAGGAAGTATATGTTTGTTGATTAGAAATATATATAGAACAACAACCTATGTTGGTTTGGTTATAAGATCATTGTTGTTTTCATATTTGAAGGAGAGAGAAAAAATGGATGGGAATTTAAGTAGAAGCATAAGTAGGAGTTTAAGCAGAACAAGTTGGAGGATGGAGCAAGTGTTTGCAAGTGGAAGGTATTCAAGAAGGACTTCTAATGTTGATGAAGATGAAGAAGCTCTTAAATGGGCTGCTATAGAGAAATTGCCTACTTATGATAGGCTAAGTATCCTTCAAACTTTTACTGAAGAAGGTGGTGATCCAAATAGAATATTGGAGCATAGGGAAGTGGATCCCAATTTTATAATTTTCGATGAAGTGTCATGTTATGATTTGTTGATATCAATTAAGTGCTACACTTTACAAAATTGGGCGAGTAGGAATAGGAATATATGAAGAAAACAAATGCTTGAATGAAAATTGGGGTAAGCAATAAGAATCCCGTTTGATAAATTACTAGAGAAAATTCATCATTCTAGCTCCACCGTAAGTTAGAAGCTAACTATATCAAACTAATTTTTATTTTATTTTTTGGGAGGGCTTAAAAGAAAAATAGCCCTTATTTATGAACTGTACAAATATCCATTTGAACTATTCTTTTCTTCTTTTCATTCCAATAGTTGAAATATGCCCCAATGTAGACAATAGCCCGTTTTGTGATTTTTTGAGAAGAAAAATGGTAATAGTTTAGAAAAGACTTCAAAAATAATTTTTTTATGCAATTATAATCAAATGATACGTAGTTCTTGGATAGAAAATATTTGTGTGTTGAACATTTTTTATTTTATTATTTTTGAAATTGAAAGATACTTGAAATATCAAGATTTATACCCGGCTAAAAATCTTGATGTTACCCCAATGTAGACAATAGCCCGTTTTGTGATTTTTTGAGAAGAAAAATGGTAATAGTTTAGAAAAGACTTCAAAAATAATTTTTTTATGCAATTATAATCAAATGATATGTAGTTCTTGGATAGAAAATATTTGTGTGTTGAACATTTTTTATTTTATTATTTTTGAAATTGAAAGATACTTGGGATGAACAAATAGATAAATCTCGAAATAGTCATCGCTAAAAATTTATTTATGATTTTGAATTTGATTTTGTTAAAAATATTGGACACAAGTGTGGTAAAAATAGACAAGAATGAAATTAATTAAAGTAAAAGGTACAAAAATGGGATAGAGGGGTTTGTGGCTGACAGAACCTCATTGGTGGAGCGGCGGCGAAGCTCGGTACCTAGGGGTCCGCGTAGCAATTGTGGGTGACGTAACGGTGTACATGTGTCGTCAATGGTGGTTGAAGTTCCTTTTGATGCGGTGGTGTGCATTCTGTTTCTACTCTTATATTCTTGACTAATTGGAATGAATTAGGGCTACATTGTTGAGTCCCTAATTCTCTCTCCTTCCTTTCGTGTGTGAATTTCATTACCCTTTCTCACATTTTTTTCTACCAATTTTTTGTGTTTTTTCAGTATTTTTGTTGAATCACAGTTATTGTGTCTGATTTCTGTGTGAATTGACTATGCTTTTAAAGGTGAACGGTTAGATGTGGAAACTTGCTGGACAAGTAAATTTGTTGGGCAAGTCGAATTGCTAGGCAATGTTGGGAAAATAGACTTGTTAGGCAAGTCGAATTGCTAGGCAAGTAGGCTTGTTGGGAAAGTCGAATTGATGAGCTCAAGGTTGATGCTACTGGCACCCCCTTTTTGTGATTTTTTTATTTTCTTTTGTAGTTATTTTTGTGTAAATTTGATGTTTATTATTTTTATTTTTTGATTTTGTAAAAATAGTAAGTATATTTTTGTAATTTCTGCTTTTTTATTATTTAAAAACTGATTTGATTTTTAGAAAAAAAATTTTATTTTTTTTACCAACAAAAAGATCTACAAAAAAGGACAATTTGGGCCAAAGGCCCAACTCAACAAAAAGTATCTAAACGAGCCCAAATAAAGTTGACGTTCCAAAGCAATATTAGTCTCGTAGTAATTGATCCCAAGACTTACAAACTTTATCTACTACCTACTATTACGCTAAAAGCGAAGACACACACGAACAAGTAAATTAAAAAAGGACTGTAATAAAAGAATACAAACAAAATTGGTGTATAACAATTGTCCCTTTTTATTTATATCCTGCTAGAAAAGATGAAGAGTTTTGAAGTTTTCATAGTAGGAATAGAAATAAAGATAAAACAAATGCTAATTTCGTCTGGATTAGAGGAAAGTTGGGAGTTTGACAATTAACAGAGAGTGGTCAACACTTGACGTGTTAACGAGAAAGTAGTAAATAAGGATAACTAGGGATCTGAAAGACCAATGAGGGTTTGAAGGACTGATTAGTCTGAAGGATCGATGCCTTTTCAAGTATTGGCAAAAATAATCTGAAGGTCTGATTTTGTTTGTATCTTTTAAACAAAATTGGAGTGGTGAGTGAAATTTTCCCAACAAATAAGGCAAGTGAGTGTTAATTTCAAAATAGAGAGAATGTGTATGTCATTTAATCAAAATTATAGCCGAAGGGTTTCACTGATTTAGCTATTATTTCAATCAACTAATTTATCTCCTCTCTATCTGAAGGGTTTCCAAGCTATATATACACAATTGTACTTTTAAAAAATATCAAGTACTGTTGAACGTGTGCTTCTTTCAGACAGAGGAGTTATTATTATTATTATTATTATTATTATTATTATTATTATTATTATGTTTATTTTTATTATTATTATTATCTAAAAGGGTTGAGAACTAATTGGTAGAGAGAAATATTCTTAGCTTCTGAGTTAGCTTGTATCTTTGTGATTAGATGGTTAGCCAAAATTACTAAATGGGAGATGCCAATTTAGAGAAAACGAGGTTTAGAAAAAAACTAAAAATCAAGAAATAACAATGTTACATACAACAATGTTATTTAGACATAGGTTTTTAGACAAAAATCGACAAAAACCAACTCACAACACCAATTAACCAAGTTTTTTAGACTATTAGCCAATGATCAATTAACCAAGTTTTTAAACAACGCCTCGAAAACTGTGAAAAAGCATGTTGGCTAATAGTCTAAAAAACTTGGTTAATTGGTGTTGTGAATTGGTTTTTGTCGATTTTTGTCTAAAAACCTATGGCTAAATAACATTGTTGAGTTACATATGTAGCAAGTAATTAGAGAGAATCCATTCATATCTAATTTTCTTTCTTCTCATTTTATTCTCAACCAAATAAGCATAGAGAATTTTGCTTTTCTTTCACTCCATTTTCTCTAGAGGCAAACAACATTTAAATTAACTCAATTCACTTTTGATTTCTTTTATTTATATTTTTTTTCTTCTCATTCTCTTCCCTCTTAGTCTACCATCCAAACAGATGAATTTGCAAAACTTGAAATTCCATGATAATTCCACCAAATGAGCTTTCCATGTGCACATTTGCAAAAGAACTAGCAGGTCCATGTCAAGCATACAACAACAATTAGTTAGGACCATCTATATTAAATTAAATACATCTTTTCTAGCTTAAACACTAATGAATAATTGAAAATCTTTCAAGAAATACATGTAAAGTGCCTGTTCTTAGTAAACCGAGTACAAAATAATTAAACATCAATGAAATTTTCATTTAAAAAATTTAATAACTAGACCAATCAACATATAGAACTAAAACTTTGAAAAAAAAACAAATAGAACTAAAATCACTCCAAATGGTTATACTATTTTAGTCATACAATTTAATTGATAAGGCAATTTAATGCTTACAGTTGAAATTTGATTTGAAACATTAACTTTTTAATTAAAATATACAATGTCATATTTATTGGAAATAGAGTTTTTTTAAACTTAAAATAATTCCCAATTAATAGTTACACGTTAATCTTTTATATATAAAAAAGTAATAAACAAGATTTACTAATCGTAATAGGTTAGGTCTTTCTTTTTACCGTTTTCGCTAACGTTTGTTTCTGCCAAGGGTTTTGGTTTAGTCCTCCTTGATCTCTCTATTACTCTCTTTCTTTCTTTTTTTCTCTTTTTTTAATAACAGGGAGAGTACTCTTTGCTTTTAGATGATTTTTTCTAAGGAGAGTTTGCATCAAAAGGTTTTAACGAGACTCCCCTATCTCTTTTTTGCCAAAAAAAGATTTACTAATTAGCAATAGTAGTTTTAAAAGAGAGTGATTGGTTTTTGTGTGCAATGTGAAAATATATACATCGCTAACATACTTCTTCTAAAAACTAGGTGTGTGTATAAAGTGGCGGAACTAGTTCTTACTGTGAAAAATGAGAACTCATAATTATAACTGTTAGATTAAAATCAACGATTCAGATTACGCCATTAATTATAAGATCTTATATGATTATTTCTTTATTAATTAAATATCACACAAGATCTTGTAAAACTTAATTGATAAGGGCAATTTAATGATTACCGTTGAAATTTGATTTTTAGATATTAAATTTTTAATTAAAATATACAATGTCATATTTATTGGAAATAGAGTTTTTTTAAACTTAAAATAATTCACAAGTAATAGTTACACGTTAATCTTTTTTTAACGGCATGGTATCCTCGGTGGCCCTTTCCTCGATGGGATAGGTGCTTCTGGGAGGCAGTAGATGATGACGTGTACTCTGATAAGACATATGATTTGCTTCTCCTTAGTCCCCATGGATTGCCATATAGACCACCTTTGGAATCGATTGTGTTATTGAAATAGTGGAAAAGTCCAGCACCATCTAAAGTACTATAGTGCAAAAATAACAATAAAAATCACCTTTTAACATCGGTTGTTTGGGTAACTGATGTTAAAGGTACACAGGTGGCAATTTTGCAATTAAATGGAAGTGTTGGGTTTTCGCACCTACTTTTAACATTGGTTGTTTAAATAATCGATACTGAAAGTGTTTGTGTCAGGATTTTAACATCGGTTGTTTAAGGAGCCGATGTTAAAAGAATTTGTGTTAAGTTTTAACATCGGTTGAGAGACTTGATTAGAGACACGTCATCAAGACACTTGGTGACTCAAGAGCCCATAAGGATGACACGTAGACTGAACAAGGGACATCGTCATGTTGGGACCAATAACCAACTTTCCCACTGAAGTACCGGCCTCCCAAGAAGATAATTGTGGTTGGCGGTTTCAACAAAGCTCGACTATATATAAGAGAGCTCGGAGACTAGAAAAAGGCATCCGATAACACACACTATAACACTTTATATTCATCTTGTATAGGGAACTTGCTGTAATTACATTATCAGTAAATATTTCCATCCTCATTCAAGTACATGTTGGTATATGAAGAAACCTTATGTGATGTTTAACAAGGCTTTCAATGCTTGTTAAAAAAAATGCTTCCAAATGGGGTAGTAGGGCTAAGTAGGTTGTATTTTCCCCATTTTTTAACAAGTTTTAATGATACTTAGAAATAGCTAGGCTCTACTTTCAAGCACATGGACCATTGTATTAATCGTACTAATCTCATCAATTGAATTGTGATGAGAGATTGGCAAAATTTAAGGGTCATAAAATAGGAATAATGATTTAAAAGAACGTTTATAAGAAATAAAGTAACCAACATGCATGATGTGGCATATGGATTAATCCCATATGAGTTAGGCTCTACTAATTAAATGTTACGACTTTTATTAATAATATTTCTGACTTTTTGAGAATTTTGGTTAGAACTATAACTAGAAGGAGATGGTTACCTTCACCAACAAGACATTATTACTCATAGTTAGTGAGTAAGAGATCTCTTGAAATATATCAAGGGTGTCTCATAGTATGCACCTACAAATTAAAACTGTAAGTTTGTTAGGGTACAAAAACACTAATACTTGATACACTACTTCATTCATGTCATGCTACTTAAAATCCTTTTGTTTTGTGTTTTATTTATATGTTGTTGGTCCCACCTAGCTTAAAGACAATAATATAGTTGGTATTGTGTCATAAATTGTGAACCAAAATTGGAAACCTGTGTTTAGAAATTTATGTTGGTATATGAAGAAACCTTATGTGATGTTTAACAATCTGCTTTCAAATGCTTGTCATAAAAAATAAAAGCAATGCTTGGGTTGTTTTAGAATGTGGTTTTGGGCCTAATTAACTCAACCCCACAAAACCGCTTTATAAGGTGAGGGATATGTCTCCCACTTATAAACTCTTTTTTAGGTCATATCACATCCGATGTGTGACTCTTAACACACCCCCCTCACGCCCAAGACTGGACAACCGGAGCGTGACCCGAGTGGCCCGATAGCGGGTGGCCCAACGGATCTTGGATTGGCTCTGATACCATCTTAGAATGTGATTTTGGGCTTAACTCAACCCCACAAAACTGGTTTGTAAGGTGTATGCCTCCCACTTATAAACTCTTTTTTAGGCCATATCACATCCGATGTGTGACTCTTAACACACCCCCCTCACGCCCGTGGGAGCCGAGAAGTGTGGCCCAAGGATCTTGGATTGACACTGATACCATCTTAGAATGTGGTTTTGGGCCTAACTCAACCCCACAAAACCGGCTTGTAAGGTGAGGGATGCCTCCTACTTATAAACTCTTTTTTAGGCCATATCACATCCGATGTGGGACTCTTAACAGGTAGTAGGGCTAAGTAGGTTGTATTTTCCCCATTTTTTAACAAGAGTTTTAATGATACTTAGAAATAGCTAGGCTCTACTTTCAAGCTCAGGAGGGACCATTGTATTAATCCCCATTTTATTTTTTTCCTATTGGTTTTTGTTTTCTCTGTTTCCACGGGGTTCAAAGCATGTTATGGAAGATTTTGCAAAGTTGATGATAAAGCAAAATATTTTTTAGAACTTGATAATTTAATTTAGATTTAGATATTTTAATAAGTGATATATAGATTATGTAAAGCAGTTATACTTATAAATGGTAATTATCCATTTATTTTTCTAATTCTTACCCCTCCATCAATGAAAAGGACACATAATGACAACACAAAAGATCTGGAAAAAAATATAAGAGAGAGAGAGCAAAGGCAATTCTCTTTTGATGATTTTCCATCATAACCGATAAACCAAAGGCAGTTTCTCTTAATATGTGTAGGCGGAAAGTGACAACAAGATGACATTTAATTTTCAAGAAGTGTGGTTCTATGTTAAATTCAGACTTAAAATTTACTCGTGCTATCATTCTTTTTGTAAATATTGTTATTGTACAATTTCAAAATGTCTATTGTTGAACAATCTTTTTTCTTTTATGTTCCAATTAATTTCTACTTTGTGTGTGTGTGTTACAATTTCCTATTATAAACCGAATCTTAGGACTAAGTTCCCTAGGTTATTTTCAGTGGCAGTAGATCCTGACGCCTTAGTTAGTTCTTGTGGTAGTTGGTCTTCTTGGGTTTGGGTTTGGACTAGATCCTTTCAGGCGTCAGTTGTTCACTTGGGAGGAGGGCCTTCGTGATGACCTCTTTTTATATCCAGGACAAGTCTCTTTAGCAGCAGTCCCGGATGTTTGGGTTTGGACTCTGCTTCTGTCTGGCTTTGTTATTTGTGGCTTCTGCTTATCAGCTTCTCTCTCAGTCGTCTTCACATGTTTTGAGGTCCTCTGATCAGGTGCTCAAGATTCTAAATAAGATTTGGAAGAGCTACGCTCCTTCTAAGGTTGTGGCCTTTTCATGGCAACTTCTCTTGGACAGAGTTCCCATTTGTCTGAACTTGTTTAGAAGAGGGATCATTTCGGAGTTTGCCGATACAGTTTGTATTTTGTGTGGTATTTTTCAGGAGTTCTCCCTTCATCTCTTCTACACTTGTAGATTTGCTTGTGATGCAGTACGCCATTTTACCGGGTGAGTTTTGATTTTGTGATGCAGCAGGATCTTTCGTCCTTGTCTCTTCAATTCTAACATATTGGTGGTACAACTAGATGTTGGCATGGTTTGATGCTCCTCTGGCATACAGTTCTTTGGATTATCTAGGATCTGAGAAACTCTTGCATTTACTCGGGAGGAGTACCAGATTTTAGGAGATCCCTTGATAGGGTATTATCTTTAGCCAGACGATGGTACTAGGCTAGGGATGATTCTCCGCCATGTCTTTATTATGAGTGGTTTGTGAATCCTATTGATTGTTTATCTAGGAGGTAACATCTCTTTCCTTTTTTCTTCACTCTGGGGGCTGATACATTGTATTTGTATATGGGTTGAGCACCCAAAGCAAGCTAAGGCTCAAAACGGAAGAAGGCGAATAGGCAACATACGTATATAGCTAGGAAGAGCAAAAACGTGAAATTAAATTCAATTAAGAAGAGTAAATATCATCCCTATTTTTAAACACCACATTGCAGTGGTCCAGAAAAAAAAGTACTTCTATAATTTACATGGAATTGCAAAGTGTAATAATCTATATACATTGAATCAAAATTTGCATAGATTCCAAAAATGTGAAGTTGTTTGCATTCTTATTTTTTCATCAAAGGATAAAAATCAAAGATAGCAACTACAAAAATTATTTGCTTTTTCCAGAGAAAAATATCAATGGAAAAAGCCATATAGCTTCACATCTTCCACATTTAACATCAATGGTTTCTCTTTTTCACCAAAATTTTATTTAATCTCTTCAAGAATCTTTGTCTCCACAAAAGGGTGTGTTGCAATAAGCCAAAAAAACCATGTTAATCTTTGAAGTTATCGTATCTCTTCTTGGAAATCACGGATCAAAGAGATGAAGATTCATCTCATAGGAGAAGTAAGCTTGAGAGCTTGATTGAGAGTAAAACTCAATGGAATTCATATTGAAAAAGATAGTTACAATGTGGTACAACTTGTGCTTAAATAGCACTTACATGCTAACTTCAAGCCTATCTAACTTCTAACCACTAAGACTTGACAGAAACGACAGCGTAATAGCAAAGTGGCAAACATCTGCGTGAGTTCCACCGAGATCAAAGATGACAACGACGACACGTTGTCATCTAACCTTCATAGCGCAATTGTGCTTTGTCCTCTTCTCAGAAGGCAGCACAATGGTCGTTAATTGAAACAACCAAGTGAAGCTTGAACGATGCACGATGAAACTGATTTTGTGGCACAAAGAAATGGATGCTATATTTTGTTTTGTGCTTCTTGATGAAATCACTAACGAGTTCTTCTGGTTCAAGAATCATTGACTTGGCTCTCTCAGAGGAAACCTCATGTTCTTGAACCTCTGAATCAACAAACTTGACAAAAGAAGCTCTATCAACAACAAGAGCGCATGAAACTTCTCTAATCTGAATAGTTGATCCATGAATTGTTGGCTTGAATGGCTTGATCGAGAATCACCCGTGCGATGTCAAGATCCAAGTCTCCAAAATTATCGGCGCGAAAATCAATCATCGTTTCTCCTCTATTGATGCAAATCCAAAGACGTTGCTCAGTTCTTTTTGCTGAAGAGTATTCGAAACATCTTCCTCATAGTGTCAATCATTTCTTCATTGCATTATGAATCTTGAATGGAAGAGAAATCTTCATCTTCGAAATCACTTTGTGAATTACAACAGAGCGATTTTGCTCGATACCATCTTAGAAATCGCAGGATCAAAGAGATGAATAGTCATCTCATAGGACAAGTAAGCTTGAGAGCTTGATCTAGAGTAAAACTCAAATGAATTCATATTGAAAAAGATAGTTACCAAGTGGCACTTACATGCTAACTTCAAGCCCTAACTAACTTCTAACCACTAAACGAACCTCTAATTGATCAAAACTACCAACTAACAAACTGACTAAAAGTAACTAACTATTACCTAACAATAACTAAAAGTAACTAACTATTATCTAACAAATTATAATCTCAACATCTCTTTTAGCTACAAATAGATTGAATGTTGCATCCCTTAGAAACTTGTCATCATGACCATGACCATGACCCTTTTTTTCTTCTTATCAAAGAAGTCAACATGATCCATTTTATTTATTTTTTACAGGCAATGTTAGTTTCTAGGATTTGAACCTCTGACCTCCTTTCCTAAACATGATCCATTTCATGATTTTTGTTGTTACATTTACTTAGCTCTTCATGTTTAGATGCTATATGTGAATATAAGAAATAATCAAACATTTTGCATGCCTCAATTAACTTTTTTTTTTGACCAGTTTAAAGACATCTTTGTAATTTCCAAACAAATATTGGTTCTTATAGTGTCTATAAAATATATATTTTTTTGATCAAAAGTGTCTATAAAATATAGATTCTTCTCATTGGTTAAAAGCCTTTTCAGATTCAAGTTGAGGGAATTCAATAGAAAGACAATTAGGATCTTGTCCTAGTATTATAGAACAAATGTTGTCAAATGTGAAACAGTTGAAAATATGTTGTAAATCAAACAACAACTTATGTTATTGAAAAATAATTAAAAACTCCCCACTAGTCCTCTTGGGGTGAGGTAAATTAATTACATTCGTAAGTGCTCAAAGAGTCTGAAGGTCTTCCCTGTCTGCTTTGGACTAGGGCGTCATCCCCTCACTCTAAAATTTTTCATCTAAAAATTAATAAATTTAAAACTTATGTTTTTTGATCAAAACAAACACTTAGTAAACCGAGTACAAAATAAATAAACATCAATGAAATTTTCATTTAAAAAATTTAATAACTAGACCAACCAAAATATAGAACTAAAACTTTGTAAAAAAAAATATAGAACTAAAATCACTCCAAATGGTTACACTAAAATAAATAAGACTTAATTACTAATTAAGTTGGAAAAAGTCTGCCCAAAACTATACTATTTTAGTCATACAATTTAATTGATAAGGGCAATTTAATGATTACAGTTGAAATATGACTTGAAACATTAACTTTTTAATTAAAATATACAATGTCATATTTATTGGAAATAGAGTTTTTTTAAACTTAAAATAATTCTCAATTAATAGTTACACATTAATCTGCCAAGGGTTTTGGTCTAGCTAGTCCCCCTTGATCTCTCTATTACTCTCTTTCTTTTTTTTTTTTCTCTTTTTTTAATAACAGGGGAAGTACTCTTTCCTTTTAGTTGATTTTTTTCTAAAGATAGTTTGCATCAAAAGGTTTTAACGAGGCTCTCCTATCTCTTTTTTGCCAAAAAAAAAGATTTACTAATTAGAAATAGTAGTTTTAAAAGAGAGTGATTGGTTTTGTGTGCAATGTGAAAATTTATACATCACTAACATACTTCTTCTAAAAACTAGGTGTGTGTATCAGGTGGCAGAACTACTTCTTACTATATAAAATGAGAACTCATAATTATAACTGTTAGATTAAAATCAACGATTCAGATTACGTCATTAATTATAAGATCTTATATGATTATTTCTTTAATAATTAAATATCACACAAGATCTTGTAAAACTTAATTGATAAGGGCAATTTAATGATTACAGTTGAAATTTGATTTTTAGATATTAAATTTTTAATTAAAATATACAAAGTCATATTTATTGGAAATAGAGTTTTTTTAAACATAAAAAAATTCACAATTAATAGTTACACGTTAATCTTTTTTAATGTATCCTCGGTGGCCCTTTCCTCGATGGAGGATAGGTGCTTCTGGGAGGCCGCAGATGATGGCGTGTACTCTGATAAGACATATGATTTGCTTCTCCTTAGTCCCCATGGAATGCCATATAGACCACCTTTAGAATCGATTGTGTTATTGAAATAGTGGAAAAGTCTGACACCATCTAAAGTACATTAGTGCAAAAATGATAATAAAAATCACCTTTTAACATCGGTTGTTTGGATAACCGATGTTAAATGCACATGTTACCTTGATTTGTTGTCGATGGAATAATTTTCTCCCAATTTTAATCTCTACCAATTGAATGTTATTGATGTACATTTCAAAAAGAGGTTGGCAGTGGTTCAAAGCATTAATACACATAGATTCCTTTTCGTTTTTGTATTAATTTTTTTTTATAATATTTCTCTATTTTTTTTGTCAGTGGTTATAATATTTCTATATTGGATAGGGAATATCCTCATACATATCTGATATGAATTAAAGTAAAATGTTTGAATTAGAACCTTTATAAGATATATTTGGATGTGATACACAGCTGGGAATTTATTTTGGTGAGATTTCCACACAAAAAAGCCTGTCGTGTTCTCACCCATAAGCTATAAAAGATACATTGCAATTACTTCCATATTGTAGAACCCTAGCTAGCTAGCTAGATACAATCCTTTGTTTGTATTTTCATTTTGTTTTCTTTTGACAAAATGTATTTTTATTTTCTATATTTATAAGATTATTCATTTCTTGCTTTGAAGGGGCACAATGTCTTAGCCTTCACACAAAGATCATATTCACAAGATATGCCTGACAATTGATTATCAACTTATATTTTTGGTCGAGACTAGTGTATTCACCGCCGAACGTACGTAGTGACTAATCTTAATTGATTAAGATTAAATATGTTTTATGCTCAAAATAAGATGATTTCAAAATCAATCCCTCCTTGATTTTCTTTGGTCATTTTCTAGTCCTTAAAACACAAAAGTCACGAGTCTTGCCTTCGATCCCTTAAAGAACCTTCGTGGGGATCTTTTTTTGGTAATCGTGTTATTAGTGTGCAACATTCACCGACTTTGACACACTCAAAATTCGAACTCGAGACCTTCGAATGGGATACAAGCCTAGTTATCGCTCTGACCAACTCATGTCGGTACCTTCACGAGGATCTAAAGACACTTTTTTGTTAAATTTGGGAACTAAAAATGAAAAAGTATAGACTTATTCAAGAACCATCATATTTTTTGGGACCTAAAATGTAATTAAAGCCAAAATAAAAATAAGAAATGTAATATATGATTTTTGGGATATAAATATAATTGTAAATCCATTCATATGATCTTATTTTCTTTGTTCTCATTTCATGCACAACCAAATAAGCAATGAGAATTTTACTTTCTTTCACTCCATTTTCTCTAGAGACAAACAAATATTTAAATTTACTCTTATTTATATTTTTTTCCTTCTCATTCTCTTCGATCCCTCTCAGTCTAACATCCAAACAGATGAATAGTGCCAACATTTAAGTTAACTCAATACATCTTTCCTAGCTTAAACATCACTAATGAAAAATTGAAAATCTTTCAAAAACTAGATGTAAAGTGTCTGGTCTTAATAAACTAAGTACAAAATAATTAACCAGCAATGTTCACTAAATATGTCTGATAATTGATTATCAGTTTATATATTAAGATTAAAAATTGACATCTTGGAATAAATACTAGATTTACATGGTGTTGTAAAAGAAATAAAAAATTTTTAACAAGAAAAGGAAATAACTTTTGAAAGTGTCTATTTTAGCTTTTTTACAAATAGGTAAATAAAGAGAAAATTAAACTCATGACAGAATTCTCGTAATTAATCGCATAGAAGTGGCAGTAGTTGTAGGTCTTTTTTACTATGACTATTTGTGAGCTTCTTTTAATGTGTCATTTATATTTGGTCACCTCTAGAGTTGGTTTATATTCAGACATTTTGCTATTATTGTTTGAACAAATCACAACTAAACATTTCAAATATTTGGAGAGTACGCGTGATGAAACATTTCAAATGCTAGCGGATAGTGTTTCACTTTTTTTTGACATTTTTATCCTTTTTATTTTTCTTAAAATTACTTCTCTTTCCTCATTAACATTTTTTCATTATTAAATAATTTAGTCATTAATTTTATTTCATTTTACATGCATTCAGCTATTTTAATCGTTAGTTTTACCAAACACATCATTTATTATCGATTAGTTTATCTAATATCCACTATCCACTAACTTATCTGATATCCACTATTTTTACCAAAGAGCCCTAACCTAAAGTGTTATGAAATAACATGGCTTTATTGTTTTTTTAGATAAACAAAGATTTCATTGAAGGGAGCACAATGAGTGCCCGACCCTTACAATGAGAGAAAGGGAAGGGGGAGAGCCTCCTCAAAACCTTCCAAAGCCAAAACCCATTGGGAAAAAGAGTACCCCGCACAAGAGATGTGCCACAGTGTAATAACAACAATAATTCACTGTTTCTCCCCCTACAAAATCCACATAAGTGTTTACAGCCATATATAGAATAAATTACAACATAGAGAAGCATCCCATCAGACAATGAAACCAGTCTGCCCATGTCACCCTACAATTTCTACCTTTCCTTGCCTTAAACCAACACCACGCCGAGTCCTTAATACCCTCTAGTATTGTCGGAACTGATGCTACCTCGCCTTTGAAGATTATCTTGTTTCTCGCCAGCCAAAGATTCCAAATCGTCGCCATCCAAATAAGATGTTTGACACTTCTTTGTTTTTTCCCCTTAGTCAATTTCCCAAACTCCACATAATGAGTTGTTAGATTAGCAGCATCTCCAAACGAAGATCCCATCCAAGCAAAAACACCCCTCCATGCACTCTTTGCAACTCCACAAGACATGAATAAGTGTTCCACCGTCTCCTGCTCCCTAAAACACATCACGCAACTTAAGTCATTTTGGGATTGAATTATCCCTCTTCTATGCAAAACAACTCTAGTGGCAACTCGCTGTAGCATAACCCTCCACGCGAAAATTTGTATTTTGGACGGTACGTCGCATTTCAATTTTTTTGCATGCATGCCGTGATAGCTTTCGTCCGTAATATCCGCTCCACTGCGCAGAAAAATTCAAAGAACAATTCATAGCATTTTTTCACCGTAAAGCCGCCTACCGCGTCCGGCACCCAAATCCACTGGTCTGCTCTCTGCCGCCGGTAAGAACTGCAAGCAAAAAACTGACAAAGCAGAGAAACCAAAATTGCATAATTCTCGCACCTTCGGCCAAAGAAAGATCTGCGTGATGCACCAACTCCAACCTGCTTCCGTCCAATGGCCAAATTCATCCACCGTTGCCTCCTTAAGCCTGCAACAATTATATAGATCAGGGAATAAAACCTCCATCCGATCCATACCTACCCAAACATCCTTCCAAAACCTCGCCTTCTTCCCATTTCCCACTTTAATTTTCACTATTTAATTAAACCAATCTTCTTGCAAATTACTCTCCTCTCCAAGTAAGCACAAGTCCCTCCACCACAATGACTTCTTCTCCCATCCTCTTCTACACTCCGACATGTCCGGCCATCTCTCCTTTAACTTATATCTTTCTACCAATATCCCCTTCCAAATAGCATTGTTGTCCTCCACCAAGACTCTCCACCTCCATTTTGTTAATAATGCCACATTAAACAATTCTAAGTTTTTTCTGCCCAATCCCCCTTGCTCTCTTGGTAAGCAAATCGTCTCCCACTTCACCCAAGCTACCTTCTTATTTCTTCATCGCCCCCCATAAGAACCTTCTCTGTATTTTTGAAATCTCCGCAATGACTTTTTTAGGGGCTTTGTAGAAGGAAAAGAAATACAATGGGAGGGAAGCAAGCACCGAGTTGATGAGTGTAATGCGGCCCCCTATGGATAATTGCCTACTCTTCCAATTGCTCAATCTAGCTTTCATTGAATCAATAGTCAGTTGCCATGTAGACATTCTTCTCGGGTTTTCTCCAACCGGAACCCCCAAAAATTTGAAAGGAACCGCTCCCCGTTTGCATGCCAAAAACTGTGAAATTCCCTCCACCACACTATCCTCCAAGTTCAACCCTAGAACGCTGCTTTTTGCAAAATTCACCTTTAGGCCCGAAACCATCTCAAAACTTCTTAATATCGCTTTCCAACACGAAATGCTCTTTTCAAAACTTCTTAATATCGCTTTCCAACACGAAATGCTCTTTTCTCCCCCATCACAAAATAACATTGTATCATCGGCAAACTGCAATAATTCAACCGAGAGAGCATTGTTGATCTGAAACCCTTTAAGATTCTCCGATTCAGTTCCTTTCCTTACCAATCCCGCAAGCCTTTCAGCCACAATCAAGAATAGGAATGGCGCCAATGGATCCCCTTGTTTTAAACCTTTTTGTGCCACAAACTCTTCCGTAAGGCTACCATTAACTAGAACAGAGATAGAGTTGGACGAAATACATGCCTTCATCCATTTCCTCCACCTGTCCCCAAAGCCCAATCTACCCAACATATAGTCCAAAAATGCCCAACTGACCGAGTCGTACGCTTTTTCAAAATCTGCCTTCATAACTACACACTTTAATTTGCTTTCTTCTCTTAGCCATATCCAAAATCTCATTGACCACTACCACTCTATCAAGAATATTTCTACCAGCAAGGAAAGCATTTTGACAATCAAATATCACTGTGGCTTTATTGTTAATATCTCTTAACTGTGGCGCATTTCCATATTTCTAGCTGCTTTGGAATTGGAGTTTTGAGATGAGATAGAGACATTTAATAATAATAATAAATATCAAGTGGTCACTGTTGCCTCTTCAATACTAATGTATCAAATATTCCCAAAAGAAATATGTGTGCATGCATGGATACTTTTGGAGTTGATTGAGACTTTTTGTGAGTTAATGTGGTCATATGGTACTAGGAGTTTATTAACTAGCATTAAACGACGATTGTACCAAATATTATGATATTGATAGGCATATCCTTAAATGGAACTAGGATTAATAAGCATCTATTATATATTGTGAACTACTGCTACTCGTGATTCCCAAACCGAGGCCATATATCCACACCAAATGCTTCATACCCTGTAACTTAATTTCTTCCTTTTAGATAATTTCTTCCTTTCTGTTCTTTTTTTTCATCCACTTGCAGCCAATCTGTAACACATCTCCACACCAGACCTCCTTCGTTACAAAACAAGTGCCCCACATTTTCATCTTCCCTAAATCAAAAAACACAACAAATGGATGAAATTGAGATGACCTCCCATGAGATTACTGTTGTTGTTAGTTCCCCTGATGGTTCATATATTTACGCTCTTTCGATGTTCGGATCGTCATGATGATGATACTGATCATGATTGCCCTAATTTGGCACCAAGGTCAGTAGTATATATCATCGTTTTCCATTTTATCTTTCATCATTATAGTGTATGTTTTAGCTTTTATTTTATTTTTATTTATGAGCTGTCAACATTTAAATGGTTGTGACTAAATCAAAACATAACATAACATGACATTAACCTTGATTTGTGAAGATGACATCATCATCTTCACTATCCACTCCAAATAGAAGTCACCGGAGTCGCACCATTTCTTGCTAGATTCCATGTGAGTAAAAATATTTAAGATTTGCGCAGGCTTCACATTCACATTGTTTGGGATGACCTTACTTCAGATATAAATTAGATAAAATAATGATCATTCTTTTGATGTTGTTTGTCATAGGTGGATGGATTTTTGAAATTAGTACAAAAACCACATCAATATATTGGGAAACTCATCGTGGCTAATTACTGCAGTTCGCGCCACGAGCCTCTTGGCCATTTTTTTCTTATCCTCCTTTGCGAGTCTATAGCGCTATCTTTCTTTTACACGCACCATTTCCCAACCCCGACCTAAGTATCGACTCAAACATGCGCCATTTCACTCAACATCAGGAAAAAGTGTCACCATGGGAGGGGTCATCACGGTTGTTGTCTCGAACTCAATCGCTGGTTTCACGGTCTTCTTTAAGAATGTTTCTATTTACGCTTTGTACACGGATATCGATAAGGCAACAAGTGAGTTTCTCTTGTCAATCGAGTCGCCATCGATGGATGTACGAGGGCATTTTAAGCGGGGCTAAGTACATAAGGAAATTTTATGCACCATCACGATCAACAACACCATTGGTATCGATTCAAGACACGTTAAGTTTTTTGTTAGAGTATCGCTTTTTATGAGTTTTAGTGGTAGAAGCACATTGTATTTCAACCACCGGAAGGTCGCCGCTTAGTAACGTTTTTAGCTACTTGCGCTGAAAGTCTAATGTCACACACACCGCAAATAAGGCTACTACAGTCTTTTTGGTTGGGTTAGCGTGCTAATGTAGAGAATTTGACTTTGGTGGTTCTTACATTGCCTGTATTGTGTAGTGCTAATATTGCTTTTAGTTTGTAATTCTATCTTAGTTTAGTAAATTACAAATTCACTAAACTAAGATAGAATTACAAACTGAAGCAATACTAGCACTACACAATACAGACACTGTAAAAACCACCAAAGTCATATTCTCTACATTACCACGCTAACCCAACCAAAAAGACTGTAGTAGCCTTATTTGCATAATTGTGTGTGACATTAGACTTCAACGGGTAGCAAAAAATATTTACTAACTGACGACCTTCAGGGTGGTTGAAATACAATGTGCTTCTACCACTAAAACTCATAAAAGTTGATATTCTAACAAAAAACTTGACGTGTATTGAACCGATACCAATGGTGTTGTTGACCGTGCTGGCTGCATAGAATTTCCTTTGTACTTAGCCCCGCTTAAAATGCCCGGTATATCCATCGATGACAGATCGGTTGACAAGAGAAACTCACTTGTTGCCTTATCGATATCTGTGTACAAAACAGAAATAGAAACATTCTTAAAGAAGACTGTGAAACCAATGCTTGGGTTCGAGACAACAACCGTGATGACCCCTCCCATGGTGACACTTTTTCCGGTGATGTTGAGTGAAATGGCGCTTGTGTTTGAGTCGATACTTAGGTCGGGGTTGGGAAATGGTCTGGTGTAAAAGAAAGATAGCGCTATAGACTCACAAAGGAGGATAAGAAAAATGGCCAAGAGGCCTGTGGCGCGAACACTGTAATTAGCCACGATGAGTTTCCCAAGATATTGATGTGGTTTTTGTACTAATTTCAAAAATCCATCCACATATGACAAATAACATCAAAAGAATGATCATTATTTTATCTAATTTATATCTAGCAGGGTCATCCCAAACAATTGTGAAGCCCTCGCAAGAAATCTTAAATATTTTTACTCACATGGAATCTAGCAAGAAATGGTCACCCGATGAGTTCTCACTGGAGTGGATAAAGAAGATGATGTCATGTCATAAATCAATTAATCAAGGTTAATGCCATGTTATGTTTTGATTTAGTCACAACCAATTAAATGTTGACAGCTCATAAATAAAAATAAAATAAAAGCTGAAACATCATACACTATAACGAGGAAAGATAAAATGGAAAACGATGATACTACTCGACTTGGTGCCAAATTAGTAATCATGATCGTGATCATCATCATGACGATCCGAACATCCAAAGAGCGTAAATATATGAACCATCGTGAACTAACAACAACAAGAATCCATGGGAGGTCATCTCAATTTCATCCATTTGTCGTGTTTTTTGTTTTAGTGGAAGATGAAAATGTGGACACTTGTTTTGTAAACGGCGAGGTCCGTCCGAGATGTGTTACAGATCAATGAAAGTGGATGAAATAAAAGAACAGAAGGAAGAAATTATCTAAAAGGAAGAAATTAAGTTAAAGTGGTATGAAGCATTTGGTGTGGATATATGGCCTCGCTTGGGAATCACGAGTAGTAGTAGTTCACAATATATAATAGATGCTTATTAATCCTAGTTCCATTTAAGGATATGCTATCAATATCCACTAAAGTGGAAAAAATGGTTTTAAAGTCGATATTTTGGCTTTTAAAGTCTGGATGTTAGTCCGACTTCTATTAAGCGACTTAGAAAGTCGATATTTTTAAAGTCCGTGGTACTCGACTTTAAAAGTAGGTTTTTAGGTCGGATTAACGTACTCCATCCGACTTTAATAGTTTGTTTTATAGTCTCTGTGGAACACTTTTAAAGTCGGATTACATAGCCATCCTGGCTTTGAAAGTTTTATTATAACGCTCGGATGACATGAATATCCGACTTTAAAAGTTAATTTGTTTTTGATAATTATTTGCTTCACGCTCATCTACACACACTTTAGAATAATTTTCAACTACGCAAAACAGACATACACACAAGTAAATCGCTTTGCATAGAATCCAAAGTGATGTTTACAAAGATAAGATGCATAAAATAAAAAATAAAAATAAAATAAAAACATAAGAGAAAAAAATCTTACCGTTGTTTTAACGAGAAGCCTCTTCATCGTAAATCTGTCCAAAGAATGCTTTACTAATCGCTTCTTTGGTGCTCACAAAAGCAAAACTAATGATTAGTTTACAAACACACAACTTAGAAACACAAGCAAAAACCTAGAGCCCTAGGTAGCGGACAAGTTGAACGAGTGCTAACATGTTTCTATTCTATACGAAAATGTATCATTTTGAAGCATGCATAATTCGGATACATTCTATGTAAATCGTTGTTTCAAGAACTTCATGAAAGGTCACGTTCAAGAGCCGAGCATATAAAATATTATATAGATTACCACAACACTTAAAAATAAAAGACAGTGGCTCTTAACGCTTGTAGAAGTGCTATTGCTACTTTGGATCGCAAGCGAGAGAGGTTCATATACATGTACATTTTAAGAATACAAATGCACACATTGCCATACCTCGAATGTATTTCATTGCATCTTTCTCAAAAGTCTCATATGTCCGAGCCTCTAGATTATCCATCAAAGGTCGCATAAATATGTTTAAAAATTCAAATTTGTTAATCAAGGTGCAAACTATAGAAGCAACAAATGAGTAGAAAGAAACAGAAAAAGAATGCTTACTTGCAAGGGTGATCAGAAAATCCTCAGATCCAAGCCGCACAAGAAGTCGGGGTCGGGAGGAGAAGATAATAGCAAGCATGATATGCCTATATAATACAAACATATGCCAAGATAGATACCTCAAAAACGTTCTTGCTCGTAGAAGAGGATCCATTCTTTGGTACAGGATGTGCAACATAATCCGGATATGGACGCAAGTGGATGTCTTTGTGGATCTAAGGTGCAAAAACTTCACTATAAAAAGGTTTCTCATGGCCAATCTAAGGGACTACTAAAAGAAACAATGGAACCCCTAATCACAACTATCATATTCCATACACAAAGGAACAAACATTTGCACATACAAAATAAGTAAGAGAAGAGATTTAAATATATATTATATAAGCAAATAACCAAGAGAGATAAATTTTGTAGCTTAAATGCGGGACAAATAGAAGTGGCCCATAAAACATCGAAAACTTACCTCGCAATGTGATTGGTTATGAGAATCATTTGCATCGCCGCTTGCTTTTTGATGAACAGATTTCCGGATATAATGATCTACACAGATTTCAAACTCATTCAGCCTTCCTTCCAAAGAAAAACAACGCTACTTAACTTAAATTCTATTAATATCATCAACCAAGCATGAATGTCGTGCCCAAAAAAAGACAAATAAGACACGAATTGTAAGACACCAAGGTTCTCTACTTTAGAAATACACCCAACTTATCTTCCATCTACAAACAAAATTGACTCAATATATTAACACAAATGCAAGAGTCGAAGAATTTGATTTGTTTACCTTACTTGTATAGAATGGTTAAAAACCGATTGATTAACATCCGATGCCGCTTGGAGAGGCATGGATATCCACGAGCATTAGTTAAATAGGATCGCCAAAATCCAAGCGAGAACTTTTATTACTTTAGAGAACAAACAAAGACCGCAAACACAATATTCAAAAATTCATTATTGTAACAAGATGTTCTTACATCGGTATTTACAATAAATTTCTAACAGACTCCCCAACCATCGCCCTAGTGAATTTCTTGAGGCAGAGTACTCCTAAAGCATAATATTAAAAAGACAAGCATCATAACACCGCAACAATACCAAAATCGTGATATTAAAATATGAGTTTATGAACAAAACACATGCAAAATATCAAAAACCGAGTATAGAGTATAACAGTTTAAAGCACTAAAGTGTAAAATACTCACGAATATCAAGTGCAACCGACGGTGACTATGATGCTCACACGTAAGACGGCGAATTGAATTCCATATTTCTCGTGAATCAACCTAAAACACAGGATGATTTCAAAGTTTTAGCAAAAACCCAGAGCTCCAGTTTTTGCGGGAGAAAGTACAGACTTGACAGAATTGCAAAAATACAAAACAAGTAGCGCTTCATACAGCTTTCAAGTTCAAACACAAAGAAATCGCCTAATCCACCCACAAAAGCAATTTTGCGGTGACATAAATTGCTAAGACTAAAGAAATTGCAAAAAACTTGCATTTTTACGATTAGAAATCCAATTACCATTCAAAGAATTTTATATTTGGACAATATGAAGGAAAGGTGCATACACATGTAGAGAAAAGAAATAAGTAACAATGAGGTATACGAACCCAACAAAGTTACAAATACTTGAAGACAAGACCATGATTCTACCATATGTACTTACCAAGTAATGTGAGTTTTCTTCCACGGACTCATCATCAAGCTTGACTAACTAATCCTAAGCCACAACTTTATCACAAAGCCAAAGCAAAAAAGAAACATAAGAATGGCAAAAAGAGACTTGCGAATAAAATACACATGAAACAATCATAAAATTGGAACACATAAACCAATAAACAAACACATAAACACATAAGCAAAATCAGATCATAAACACATAAGCAAACACATAAACACACAAACCCATTACATGGAAAAGAACAAAAAACCAAAACGAGAACCAGAATCATACATGTTGAACAAAAAATGAAAACGAGAACCAGAATCGCAAAGAACAAACCTCAAAAACATATCAAATAGAACTAAATCATACATATCAAAACCTCTTCAAAAATGTTTCACACATAATTACAAATCAAAAACATATAACTGGAAACTAAATCGAGAGACATAACAGCTTCAATTAACTAACTAGTAGATAAAGAAAACAACTAGAAGTGATTCTTACAACTAAAAAGGACAAAACCCACTGGGAAACCTTGTAGTAGATGGCGTGCTTCATGCATATCTATCCATCAAACTTACCTCGCTTACATGGCAATCAAAACTTCCTGCAGAGTAGATAAATGTCCTCAAAGGATCATATAATAAATAAGTAAGATCATAACCAAAAAGCCTTTGTGTGAGTAGACGAAAACAAAGAATATTGTATAAGGTACATGGATAATGGTAAGGTCCCTTATTTGACTATGTGATCAACAAAATCAATGATTTACCTGACCAATTATTGATTCAATGAAAGCTAGATTGAGCAATATATTCCAATATCTTAAGCTAAAATAAGCTTCTTAAGTCTATCAAACAATAAATATCAAACTTGAACTTAAACCTTCTCAACACCTTAAAAGCTACTACCTTTTTCACAAAGATTTCATTTTTCTTTTAGATCTAAACTTCACAAGTCATTTTAAAACAAAATCAAAGTTTTCTTATAAAAGCTTATTGATTACTCAACTGAAATTATTTAACTTTGTAAAAAAAAAACCATTTCTTTTAAATAGACCCATCTCATTTACTTTAAAAGATCACAACTTTTTAAAATTTTAAGATTTTTATGTCAAAGCTTCTACTTGATATCTTATAAATTAGATATTTTTACCTCAAAATCATTTTAAACATTCGTAACACCTTAAAACTCCAACCTTTTTCACAACGATTTCATTTTTCTTTTAGATCAAACCAAATTAACACTACGCATTACAACCAAGAATCATTCATCTTCATCATTTTAATTGGTAAGAAAGCTTGTATATAACAATCCGTTATTTATTTATCCAAGTGTTATATTATGCATCATGAATGAAGAAAAAACATAAAAAGGTCTCAAATCTGGGCATGACAATACTGCAACAATGGCCATAAGATCCTCCATTTTTACTTATTGTTAGTTTGATACCACCATCTTTTATGAAGCAAAATCTTGGCTTAGGAAGGAAGTTGAAAAAAGAAACAAGAAAGCAAGTGCAAAAATACAGATCTATATATAAAAGCAAAAGAAGAAGAAGAAGAAAAAAACAAAGAAGTAAGGAAACAAGGTGAACCTTGTGAAGATATAGTAGATCTTGTATGTCTTCTACCGATCTAGCAAAATAACAACAGAAAAGAGATACATTATATATAGTCCAGACTCCAAAATGAATCAAAAAGTAAAGAAGGAAGTTGAAAGAAAAGAAACAAGTAAAGAAGTAGAAAAACAAAAATCAGAAAAACAAAAGAAGAAAAAAAAAAATAGAAGGGAAAGTAGATGAACCTTTTCTTATGAAGCTCACCAACAGAGAAGATGCAAGAAGAATTGGATGGCTTGAGAGAAATTTGAAGTGTGTTTAAGTGAAAGGGAGTGACGAATCGAATAGTTCGGAGGGTGGGTGGTGATGATCCTTCTTCTCTCTCTCTCAACATGCAAAGAAAGATATACGATAATACGTATGCACACAAAAAAAAAAAGAAATTAAAAAGCGAAAAAGAAAAAAAAGGAGAGAGAGAGAGAGACCTTTGAAGCATTGAGTTTGACCTGAGTCCAAATGAGAGAGCGCAGCGCTTTGAGCAAATTGAAGAACGAAATGGTGCTATGGTTCACCTCACAAAATCTATCGCTTGCCACCTTCACAAAAATTTCAACCTCATTTTTCTCCCAAAAACAAAAATCAACTAATAAAATAATTATAAAAAAATAAAAATAAAAGTATAGAGAGAGAGTTTGGAATTGCATGCAGAGAAGAGAGAGCGCACCAAAGTTCCTGCGGCGGAATCGGCCAACCTACGCCAAGCGTCGCAGAACTCCGTGAGACCTTCTCGCACCTTAAGAGCAGCGTCGGTGGTTTCGGGAAGGCGCGTGGAGGCGCGTGTAACTCCGTCGAATGGAAGGTAGGCGTGGAAGGTAGTGGAGGATCATCCGAGAGAGAGGAAAGATGGGTTCGGGATATTCGAGGTCCTAAATCGGATGAGTGAATGTCATTGATGGAATATGGGTTGAGATCAAAGGTAGAATGAGTCTGAACCTCCATTTTGAAAGGAAACAAGAGAAGCAGAAGAAAAGAATCAGTGTTTTATGTTTTAGAAGATAGAAGAATTGAAAGAGAGAGAGAGAGCGCGTGGGGGTTTGTTTGTGTGTTGAGAAGAGAAGAAAGAATTGGTTTGTTGAAGGGGGGAGGGGGCGTAGTTGGAATGTGAGGAGGGATGTAGACATAAGGTTGTAGTGAGTTATATTTATTTATGAGATGAGATGAATGAATTGAAATGAAGACCGAACCCAACCCAGCTGTACACTACTACTATTCTTTACTATTTCTATCATTTTTGCTATTTTCTTTCATACGTAATTTTCTCATCTTAATTCGATACTTGCTCTCAAAATATTGTCACTGCTCCCCCTATATTTAAATTCTGCAAATTCGGTTATCTAACTCTTGTTTAATTTATAATTATAATAACACGGGTTTTTTTCCCCACATCCTCCCTCCCACCCCTTAACCTATTTTATTCCAAAATTACTCTTAAGTTTCTTTTTAAGAAAAACTTTTAGAAAATTTTCCAAAAATACCTCACAAAATGGTATTTTCGGTTCGTATTTTTTTGAAAAAAAAAAATACGTTGGGGATTCTCGAATTTACCTCATAGGTAGGTAAATCCGGGAAACCCCCTTTTTAAAAAAAAAAATTAAGAAAATAGTCAAATAGGCTTTTAAAAAGGCTTTCAGACCTTGTCAGACTTTCAGAAAGGCCAGGCCAGGCCTAAAAAATGGGTCTACGACAGGCCACATGTCAGGCTTAGGCCAAACATTTTCAATGTAGGTCAGGCCCAGGTCAAGCAAAGCCTAGCTCGTCCCAACTTATTTCCACCCCTAGTTGGGAGGTCTCAATCTCAAGTTATACCATTGTAGCAAAACCTGCAGAGAAAATCAGTAGGTTAAAAAATAGAGACAAGAAAGGAATTGGCACAATCACTACCCCATGTAAAGCAAGCATCATACCATCTAAAGCCAAAAAGATTTTTCCATTCTTTTGTTTCATTTGATTCTCTGTCACATGTGCAGTCTACTTAAGATAACACTCATGTCCAAGATATTTCCACTACTCGTTTCTCAGTGACATGGAAACGCCAATGCTTGTGTTGACTAAAGGTCAAAATATAAACTAGTATTACAAGAAAATATCAAAATGTAAAAGCTCTTTTTTTTATATAAGTACGAAATATAGGGGAGTGCAAACCTTTATAGGTTTGCTTTTATTTTTTTCAAGTCAGATTGATGTTTTTGCTCATGGGTTTTGACCTAGTCTTCCTATATTTTCTCATGGATTTTTTCTTATGTTGTTTATTGATAGGTGCATAAGGAAGGAGGTGTTATGTTTAAAAGCCTATTTGACTATTTTCTTAAGAATGTCAACAACATTTCAATTACAAAAGTCATTTAAATAGACTAACAAACTAATAGTTCAATAAGATTAAGTTTCTAATTGAGATCTAACAAAATCTTTTAAAGAAAATATCTTATATGACATCCTATTTAAATTCTATTTTATAATAATAACTTCAACAACGCCAAAATTGATGTAGGTTAATATGTTTAAACTAACAAAAATGTTATTTTAGTGAGCTTATAACTTAACACAAAATACCAAATTCAATACAAAATAATATTAGTAATTAAAAAATTAGTTAGATTTATTTAAATGAATAGACTATTGATGCAGCCTAAAAGAAGCTTTTTTTTCATGGCTTATGGGCGACCTATTTAGTTAAATAGGCTATTACTGCATAAGCCGTTGATGAACCTTCTCCAACGCAAAGACCGTCGGCGCCGGAGTTCAAAAAGTGCTTACCCATTAACTCGTTGACCACGTTGACCGTCAAGTTGACGTCTTTTTCACAATTCATTGAACCCCAGAACCGGTTACGAAAGAAATAGGAACTGGGTCCAGTTGTGAAATTTTCAAAACGCGAATCTGAGTTGGGAATGGGAATCAAATATCCCAAATTGAAGACCGTTAGGGTTCTAAGAAGAGCCACAATAGAAATTGCGGAGGCGAATAAGATAGAACGAAAGAACACGCGCCTTATAATAGACCCATTAAGGATCTGGAATTGAGGGTTTTAGTATCCATGATGAAATCGTTTCAAAAAAGTGAAAGATTGGTTTTTCAGAAAGAAATTGGAAGGGAGAAAGGGAGAAGAATTTAGCGAGTACAAAACCTGGAAGATGTATGATTTCCACCCACGAGGACACCCATTGAATTTTGGAAGCTTAACCAGACTCTTTTTGGAATTCTTTTGTGTGTTGGTTCGTACCAGAAGTGATTACCCATGATAGATGATGGGTTGGAACCCATCATTGTGTTTTGAAGATGTTATTAGTTCATTGTAGAAGTTCTTCTGGGTTCAATGTAGTGTAAAATTATGAGGAGTAAAAGGTGGGTGTAGATCTGAAGCAGAAAAAGGTTGAAGAAGGAGAAGTAGGGAAGGAAATTGAGCGTGAGGGAACGTTGTGTGGGAGAGAGTGAGGCTATAACGTGATGTTAGTACTTACTTGCTTTATGTGGCATGCGTCCAAGCTTCTATTCTTTTCCTCTGTCCCCTACAATTTCAGAATAACAACGTCAACCTTTATTACCGGAGTGAATGTGATTAAGCAAAAAATAAGGCTTAAATATGTTTTTACCTCCCGTAAATATGGGGTGTTTCTTTTACCTTTACAAATTATTTTTTAAAAAAAGCTCCTCATGAAAATCAACTTTTTTGATTTTAGTCTTTTTCAATAGAAGGGTTTTGAGATGGTTTCGGGCTTAAAGGTGAATTTTGCAAAGAGCAAATGTTTAGGATTGAACTTGGAGGATAGTGTAGTGGAGGGAATTTCACGCTTTTGGCATGCAAACGGGAGCGGTTCCTTTCAAATTTTTGGGGTTCCGGTTGGAGCAAACCCGAGAAGAATGTCTACATAAAGAACCGATTATTGATTCAATGAAAGCTAGATTGAGCAATATATTCCAATATCTTTAAGCTAAAATAAGCTTCTTAAGTCTATCAAACAAAAAATATCAAACTTGAACTTAAACCTTCTCAACACCTTAAAGCTACTACCTTTTCACAAAGATTTCATTTTTGTTTTAGATCTAAACTTCACAAGTCATTTTAAAACAAAATCAAAGTTTTCTTATAAAAGCTTATTGATTACTCAACTGAAATTATTTAACTTTGTAAAAAAAAAACCATTTCTTTTAAATAGACCCATCTCATTTACTTTAAAAGATCACAACTTTTTAAAATTTTAAGATTTTTATGTCAAAGCTTCTACTTGATATCTTATAAATTAGATATTTTTACCTCAAAATCATTTTAAACATTCAGAACACCTTAAATCTCCAACCTTTTTCACACAAAGATTTCATTTTTCTTTTAGATCAAACGAAAATTAACACTACGCATTACAACCAGTAATCATTCATCTTCATCATTTTAATTGGTAAGAAAGCTTGTATATAACAATCCGTTATTTATTTATCCAAGTGTTATATTATGCATCATGAATGAAGAAAAAACACAAAAAGGTCTCAAATCTTGGCGTGACAATACTGCAACAATGGCCATAAGATCCTCCATTTTTACTTATTGTTAGTTTGATACCACCATCTTTTATGAAGCAAGTACCGGCTTAGGAAGGAAGTTGAAAGAAAAGAAACAAGAAAGCAAGTGCAAAAATACAGATCTATATATAAAAGCAAAAGAAGAAGAAGAAGAAAAACAAAAGAAGTAAGGGAAACAAGGTGAACCTTGTGAAGATATAGTAGATCTTGTATGTCTTCTACCGATCTAGCAAAATAACAACAGAAAAGAGATACATTATATATAGTCCAGACTCCAAAATGAATCAAAAAGTAAAGAAGGAAGTTGAAAGAAAAGAAACAAGTAAAGAAGTAGAAAAACAAAAATCTGTAAAAACCAAAGAAGAAGAAAAAAAATAGAAGGGAAAGTAGATGAACCTTTTCTTATGAAGCTCACCAACAGAGAAGATGCAAGAAGAATTGGATGGCTTGAGAGAAATTTGAAGTGTGTTTAAGTGAAAGGGAGTGACGAACTGAATAGTTCAGGAGGGTGGGTGGTGATGATCCTTCTTCTCTCTCTCTCTCTCTAATGAGGGACGTGTTTTGTTTTGTTGAGGGAAGTGTTTTTACTTCATTGATGAGGGAAGTGTTTTATTTAAGTGAGTGGGTGGGTGCTTTTACTTCATTCTAGTTGCCTTTCAACCATCTCTACCAACTTTGTTGTGTTTCTCTACTTCATTGTTTAATAATAATAATAATAATAATATTTTTAAATACATTTATGTGTAATACTAATATTTCCACACCTAAAAAAAAGTGTAATACTATATTTATTAATGTATTTATTTAATTATAGGAAAAAATATTTTGAACACTTGAAAAATATCTTTTGCACTTAAGTCTTTCGCTTTGAACCAAAGTCCCTAGTTTTGCACCACTCTAATGTATCACACTCACACTCACACTATCGGATATTTTATTTTGAAAACTTTTTCTCACTTTTGAATCAATTATTGTTCTTTTTATCCTAATTTTAATTCATTAATACTATTTATTTGGTAATTTGTGTTAGTGTTATTTAATTTAGAGTTGAGTAAGGCATAATGGGTAAAGCTTTCTCTAAAAAGTTTACATTACAAAACTATGGAGAAATAATGTAACCATAAATGTATTGTGCAATGTAGCACTACTCTTGTAGATCAAAGGAAAATATGTAGGTGTTTTGGAAAGTTTCCAACTCTCATTGCACAATTCTCTTGTCTCTCTAACAATAATTCTAACCTTGTTTTCTTCAAAACTCCACACACGCCAACACTTATTCACTTGAAGTAAATATATATGTAGAGGAAGAGAGGGAGAAAGTGACCGAGGGGTTCGATTGAGGAGGAAAAGATATTTAGATATTTTAGAGTTTTATTAATATCATACTGTAGTTGTACTTTAGATACCGTATTTGACAAATTAATTTCACATTGGATATTTTAGAGTTTTCCACACCAAAATTCATATCCGAGACCTTGAGTTGGAATCTTAACTCAATTACCGCTCAGGTCGACCCTTGTTGGTCATATCACATTGGATATTAAAATAAATTGTTTCGTGTTCCAATTTGTTTTCTCATGTCAGCATTTCTAGCTATTGACTAACTATTTAGATAAAAGAAAATCTTTATCGTTTTATGTGACTAAAAATCTTTTAACTATTCTCATTTTATATATGTTGAAAACTATTGACTCACTATTCTCACTTTAAAAAAAATTGACAGTTAAGGCTCTGTTTGGTAAAAAGTAGTGGATGAAGGATAAACTAGCGGTTGAAATATCTTATAATAATAAAATCACGTAAATTGACATTTGTAATTAATTATTAAAACTGAGAGATAAATTTAATTAATTGAGGATAAATGAGGAATTTAATTAAAGTAATAACGGTAAACTTAAGAGAAAAAAATGAAACACTATAAATTATAAACTCAAACGTTGATTCAAGTAGCGTTTCAAAAAACACTAAAAATTAATGAAAAAACTCTAAAAGCTAAGGCTATGTTTGACAATGTTAACTCACTGGTTTATGGCGAAGCCTAAGTTTGTTTTGTAAGTTATTGATAGATATAATTGTTGGCCAAATTTTTTTGCACCAAATTGTATCTTTATTATGAAAGCCTTTCTAACTTAACTTTATATTCCCAATTTTTTGTACAACCTTTTTTGACAATATACGTCATGTGCGGTTCCTTCCCATGCTTTGAATTCTCACATGAGAATCCAAGGCATGCCAGAGTTTTGGAATCATAATGAACATTACTAATTTACCATTGTAGCGCATTTATTTTTGAGTTTAATGTTATATTATAAATAATGACTACATCCACTTTTTTATTTGGTACAAAATGCATAACCCACATAGTGAAAAGGTTTATTCATAAAAAATATTATAATTATGTGTATTTTTTATTTGATTATATTTTTTACTTGATTTTATTTTTTATCTTTTAATAAGAAAAATATACTTTTTGGTTACAGAGTAATCTATAAATCTGTAATTAAGAGTATAAATTCTCATATATAGTTGCATAAGTCACCCTCCAATTCCAAATAATAGTATCCAGAAAATGTTATGCACATCATCAGTTCATCACACTCCAATTCTCACTTCCATATTTCATTTTCTGCTGTATTCAATATTAATTTACTTTATTACCAATTTAGTGTAAGTCCATTATCATTGCCTTATTTGTCCATACATAATAATCAATAATACATTAGATGGGAAGTTGATGGATAATGACATGCTTTCTTGTTAGTACACAACAATGGTTTAGGTTAGTTGCATCATGGACCACGACCAATGGGTTTAGGTTAGTACACAACAATGGTTTTTTTGTTTTTCACAATATAAAATGAATCAAGTTTACTTTTGCGCACTTGAAAATATTTTAAAATAAAAACTACGAATACAGATTAAATAATTAATTAAAACTCATGGGTTCTAGTTAATTCTTTTTATTAGTACAAAGATTTGGTTTCTCTCTTTTAAATTAGTTTATAAAAAATTTGATATCTGAGGTAAAACATAGTTAGATCTAAGTTTAGAAATTCAAAAACCTCATAAAAATGAAAACATTCTAAGTATATAAAGTGTCTCCATCCTTTTAACAAAGAAACTTAAAAATTTCATCAAAAGGGAGATCCACCAAGGATCTATCATGCTCATATTTGTTAGTTTTAAAGCTCAAACCTTTTCAACAAAAAATACAAAAGAGAGAAAGTGTGTTCATCAAAAACAACAAAAATACAAAAGATCATGAATAACTAAGTATAAAAATCATGATCAAAGCTTAAAAATTTAATATTTTTTCTCAAGTAACCAACTAACAACTAAACTTTCATTAAATATTTTAAATGCATTAAAGGAAGAAGAAGCAGGAGAAATTACCCCCATCCAGCAGCCCCTTCTAGCTACTTCACTTGCTTGTGATGGTGGAATTCTTTTTAAACCACCAGAAGGATAATGTCTAAGAAGGAAGGAGTACTTTATGAGCTAGAAAACATTGTGTTGGCTAGATCTAACAAGCTGGAGAAAGAAGGAAATGGAGCTAGAGAAAGAGAAGTAATATTTTTTAGAGTGTGTTTGTATGCTGGGAGAGGAAGGAGTACTTTAAATAATAAATATTGGGTGGGTTCGTGGA
This sequence comes from Oxytropis ochrocephala, assembly GCA_020916435.1. Classification (NCBI taxonomy): domain Eukaryota; kingdom Viridiplantae; phylum Streptophyta; class Magnoliopsida; order Fabales; family Fabaceae; genus Oxytropis; species Oxytropis ochrocephala. Next base: position 1,134,152 of record CM037095.1, on the reverse strand, counting down.
TGGATTCTAAAGAGAAAAAAGGAGTGAATGTTTTCTAGCTCAGGTAGATGGTCTTATTAATGCATGTGAATTTATTGTTGTTATTTTTATTATTATCAGAAGTTTACGTGAATTGGGCTCTGGAAACTCACCAGGGTTAGGGCAAACCTCATGTCTCTTTGAACTCACTAAAGAGATACTTATAGATCACCCACTAAAGAGGTCTTCATGACTCTTTGAACCCTTTGATTAAAAGTAGTCGTTAGCAGATAAACTAGCAGATAGTATAGATGAGCGGATATCAGATAACGGATGAGCTAACGGATAACAAATAATTGGTTTGGTAAAACTAGCGCTTCAAATATCCAAATAGTAAAATGACATAAAAAGATATTTAATTTATGACTAAATTATTTAATGATGACAAATTGTTAATGAGAAAAGAGAAGTAATTTAAGAAAAATAAAAAGGGTAAAGATATAAAAAAAAAGTGAAATGATATACGCTATCTTCTAGCGTTTGAAAAAATGTTAAACGATACCCGAAAAACGTAAAACACTAGTGCCTACCAAACACACATGCTCTTCACCCGCTAGTTTCTTCTGCTATCCACTAGCATATAGAACGCGCCAACCAAAGCCTTATTAGTTTGAAAATAATGTTATCTAGGACTATAAACCCCTTTTCCTTGTTATAGTTAAAGTTGGTGACATCATGGTAGAAAAAGTGTATGGTAAAATATGCTGACAAATTTTAGTAAGAAATAAATACACGGGACCATTATATTGATGATGAAACCTACTATCCAAATAGGTAGGTGAGAGTAAATAAGATGTTGGAATTTCAAAAAAATTCAAACTATTACAAAATTCAATCCTACAAACCTAATAACATTAAACTAAACCCATGTAAAGTAAATGCTAATGGTCTCTCCCTAAACCCTGAAATCCCCAAAACCAATTAATTTCATTTCTTGAGCTCTCAACTGAGGTTTGTAGAAATGGCGGGAGTGCCGTTGTTGTTGCTAGAAATCAAAAAAACGGAAGTGAAAGAAATTAGATTTTGTTTATTTGTGTTTGCATGTGATGGGATTACATATCTAGCAAGTAAGTAGAGAGAGGGTGTGTTTGTAGAGTTAACAAAAAATAAAAAATAAAAAGATTAATATATAGTTTGTGTAAAAAAAGAAAAGAGATCAATTGTTTGTGATTGCCAAACAACAATAAGTGTCATAAGCAGGCTGAAAAAATAGGTAATAGGAGATCAATCATTCCTCAAATATTGCAAAATACTCTTATTGATCTCAATATTGATGTATATATGGACATCAAAATCAAACATTTTTCCAACAAATTTTAAGCAATTCAAAATCTATGGCTAATGGAGCTTAAAATTGCATATGCCCTTAGTGGAGGAGTTAGCCCAAGATTAGGGTTTGAGATTTTGTTTGTTTTGTGTTTGCATGTGATGAGTTTTTTTAGATAAGCAATTGATTCATTGAATCGGAGCACAAGTCGTGCCCAACCATTACAATGGGAAGGGGGAGGGCCTCCTCAAAACCTCCCAGAGCCGAAACCCATTGGGAAAAAGACTCTGAGAGGAAAAAGAGTACCTCGCACAATAAAGGAAAATGTACAACAATGGGAAATAAATGTCCTAGCCTATTGCTTCTCCCCCGTCTACAAAATGAGTTAAATATACTTAAACAATACAATGAGTGTCATGAATTACAATAGATCATGCACCCCAAAGGACAACTATACCACTTCACCCAAGTAACCTTGCAATTCCTCCCCTTCCTTGCCTTGAACCAACTCCAAGCCAAGTCTTTAATGCCCGCCAACATCGATTGTACGGAAGCAACCTCACCGTTGAAGATAACCTTATTTCGTGCCATCCACAAGTTCCATATTACCGCCATCCATATAATATGCTTAACCCTTTTTTGCTTCTTACTCTTTACCAAATTACCAAACTCAACAAAATGAGTAACAATGCTCTCTGTGTCACTTCACAGAAGACCCCATCAAAGAAAAGACATTTCTCCATAAGACCTTAGCCACCCCAAGAAGACACACGAACAAATGTTCCACCGTCTCCTCTCCCCGAAAGCACAACACACAACTTAAATCATTTGGAGATTGGAGAATACCTCTTATATACAAAGCGACCCCTAGTGGCAACCCGCTGTAAAATTACTCTCCACGCGAATACTTGAATTTTTGATGGGACGTCGCATTTCCAAATTTTCCTACATGCATCAACACTTTTAGCCTAAGCAAAGAAGTTTGCTCCTCCCGCAGAAAATTCAAAGAAACACTCATAGCATTTCTTCACAGTATATATGTGGCAAGTAAATTGAGAGGGTGTCTGTTTGTAGAGTAAACAAAACATAGAAAAAGAGTATTCATTATATTTATTTTTACTAACATGGTGGTAATAATTAAATAGAGTTGTTCACAAAGAGCCTTGAGGCCTGCCCTGACCCTGGTGAGCCCCTGAAACCCAACTCACCTAAACTTTCTGTAACCAAAAAAAATTGAGTTGTCCACATTATTTGATGCTTTTCCTTTACTAGTAATTGGTGGTGACATATACCAAGAGTTAAAAAGTAAAAACAAACAAGTTAACCAGCAAAAGCAATAATAATCCACATCATATGTCTTTAACATTTATTTTTTTATGGAATTTGAAATGAGGAAGTGGCCATTAAAAATGAATTTATAAAAACACCAACTCCACCCTTTCCTCTTTCCTCTCATCCTCACAGTATTCACCCAAAAGTATCCATATGACCACATCAACTCCAAAAGTATCCATGCATGCACACATATTTCTTTTGGGAATATTTGATACATTAGTATTGAAGAGGCAACAGTGACCACTTGATATTTATTATTATTATTATTATTATTAAATGTTTAGTTGTGATTTGTTCAAACAATAATAGCAAAATGTCTGAATATAAACCAACTCTAGAGGTGACCAAATATAAATGACACATTGAAAAGAAGCTCACAAATAGTCATGGTGAAAAAGAACTACAACTACTGCCACTTCTACGCGATTAATTACGAGAATCTCATCATGAGTTTAATTTTCTCTTATTTACATATTTGTAAAAAAAGCTAAAATAGGTCACTTTCAAAAGTTATTTCCTTTTACATGTTAAAAAAATTTATTTCCTTTACAACACCATGTAAATCTAGTATTTATTCCAAGATCTCAATTTTTAATCTTAATATATAAGCTGATAATCAATTATCAGAAATATTTAGTGAACATTGTTGTTTAATTATTTTGTACTTAGTTTCAATTTTTCATTAGGGATGTTTAAACTAGGAAAGATGTATTGAGTTAACTTAAATGTTGGCACTATTCATCTGTTTGGATGTTAGACTGAGAGGGATCGAAGAGAATGAGAAGGAAAAAATATAAATAGAGTAAGCAAAAGTGAATTGAGTTAATTTAAATATTTGTTTGTCTCTAGAGAAAATGGAATGAAAGAAAAGTAAAATTCTCATTGCTTATTTGGTTGTGCATGAAATGAGAACAAAGAAAATAAGATCATAGGAATGGATTTACAATTATATTTATATCCCAAAAATCATATATTACATTTCTTATTTTTATTTTGGCTTTAATTACATTTTAGGTCCCAAAAAATATGATGGTTCTTGAATAAGTTTATACTTTTTCATTTTTAGTTCTCAAATTTAACAAAATAGTGTCTTTAGATTCTCGTGAAGGTACCGACATGAGTTGGTCAAATTTTGGGTGTGTCAAAGTCGGTGAATGTTGCACACCAATAACACTGTAAATTCAAAAAAAGATCCCCACGAAGGTTCTTTAAGGGATCAAGGCAAGACTTGTGACTTTTGTGTTTTAAGGACTAGAAAATGACCAAAGAAAATCAAGGAGGGACTGATTCTCAAATCATCTTATTTTTAGCATAAAAACATATTTAATCTTAATCAATTAAGATTAGTCACTACGTTCGGCGGTGAATACATTAGTCTCGACCAAAAATATAAGTTGATAATCAACTGTCAGACATATCTTGTGAATATGATCATCTTCGTGTGAAGGTTAAGAAATTGTGCCCCTTCAAACCAAGAAATGAAGAATCTTATAAATATAGAAAATACAAATACATTTTGTCAAAAAGAAAACAAAATAAACAAACAAAGGATTGTATCTAGCTAGCTAGCTAGGGTTCTACAATATTGAAGTAATTGCAATGTATCTTTTATAGCTTATGGGTGAGAACATGACTGGCTTTTTTGTGTGGAAATCTCACCAAAATAAATTCCCAGCTGTGTATCACATCCAAATATATCCTATAAAGGTTCTAATTCAAAAAATTTACTTTAATTCATATCAGATACGTATGAGGATATTCCCTAACCAATATAGAAATATTATAACCACTGCCAAAAAAAATAGAGAAATATTATAAAAAAATTTAATACAAAAACGGAAAGGAATCTAGTGTATTAATGCTTTGAACCACTGCCAACCTCTTTCTGAAATGTACATCAATAACATTCAATTGGTAGAGTTTGAAAATTATTCCATTGACAACAAACCAAGGTAACATGTGCATTGTCCATGTTATCAAATTAATTTTTTGGGAGCTTGTATGTTAGTTTCTATTAGCTAGTGTACAACTTTTTTTTCAATCCTACATCGAGTATCATCCGTGCCCAATTATTGAGACTCATCTCTCGAGCCGAGTAAAACAACAATAGGCAATAAAGCTCTCGCCAAGAGATTTAACATTACATTCCCAAATGTCAAATCGCTTTTTTTGTGAGAATAAGGGCAGAAGCCCTAAACCCTAAATGTGCAGAAAAACCGTCGAGTTCAGACCCATAGACACATTACGCTTTGCTAAATTATCAGCAACACAGTTACAGCTCCTATCTAGCTTCCTCAATGAAATATCTGCAGCTGGCCCACCTATGAATTTGATACTTTGTTAAATCCGTTGAGGAGAGCTTTTCAACAGTGTTAATTTTTTTTGTGTGTAGAAGGAATATAAAGGATTTACCGATAGAACACTTGAAGGTTGTATACGATTAGCTATGAAGGATCCGTAAACTTTTTGTCGTGGGGGAAAAAGTAGTTTAATATTTTTTTAGAGAAAATATTATAAGTATTTAAAATATGTAATTTCATGATAAAAAAGAGTCAACACTCAATCCTATATTATTACTTGACAAAACAAAACTTATTCGCTATTTGAGAAATAAAAAATATCAATTTAGTTATCAAATAACAGTCAAATTAGTCATTTTAAAATAACTTGAGAGACATTTTAGTGACTCTAAAAATTAGTTTGACTAACATTTTAGTTTGACTAACATTTTATTATTATTATTATTATTATTATAAACAAATGCAGCATTGTAGGAAAATGTGCTTCATAAACAAATCACTATGCAATATGTATGCGTTTTCTTTTGTCATGTGATGATGCCTCTGAATTATATTTGTAAGACTAGTACCTATAGATTTTGACATAAGGTAAACTTTGGAAAATGCTACTACACTATGTATGGTGAATTTTGTTATCAACTCTAGTGAGTCACTATCCGTAATTTATGATTAAGTTAAAGATTCTAATATTTTGGATTTAATAACTATAGTGAGTTTGAGTTTAATTTGTTTTTTTTAACTTTTAGAATTTTTCTCTATTTTAAAGTGTTGGACCACTTGTACCACCTATCATTAATATTTTTGACTTATTAACAAAAAAGAAGGGTTGATTTGAGTGGTAACTAACTGGGCTCAGATTTGAGTGGTAACAAAAAAATTATTTCCCTTACAACACCATGTAAATTTAGTATTTATTCCAAGATGTCAACTTTTAATCTTAATATATAAGCTGATAATCAATTATCAGACATATTTAGTGAACATTGCTGTTTATTTATTTTGTACTCAGTTTAATAAGACCAGACACTTTACATCTAGTTCTTGAAAGATTTTCAATTTTTTGTTAGTGTTTAAGCAAGGAAAGATGTATTGAGTTAACTTAAATGTTGACACTATTCATCTGTTTGGATGTTAGACTGACAGGGAAGAGAATGAGAAGAAAAAAAATATAAATAAGAGTAAGCAAAAGGAAATTGACTTAATTTAAATGTTGTTTGTCTCTAGAGAAAATGGAGTGAAAGAAAAGTAAAATTCTCATTGCTTATTTGGTTGTGCATGAAATGAGAACAAAGAAAATAAGATATGAATGGATTTACAATTATATTTATATACCAAAAATCATATATTACATTTCTTATTTTTATTTTGGCTTTAACTACATTTTAGGTCCCAAAAAATATGATGGTTCTTGAATAAGTCTATACTTTTTCATTTTTAGTTCCCAAATTTAACAAAATAGTGTCTTTAGATCCTCGTGAAGGTACCAACATGAGTTGGTCGAGAGTGGTAACTAGGCTTGTATCCCATTCTAAGGTCTCGGTTTGATTTTTGGGTGTGTCAAAGTCGGTGAATGTTGCACACTAATAACACGGTAACAAAAAAAGATCCCTACAAATTAAGGTTCTTTTAGGGATCAAAGGCAAGACTCGTGACTTTTGTGTTTTAAGGACTAGAAAATGACCAAAGAAAATCAAGGAGGGATTGATTAAAAATCATCTTATTTTTAGCATAAAAACATATTTAATCTTAATCAATTAAGATTAGTCACTATGTTCGGCGGTGAATACCCTAGTCTCAACCAAAAATATAAGTTGATAATCAATTGTCAGACATATCTTGTAAATATGATCTTCGTGTGAAGGTTAAGAAATTGTGAAATGAAAAATATCAATTTAGTTCTCAAATAACAGTCAAATTAGTCATTTTAAAATAACTTGAGGGATATTTTTGTGACTCTAAAAATTAGTTTTACTAACATTTTAGTTCTTAATGACTAACATTTTAGTTTGACTAACATTTTATTATTATTATTATTATTATTATTATTATTATTATTATTATTATTATTATTATTATTATTATTATAAACAAATGCAGCATAGTAGGAAAATGTGCTTCATAAACAAATCAAGTACTATGCAATATGTATGCGTTTTCTTTTGTCATGTGATGATGCCTCTAAATTATATTTGTAAGAATGCTTACAAGTATATTTTAATTTAAACAAATGAAACAAAGTATGAAAATGTGTTTAATTGGCTTGACATAGACGTGCATGGAGTAATGTAAGAAAGCTTAGGTTTTTTTTTTGGTACCCCCCCCCATCTCTCCCACCCCATAAATGCCTTAATTTTCAGACAAAAATACCCCTAATTTAACAAAAAATTTCGAAAATAGCTACAGCTTTGGTAAATCCGGTGGGAGGTTTTGGATTCTTGGATTTACCAAAAATTACGGGTAAATCCGGTTCAGAATTGTGAACCGAATTTACCTGTAATTTTGGTAAATTCGGGAATCCAAAACCCTACACGCGTTTGTATCGTATTTTAAATCGTTTATACGCGCTCGTATACTATTTTACTCGTATATCGTAACGCGTAGAAATGGTTAATCAACTTATCTTAACGCGTAGAAATGAAAATACGGTAGAAACGGTTAATAAACTTATCTTTACTCAGATATCGTAACGCGCGTTTATGCAGAATTTTAAATCGTAACACGCGCCACGTATCTTATTAAAAAAATTAAAAAAGGGGGTTTCCCGGATTTACATGTGAACCACCTTTACCTACGTATGAGGTAAATCCGAAAATCCCCACGAAATATTTTTTTTTAATTCATGAACCGGATTTACCACAATAGAGGTGTAAATCCGGAAATCCCCACGAAATATTAATTTTTTTAAAATTCATGAACCGGATTTACCAACAATAGAAGTAAATCCGGGAAATTTACTTTTTTAAAAAAAATTAAGGGATATTTTTGGGATAAATAGTATTATGGGGGTGTGGTCCTAGAACGAAAGGGGTAGGAAAAAATAAGCCGAAAGCTTATTCGGAAATATGCTATATGATGGAGTATTATCTAGCTCACACACATAAATTTGGCCTATCGTTTTAGGTTGCTAGACTAGGTACCTATAGATTTTGACAGAAGGTAAACTTTGGAAAATGCTACTACACTATATATGGTGAACTTTGTTATCAACTCTAGTGAGTCACTATCCGTACTTTATGATTAAGTTAAAGATTCTAATATTTTGGATTACTTTTTTGAAGCAAATATTTTGGATTTGATAACTATAATGACTTTGAGTTTAATTTGGTGTTTTTTTTACCTTTTAGAACTTTTTCTCTATTTTAAAGGGTTGGACCACTTGTAGCACCTATCAATAATATTTTGACTTATCAACAAAAAAAGAAGTTGATTTGAGTGGTAAATCGACCTGACTTTCGGATCCCACTCAAAGCCGCCTCGAATTCAAATATTGGGTGTACAAAAACTTTATTGAGATCGAGGAGAACCACACGAACCGACGGGGTTCGAATACTCGTGGTCAACCAATTTCATCAGTGTAGATTAGTTATCGACAAATTCGGTGAAAACAACACACCAATAATATGGTAAAAAAAAAGAGGTAATGAATCCAATAAATAGTAAACTAATTCAAAAATAACCTAATGAAGTTAACCAAATAAAACATAATGAAAAATGTATAAGTTCTTTTTTTAACGTGACATCACTAGTTAGAATAATAAATAATATGAGGATTATTTAAATGTAATGACTTGTTGAATTTCTCGAAACCTTGACTATTGAAAGTAATAGTACATCTTGTGCTGAGTTCCTATTTCAAAAACAAACAAAAAAAGTTGGGAAACTGAAGTATCTTCTGTGGATGGCAGTCACGTGGTGTCTTTAGTTTCACCGTAATCATATTCTTTTTAAGGACCAAATTTTTAGTTCTGACGCGGTGATTAATCATGTAAAAGCAATATCCTGGAGTTGGTTCATTAGCATTGAGGTCGAATTCAAATTGAAAATTTCCGACTGGTGGCGAAATCCTATCTATTGTATGAACTCGGTTTAATTCGACTTTTGTTTCATTCTTCTTGGGGTACTCTTTCCTCCTTGGGTCTTTTTCCCATGAGGTTTTGACCCTAAGAGATTTTAATGAGGCCCTTGTAGATGAACCGGTTGGGGTGCCGTTTGCATCTCCTTTAATAATATTTTGCTTATGAAAAAAAAAAAAAAGAAAGACGATTTAGGTACAATGTATTTTCTAGTCTCTATATTTTGATGATAAATTACAAGAGGATGATTTATATTATTAATATTATTTGGGGATTGATAGTTATTTTCAAATTATGTTTTCTCTCTTTAAAATTGATAAAATTAATCAATAAAAACTTATTTTCTCGGAGAGTTACATGGATTTTGTGTTTCTCATTGCATTGAAGGATATTTCAAGCGTTGACTCGGTCCCAACAGTGAAAATTAATTTTTCATAACAAAATGTTTGTAAAATTATTAAACAAAGAAGGTATAAGTAAAAATTCATAAATTATTCATGTCATAAAAATACTATTATCATAATGGTTAAAAACTATCATTATTTAATAAAGTTAGAAATATAAAAACTATCTTGAAAATATTGTGTATCATCAAGTTACATTAAAAAGGTTTAAGTGTTTGGTTTGATCAAAAAACATAAGTTTTTAATTTATTTATTTTTAGATGAAAATTTTTAGAGTGAGGGGATGACGTCATAGTCCAAGGTAGGGAAGATCTTCGGACTCTTTGAGCACTTACGAAGGTAATTAATTTACCTCACCCCAAGAGGACTAGTGAGGAGTTTTTAATTATTTTTCAATAACATAAGTTGTTGTTTGATTTACAACATATTTTCAACCGTTTCGCATTTGACAACATTTGTTCTATAATCCTAGGACAAGATCCTAATTGTCTTTCTATTGAATTCCCTCAACTTGAATCAAAAGGCTTTTAACCAATGAGAAGAATCTATATTTTATAGACACTTTTGATCAAAAAAATATATTTTATATACACTATAAGAACCAATATTTGTTTGGAAATTACAAAGATTTCTTCAAACTGGTCAAGAAAAAAAGTTAATTGAGGAATGCAAAACTTTTCATCATTTCTTATATTCATATATAGCATCTAAACGTGAAGAGCTAAGTAAATGTAACAACAAAAATCATGTAATGGATCATGTTTAGGAAGAAGGTCCAGAGTTTAAATCCTGGAAACTAACATTGCCTATAAAAATAAATAAAATGGATCATGTTGACTTCTTTGATAAGAGAAGAAAAAAATGGTCATGGTCATGATGACAAGTTTCTTAAGGGATACAACATTCAATCTATTTGTAGCTAAAAGAGATGTTGAGAATATAATTTGCTAGATAATAATTAGTTGCTTTTAGTTATTGTTAGGTAATAGTTAGTTACTTTTAGTTAGTTTGTTAGTTGGTAGTTTGATCAATTAGAGGTTCGTTTAGTGGTTAGAAGTTAGTTAGGGCTTGAAGTTAGCATGTAAGTGCCACTTGGTAACTATGTTTTTCAATATGAATTCATTTGATTTTTACTCTAGATCAAGCTCTAAAGCTTACTGTCCTATGATATGAATCTTCATCTCTTTGATCCTGTGATTTCTAAGATGGTATTAGAGCAAAATCGCTACGCCGTAATTCACAGTGATTCTGAAGAAGATTTCGCTTCCATTCAAGATTCATAAAGCAATGAAGAAGATGATTGACACTATGAGGAAGTCAAGCTTTTGAGATACTCTTGAAAGAAAAAGAACTGAGCAACGTCTTTGGATTTGCATCAATAGAGGAGAATGGTGATTCAGATTTCGCCTTCGATAATTTTGGAGACTTGGATCTTGACATTGCACAGGTGATTCTGATCAAGCCAACAATTCATGGATCAACTATTCAGATTAGAGAAGTTTCATGCGCTCTTGTTGTTGATAGAGCTTATTTTGTCAAGAATGTTGATTCAGAGGTTCAAGAATATGAGGTTTCCTCTGAGAGAGCCAAGTCGATGATTCTTGAACCAAAAGAACTCGTTAGTGATTTCATCAAGAAGCACAAAACCAAATATAGCATCCATATGTGCCACCAAATCAGTTTCATCGTGCATCGTTCGACCTTGACTTGGTTGTTTCAACGACCATTGTGCTGCCTTCTGAGAAGAGGACAAAGCACAATTGCACTATCAAGGTTAGAGCACAACGTATCGTCGTTGTCATCTTTGATCCCGGTGGAACTCACATAGATGTTTGCCACTTTGGTATTACGCTGTCGTTTTTGTCAAGTCTTAGTGGTTAGAAGTTAGATAGGCTTGAAGTTAGCATGTAAGTGCTATTTAAGCACAAGTTGTACCACATTGTAGCTATCTTTTTCAATATGAATTCATTTGAGTTTTACTCTCAATCAATGAATCTTCATCTCTTTGATCCCGTGATTTCCAAGAAGAGATCCAATAACTTCAGCATTAACATGGTTTTTTTGGCTTATTGCAACACACCCTTTTGTGGAGACAAAGATTCTTGAAGAGATTAAATAAAATTTTGGTGAAAAAAAGAAACCATTGATGTTAAATGTGGAAGATGTGAAAAAATAGTTTATTTACATGGTGCTATATATGTGAAGCTATATGGCTTTTTCCATTGATATTTTTCTTTGGAAAAAGCAAATAATTTTTGTAGTTGCTATCTTTGATTTTTATCCTTTGAAGAAAAAATAAGAATGCAAACAACTTCACTTTTTTGGAATCTATGCAAATTTTGATTCAATGTATATAGATTATTACACTTTGCAAATTCCATGTAAATTATAGAAGTACTTTTTTCACGTTTTTGCCTATTTTGTAGCACCTAGGGTGTGATAATTTAGTTATCTGTAAACTGCACGTGATGACTTTTATTTCGCTCTTCTTATCAATGTAAAAAGGACATGTACTCAAAACTTGGTGGTTATCTTTAGCTGTTTTTGTGATCATTATTTGGGTGTTAAATTTGGTGTATGGTTATCTTGAACGTGTTGGTGTATCTTGGTCATCCCATTCTAACATTATGTGTTACTTGTGCAAGATTCTATTAATAAAATCTTTTTCAATTATCAAAAAAAAAATCATATTTTAGAATGTCCAAAATAAAAGGTGTCTTTCACCTATTCATTCAATTGAACTTCTCATGAATGATGATCTCAGGGTTAGGATAACAAAAGTGGAATTTAATTTGATGGATTACAATCTGATGTAATGTTTCTATCAAATAAATAAATAATATAGAAATTGTCCTTCACTTTCACTCTAACAAATTAATATAATGGGACATGTCAAAACTATGGTATTGTCATGTATGATATTTTTTGTTTTTAGTTACTGCTTATTGCAAGTTGCTTTCTATCTACGTGGATTTGATCAGTGGTAAAAGAAAAATAAATGCTAATATAGTAAAATGATAGTAAAATTCTCAAGTACTTTTTTACACCAACAAGGGACTAATAACTACTATCACATAAAGTGAAAACTTTCATACTTTTTTTTCCTTAACTTAACATTCATTAATTAATATTTATATCTCTAATAATGAGATGGACAAATAATAATAACCACTTTGTATATTAAACTTTGATCCTTATCTAATATACATAATAATCAAAATTGTAGATCAAAATTGTAGGATAACAAAAAGGGGATTTTAATTTGATGGACTACAAATTCAAATTCTTATCAATGTAAAAAGGACATGTACTCAAAACTTGGTGGTTATCTTTAGCTGTTTTTGTGATCATTATTTGGGTGTTAAATTTGGTGTATGGTTATCTTGATGGTGTTGGTGTATCTTGCTCATCCCATCCTAACATTGTGTGTTACTTGTGCAAGATTCTATTAATAAAATCTTTTTCAATTATAAAAAAAATCATATTTTAGAATGTCCAAAATAAAAGGTGTCTTTCACCTAGTCAATCAATTGAACTTCTCATGAATGATGATCTCAGGGTTAGGATAACAAAAGTGGAATTTAATTTGATGGATTACAATCTGATGTAACAGGACATGTAAAAACCATATGGTGTCATGTATGTTTCTATCAAATAAATAAATAATATAGAAATTGTCCTTCACTTTCACTCTAACAAATTAATACAATAGGACATGTCAAAACTATGGTATTGTCATGTATGATATTTTTTATGGCAATTAATTTCGGTACCCCCCTCATTCCCTCCCACACCCCCATAATGTCCTAAATGGACGAAAATACCCCTGGAAATTTACAAAATCACATTTCACATTTCACAAAACATAATTTCGAAATAAGTAAGTAAATTCGAAAGGATTTTGAATTACTAGGTAATTAGAAAAATTTTGAAATACCTCGAAGGAGGTAATTAGGTTCATAAATCTGAACCTAATTACCTCCTTCCGAGGTATTCAAAATTTTCTAATTACCTAGTAATCAAAAATCCCAATTTTATTTTATTTTTTTTTTTTTTTTTTCAATTTTTAATATTTTCTAATTACATTTATTTTTTTAACAGTGGCGAGTAGACGATCAGACAACGTAGAGCGAGCAGAGTCTTCCGGAGCAGCACCACGCAGGCGGCGACCACGATTTCTGGGAGGCGAGTAGTAGCGATACTCTTCTCCGGACACTTTACGAGAGGCTCGTGAGCTGCTGGGCATGCTTCTGAGCGTCAGAGGCGCGAGAGAGCCCGTGCCAGAGTGGTAGAGATGGTTGAGCCTGAGCCTCAGCCTCAGCAGCGTCAGCCCCGGTATGAGCAGCGGATAGAAGACCACCCTGATTATGAGTACCATATGCGGCACCAACAGGAGCACCCAGAGATGTATCATGACGGTTGGGAGGCTTGGGAGGAGCAGGAGGATGAGGGTCAGCATCAGGAGGAGGAGGAGGAGGAGGAGGAGGTTCAGGAGGAGGTTGAGGAGGAGGAGGTTCATTCACCGCCCACTGTGGATCACCCACCATTGATTATACACTGGGATACGCACTGCGCGTCCTGGATAGATAACGTATGGTTTAATTTTAATTTTTTTTTAATTTTACTTAACAACAATTAATTACTTATTTTTAATAACGTATGGTTTAATTTTAATTTTTTCAAATTTCTAAACCAAGGTTGTATCTCACGGCGTAAGTTTTCTAGGATTAGACCTCTGAGCACCACCCACGGTGAGAGCAATTTGGTTGCGTGTGGCTAAGCTTTCTCGAGTTGGACATCACACTTCGGCGGGAATCAACCATGAGTTGATATCGCTTTTGTGGAGAGGTGGCATCCCGAGACCTGTTCATTCCACATGCCCTTTGGGAGATGACATCACCTTGGATGATGTGGCCGTCTTTGCTCCACTTGCCACCGGATGACACCCCATTGGACCACAGCCGATTTTAATTCATTGAGGCTCTTCACATGGTCGTGGATCGTTTGGGCATGGATCGAAGCACTTGTCATCCGAGAGCTTAGGGATAACGAGGCGATTCGAGGATCTCTCAGGTAGGGACGCCACAAGGCGAACATGGCACGGGGTGCTTATGAGCGGTGCGCACGGTGCTACATGCTCTTCTTCTCGATAGGCACCACCATCCCGGTGACAAGAGTCACACATTAGTGCGGTGAGGTGGATGTATCTCGCCAGATCTTCAAGAGTGTGGCCGGTGGTCTTGGGGTATAGCCGCCTTACTTACCTCTACACCCACGGTGAAAGCGGTCTTTTATACGACCAAGCGGTTCGGCGGATACTACGACACTCCTCCGTAATCATTTATTTATTTTTTTAATTTAAAACTTTTAATTAAATTTAACATATATTAATAACCGATTATTTTTAATTTAAATATTTCATCTTTGGATCTACGAGCACTTTCCCACGATCGTTGGTCTCCGAAAAGTGTTACCTAGGACGCATCGACCACGTGCCACCACACCGGGGAACAAGAAGTGGATAATGTCAAGTTGGTGGACTTTAGGGCGCGAGTAGTAACAGTCACCTTGGATGATGTGGCCGTCTTTGCTCCACTTGCCACTGGATGGCACCCCATTGGACCACAGCCGATTTTAATTCTGCTGAGGCTCTTCACATGGTCGTGGATCGTTTGGGCATGGATCAAAGCATCGTCATCCGAGAGCTTAGGGATAACGAGGGCGTGATCGAGGATCTCTGTGTAGAGGACGCCACAAGGCGAACATGGCACGGGTGCTTATGAAAGCGGTCGCACGTGCTACATGCTCTTCTCGATAGGCACCACCATCCCGGTGACAAGAGTCACACATTAGTGCGAAGTGAGTGGATGTATCCGCTTCGTGATCTTCAAAGCAGAAGTGGCGATGGTCTTGGGGTATAGTTGCTTACTTACCTCCTCTACACCCACCGACGAAAGCGGTCTTTTATACGACCAAGCGATTCGGCGGATACTGACACTCCTCCGGTAATCATTTATTTATTTTTTTAATTTAAAACTTTTAATTAAATTTAACATATATTAATAACCGATTATTTTTAATTTAAATATTTCAATCTTTGGATCTCACGAGCACTTTCCCACGATCCGTTGGTCTCCGGAAAGTGTTACCTAGGACGCATCGACCACGTGCCACCAGCTGGGGGAACAAGAAGCTGGATAATGTCAAGTTGGTGGACTTTAGGGCGCGGATAGATGCTCTGCAGTTGGGGGATGTCATCCTCACCCCCATGATGACCACAGGCAGTATGTTCCTTTGTCGAACATATCTGTTGCCAGAGGCTGGTTGCTTTGGGCCGATGACGGTGTTCCCTACATGCCAGACAGGGTGCGTTGGCAGTTCGGGCAGCTACAGAGAGATCCCTAGAGCACCCATTTCGGGTAATGCTCCTCTCGCGACAGATCATACAGGGTTACCGATGTATCGATTCGGCGCGGACATTTTGGCGGGCTAGTAGATTGGCGGGCTACCACGGCGAGTGCGATCCTGATTACCTTCCTTGGTACGATCGGAGTAACGAGTGCGCGCTTACTCCTGCAGCACCCACGAGCGAGAGCAGAGCCACAGCCAGCTCAGGATCCACCATATCATCAGGAGCCTGCTGTCCCAGAGACATATGAGGAGAGGGTGCAGAGAGCAGCTGCATTGACCCGGGATGCCCTAAGATGTCGCACGTTCACCCACTTCACGTGCTTATTTTCAGTCATTGTTAAACATTTTGGACCCATAGTAGTTGTATTTGTACATTATATTATTTTTTTATGTTGCTCATTTTATATATTTTGACGTATTGTTATTTAAATCGTAAACCGTTCGTATCATAGTTCCAAAATATAACGCGTTTAAATATTAATTCAATATACAAAGTTTAAAAAAATTAATAAAAAACTAAAAATTTCGGAATTACCTTTTTTAGAGGTAATTCAAAATTTTTATGTTTATGAACCTAAATACCTGCTTTAAAGGTAATTCCGAAATTATCAATTATTTTTGAACCGAATTACCTTATTTTGAGGTAATTCCAAAAATTTGAATTTTTTTTTTTTTTTTTTTTTAAAGGGGTATTATTGGAATTTTTGGATTATGGGGGTGTGGGAGGGAATGAGGGGGGTACCGAAATTAATTGCCATTTTTTATTTTTAGTTACTGCTTATTGCAAGTTGCTTTCTATCTACGTGGATTTGATCAGTGGTAAAAGAAAAATAAATGTTAATATAGTAAAATGATAGTAAAATTCTCAAGTACTTTTTTACACCAACAAGGGACTAATAACTACTATCACATAATTAAGAAATAAATCAAACAACCAGCAACACAAACAAAGTCCAACGAACAAAGCTAGACTCCTAATAAATCATCTAAGACAAGAGCTAATTAACTAGCTAGCAAGATAAAGCAACTAATAAAATATTGATAGCATTTTTAGTAGCCATAGTTGAATCATCGGAGATGTAGCACAAAAATTAAAAACAGATTTATCTCATAAAAAGATAAATCTGTTTTGTTAAATTTGTCTCACAAAAAATTAAAAATGGATTTATCTCAAAAAGTTAAAAACTAATTTATCTCTTAAAAAGTGAGAATGAATGAGAGATGTAAATTTTTGGTGGTTTTAGTTGTGGGTTAAGGGCATTTTGGACAAATCCCATGGAGTGTGGGGTTATAGTGGAAAGTGGCGGGGTCTAAAAAAACAACTCTAATACTAAGTTATAACTAATCATGATAGAATTTTTGTATTTACCAAAAAAACAACCCATAATAAAATATTTAATATTTATTTATTACTACAATTTTTTACAACTAGTGTTACTAAATTCGGCTTGGTCTAATCTCGACAAGTTGACCTAGTGCAACATGACAAGAGTTGTATTTGAGAGGTCCTGGGTTCCGTTCAACATAAAAATTGGAGACCAACTATAGAATGTATTAATTTAGTCTCTAAGAAATGATGACATGGACGAAATTAGTTCTTCATTTTTTGGTTTGTAAAAGAAGTGGTAAGTGTCACTAAAAACTCACGTACACAACTGTGAGGTTCCGGTTTCTAACAATGTCGGAATTTGCCAATTGAACTCTTTTCCATTTTTTTTATGAGATCTGAGACTTTGCAAAGAGGAAAAAGCTAATGAAGTTTTGGTTTGTGAGATTCAGAACATGGATCTTGGTTTGTGAAACAAAAGAGAAAAATGTTTTTATGAGTGGAGGAAGAAGGAAAAGACAAGAACATGTGAGAAGAAGAAGAAGAAGAAAACATGTACAAATCTATAAAAACAAAAGAAGAAGAAAAAACAAAAGTAAGAGAAAATAGAAGAGAAGAGAAGAGGAGGTGGAGAAGAAAGGATGGGGAAATGAGAGAACTTATAGAAGAAGAGAGAGAGAGAGAGAGAGAGAGAGAGAGAGTACTTTGTGTGAGAGAGTAGAAGAGGCTCTTGAGTTGAGTTGATCAGATTAAACTTGCATTATTGCATTCAAGGTGTGTTTCAGTAGTTGCATCGGCTAGTCAATAATTTAGGTTCTCTTTGGTAAAAAGTAGCGGATAGCGAATAAGCTAGCGGATAACGGATGAGCGAATAGCGGATGAGCTAGCGGATAGCGGATGAACTAGCTGATAACGATTGATGTGTTTGGTAAAACTAGCGGTTGAACTAGCTGATAAATGTTAAATGACATACAAAGATATATTTATTTAATTCATCATTACATTTATTTAATAAGGATAGAGAAGAAATTTAAGAAAAATAACAAGGGTAAAAATGCCAAAAAAGTGAGACGCTATCCGCTAGCATTTTTTGAAACGTTACTTGAAGTAGCTTTTGAAAAAACGCTAAACGCTACCCGAAAAACACTAAACGCTAGTGCTTACCAAACACGTGTACTCTTCACCCGCTAGTTCCATCCGCTAGCAGATGGGACGCACCAAACAGAGCCTTAATGTTTGGTTTCAAATAAATAATTACTCCTTACAAAAATTATTCCCAATTATTACTAATGGGTAAGGCACCATCCATATTCTAGTTGTTACGCATTATTCTAGAGATTGTCCCAAATACTCCTTCCATCTCCTTTATAAGTAAAAATTGGTCAATGAAAATTTATGTATTTAGTTCAAATTTTAGATTAAATACATCAACTTTTACTTATAAAAGAGACTTAATGAAGAGTGGGGGGACGCTTTAACAAGACATAGTAATTTATTATTATTATTATTATTATTATTATTATTATTACTCACTACAACAGATCTAGTTGATAGGCAGCGCTTTTTTTCATCCATGGGCAGCGCTTTTGAGTGCTACTGAACGTGGCGCTGTTGATTCCACTCCAACAATGGGCAACGCTCCCTAAAAAGCGCTACCCATTGTCAAACGCGTCATCAAATGGGCAGCGCTTCCTAAAAAGCGCTATCCATTGCCAAACGAGTCATCAGATGGGCAACGCTTCCTAAAAAGCGCTGTCCATTGCCCCAACGCGTCCTCCTTTAGGCAGCACTTCCCTAAAAGCGCTGCCCATTGCCCACTACAAAAAAAAACGCTGATTAGCCAGGGAATTAGCGACTGAAAAATTTTCCCTCGCAAAAAAACAAATTAGCTAGGGAATTAGCGAAGGAATAAATTCCCTCGCTAAACGTCACCATTAGCGACGGAATTGAGACATTTAGCGACGGAATTGAGGCAATGCGCCAATTTGAAAATTTGGGCACGCAAATCTATGGTGGTTAGCGACGGAATTATAGGTCCCTCGCTAATTCCCTCGCTAAATGTCTGACACAGCCTGTCACGTCTTGGAAAAGATCTGACCGTTGGGAATCATTTTAGATGGGGAAAATTAAAATAGGTATATAAATTTAGCTTTATTGGGAATCATTTTAGATGGGGAAAATTAAAATAGGTGTATACCCATGGCAGGTGCGGATCTACATATGTCTTGGTCAGTCGCACATCCTGAAAAAATATTATTAGTACCAACTCTCCCATTAAAAAATAATATTAGTACCAATATTCTATTAAAAAAATATTTTGCACACCTTAGAAATATTTGTTTACACTGAAACTCCTAAGTTTGCACCCATCCAATACACATTACTCATACAATTACTCATACTCTTACACATTTCTAATTTTCACATCTCTTTCATTTGCTTATATTTTATCTTTTCCATGAAGCTCATGGCTTGGTCTTTGCACAACATATATCCTTCATAATGCAACTATTGTGGCATGCTTTCCTTAAAGATCTAACAATGTCATTATCCATCAACTTCTCATCAAATGTATTATTGATTATTATGGACAAATAAAGCAATGATAATGGACTTACACTAAATTGGTAGTAAAGTCAATATTGAACAGAAAATGAAGCTCGGAAGTGAGAGAATTGGAGTGTGATGATGGGCATAACATTTTCATTGTTCATTGTGATTCCAAAGCTCTGGCATGCCTTGGATTCTCATGTGATAATTCAAAGCATGGGAAGGAATGGCACATGACGTATATTGTCAAAAAAAGGTTGTACAAAAAAATTGGGAATATCAAGGTAAGTTAGAAAGGCTTTCATAACAAAGATACAATTTGGTACAAAAAAATTTGGGCATACAAGTTAATAAAGATACAATTTTAGTATTGCTAAAAACACAAAGGATGAATTTGTGAACAAACTCGCAGCACCCAAGTTAATAGTGCAAAACGGCAAAATGTCTATAAATGTGACAAATCAAAAGTGTCACCGGAGTACCCATGCTTGCGGATCTGTAACTTTGAGGCCCTATTGGCTGAATATGAAATTGACCGAAGTTGATCTATCGATCTAAATCAATTGAACACCACAATCAGACGGGAAATCAAACACAGTATTGCACCAAGACCACAAGCAAAAATAACTCCCCACTCAAACGACGAATCAAAAAATTGCGAAATAAAAGGTAGATCTATAGTAACCACTTATTTGGATAAAGAGACGGGAAACAGACAATATAGACAGAGTGATTCTAGGCCAAAAACTAACCTAAATCCACCCCCTTCTGCTAAGTGAGCAAGAAAGAAGAAGATAATAAAGAGAAAATTGAGAGAGACGACTAGGGTTTGGGGAAAAACGAATTTTAAATAAAAATAGAGAAGTGCTTTAAATTTAATATATTACACAATTTGGCTTAAGGAAGCTTCATTGGTCTTTTAATTAAAACATGATTCTGCATGATCAATACCAAGGAGGGATTGTCCCAAGAGATGTTTTTTTGTAAGTACTTCTGCGCTATTTAGTTTGGCCAAAAATGGGTTTGACCAAGTCAAAGTCAGGTCATACAGAGCAGCAAAAGATCTTTTCTAGTACGGTGTGGTTCGGAGACGAACCAAGCAGAGGCTGGTGAGCATGTGACATCCGGGGATGACAAGGGCGGGGAGTGATCGTCGGTGCCTAAAGTTTGGCACGAACAAAGTGCGACTCCTGGCAGCTTCCAGCGAAAGGGCGCGTGAATGAACTGAATACACCGGAATGAGAGGGATCCTGAGGCTGTGCAAGTATGAGTCTGTACAGTTGAAGGAAGACTTTAAAGAAGTAATTTGGACTACCTATAACTCAAGATGCATCTTCTTTTTCGGGAGCCCTTCCCATACATAAGAACTCCATAGTTAAGTGTGTTTGACTTGGAATAATATTTGGGTTGGTGACTTTATGGGAAGTTTCCCGAAAAATATGCAAGTGAGAACAACACATGCTTAAAAGACTCGTGTTGGTTTGTGGGGACAGTCGACAATCCTAATTAGACACTCAATTTCAAATCCATTTCTTCATTTCTTTACAAGCCACTTCAAATAAAAATAAAAAACTGCTAAAAAGAGCATCCCATGGTTTTTTGGGTGGTAGTAATTAAAAAGAGTATCCCAAGGTTTTGAAAAACCACTTTTGTTTTGTCATTTTTGATCTGAAATAGCAATTCTCTTATTTTCCAAAAATTTATTATAAGATGATCTATAAATATTCAAATGGTAAAAGAAAATTATGAAATTTTCAATTTCAATCTAAGAGCATAGTATTGTATTGTTCTTTTCAAAAAAAAATAGTTGCATCAGCCAGTCAATAATTTAATGTTTGGTTTCAAATAAATAATTATTCCATACAAAAATTATTTCCAGCTATTACTAATGGGTAAGGCACCATCCATATTCTAGTTGTTACGCATTATTCTAGAGATGATCCCAAATACTCCATTCGATCTCTTTTATAAGAAAAAATTGGTCAATAAAAATTTATGTATTTAGTTCAAATTTTAGATTATATACATCTAATCTAACATATACTATTTTTGTGTGTGTGACCGACCTTACATATACCAATCGATAACTGAAGTCTAAGTGCAGAGAACTCTTAAATAAATTATCAATTTCAATCAACCAAATTTCAATTTTAAAATTAATTTCATTCTTCCTTGAAAGCGTGTTAAACAGAAGTAAATTTAGTGTACCTTGAAAATAAAATCTGATGTAAAAATTAACCAAAGTCTAGGTGCAGAATACTCTTAAATATGTAGTTGAATGTGACTTGTAATTTCATGGATTTTCTGAAGTCTTTTTCCTTTTGTATTTGGTTTATTATTCTTTCTTTATTTGATTTTTCTTGAAAAAGATATTTTACTAATGAACCAATACCCAACCCATTTGAGATCGGGTTGAGTTGGTTTGGGCCACACAAAAATTTAGGTCTAATTTATCGAACCCAACTCATAAGTATTTGATTGGGTTGGATGCTTAAACACATTAAAATTCACCCAACCCACCCAATCAAAAAACTAAGGGTTTTACTTTCCCCACTCCCCCTCCTACTCAAACACACCCCTTAACAAAGTTTATTCAAAAAATAACCTCGCGTGGACGCTTATGGAGGACGTGTGTAATGACGGTTCGAACGACCTTGTTCGAACACGTTCGAGTTGCCACGCGGGTTGCGCTTCAGCAAAGGGGTATTATCCAGTCTCCAAACGATACTAGCTGTGTTTTATGTTTCCGGGGAGATGAATCGGTGGATCACTTATTTGTGTCTTGTGGAGTCGCTACAGACATTTGGAGGGGAGTGTTCTCTTGGATAGGCTCTTCGGGTTGTGATTCGGACAATATTGCTAATCATTTTATGGAGTTTGGGAAATTGGTGAAGGGGAAGCGGCAAAGAGGCGTTAAACATCTTATATGGATGGCGGTAATTTGGAAAATATGGACTGCTCGAAACAAGGTAATTTTTAGAGGAGAGGTGGATTCCGTCCCGGCTGTTATAGCGGGTGTTAAGGATATTTCATGGAGCTGGTTTAAGGCGAGGAGAGGAAGGAATTGCACGGTGAATTGGTCGGATTGGTATAATTGCCCGATGGGCTGTTTTTCAATGTTGTAATCCATCTATGTAATGTACTTAATTATTTCTATCGTAGTAGGGGGAGAAGCAGTGGACTAGGACGGTTATTTCCACTGTTGGCACAATCTTTTGTGTGAGGTACTCTTTTTCCCTCCTAAGTCTTTTTCCCAAAGGGTTTTGGCTTAGGGGGGTTTTGAGGAGGCCCTCCCCCTTCCCATTGTAAGGTTGGGCACACCTTGTGCTTCTTTCAATGAATCATTGTTTATCTAAAAAAACGTTCGAACACATGCATACGAACGCAATGAAATTGGTGAACGTGGTGGGTCCATTGTTGTTGCATCGATTAACAGCATACGAACGAAATAAAAGGGTGTTCGAATACGTCTATGTGAACCTGTTCGATTGGTACCATTGCAAACAAGTTAAATTACGCACAAGAGGGTGTGTGTGTGTGTGTGTCAATATTTAACATACTTGAATGGGACTGTTCGAATGTGTTCGAATGCCCATGTTCGAACAGGTGTTACTTTTGGGAAAAAACGCTTAGGCCATTTCATTAATGGTCTTTTGGTCTTTTCACACTTTTATGTGGTGTGTTTTGAGTAGGAAGGGGAGTGGGAAAAACAAAACTCAAAATTAAAGTACTTTTATTTTTTCTCTTTTGCATATATTTTGCGTTTGCGAAATACTTGCTTCTGTTGTACTAGTAGGTTCCAGCTTCACAAATGCCACATACTGAAAACATTTGATGTTGCTGGTAATGAGGAAAATGACTTATATTAGTTTGAAAATTAATGTCATCTAGGACTATAAAACCCTTTTTCCTTGTTATAGTTAAAGTTAGTGACATGCATGATAAAATATGCTTACAAATTTGAGTAAGAAATAAATACACTAGACCATTATATTGATGATGGAACCTACTATCATCCGGCTTTTTTTTCCCGCACCCCCCTCCTTCTCTCCTACACCCCATAACCCCATTAAACCCAAAAATACCACTATTTTTTTATAAAAAAAATTAAAAATTTCGGAATTACCTTAAAAAAGGTAAATCCGGTTCAAAAAAGGGAAATCCGAAATACCCCCTTTTTTGAACTGGATTTACCCTTTTTAGAGGTAATTCCGAAATTTTTAAATTTTTTTTTAAAAGTTTGTATATTAAATTAAGATTTACACACGTTTTATTTTTAAAATACGATACGAACAATTTACGATTTAAATAACAATACGTCAATCAGGGCACAATCACAAACAGAGAAAATGGTGTCCATTTCGAGAGTCCAAACCTCATTTTATGCAGGCTTAACAACGACATCACCTTTGAAGCTCTGAAAGAAAAAATAACAACGAATGTGCAGCTGGAGGGTGACGAGCAAGAAGTCATCCGGATCATTTATCGCTACCCCACTATGGGCGATAATAATCGTGTTCAGTGGTCCACCATGGATGTGAAGAACAACGATGACGTTCGAGTAATGATGGACTGTTTTGACATATTTCAGATGCGGAGTCCTATTCATGTATTATTTCGTTTCGTCATAAAAAATGCGTCTTTAATTAATTTTAATTTGTTTTTAATTAATTTTATTTTTTTTTCCGCAAATACCGTAAAAACCACGTAAATCCGGTAGGGGTTTGTGGTTTTCCTAATTACTACCAAAAAGCGAGGTAATTTCGGTTCACATTTTAGAAACCGAGAATTACCTCAGTTTTTGGTAATTCCGGAAAACCACAAACCCCCCTACCGGATTTACCTCTTCTCTAAGGTAATTCCGAAATTTTCACTATTGCTAAGGGCATTTTTGTCCGAAACGGTATTTATGGAGGTGGGAGTGATAATGAGGGGGTGTAAAAAAAAAGCCCTACTATCCAAATAGGGTAGGTGAGACTCGAGAGTAAATAAGACGTTGGAATTTAAAAATAAAAAATAAACTTTTAAGGGTTTTTTCTTTTGTACCCCCACCCCATCCCCATAAACCCCCACCCACACTGAAAACCCCAAAATGCCCTTCTGAAAACGTATTTTTTTTTACAAATTTTTGACCAATCGTATATACACCTGGGGGGTATATATACGACCCTATGCATTTAGGCATCGTATATACACCCCCAAGGCGTATATACGATTGGAAAACCCCCCACCTTAATCGTATATACGCCTTGGGAGGTGTATATATGATGCCTAAAAAAATAGGGTCGTATATATACCCCCTCGTGTGTATATACGACCCCATTGTATTTTTTAAATTTTTTTAAGTCAAATAAAAATTATATGAGTCCCGAAAATAGGTTTTGTGTGTAGTTCGTTAAAACGTGATTTATGTTATACGTCGAACGAATAATTTAGGCTAAAAATCGGTTTTCGGGCAACATACTCCGATCGTAATGAAACCACAATTTAGAAGCGAAACAAATCAAGAATCAAGACTCCCTTAAAAGGACTTCTTACGGGACTACGGCCTCAAAATCCCAAATTCCATCGCATACTATTTTTACGATTTTTTTAATTTTTCATAGTCTCCAAAAATCTAAAAAAATTTGTATAGCCTTATTTTGGTTTTGTTAGATTTTTAGTGGTGTTTTTATAATTTTTTGGAGTAGTTTTGACTATTTAACGAATTTTTAGTAGCCTTTTAGTAATAAAAATTAAAACAAATTATTAAAAAAAATAAAAAGTGCATCGTATATACCCCTTTGAGTACGGATATACGATTGGACAAAAAATAGCCATCGTATATACGTACCCAAAGGGGTATATACGATTTATTTATTTATTTTAAAAAAAAAATTAAGTTTCAAAGGGCATTTTGGGGTTTTTGGTATTGGGTGGGGGTGGGAGGGGATGGGGTGGGGGTACAAAAGAAAAAACCCAACTTTTAAACCTAGTCATTGTAGTCAACATCACTAACAGTGACGGGTAATTAACATCAACGCCCCCATGCACCCCATAGTTAATCTATCAGCCCTTCAATTAATGTTTCACAAGCAAATATATTCTGATCACTACATGCCAACCAAAAGTTTAGAAAAGAATTCGCAAGTTTGGCAAAAAATAGCAGATAACAGATAAACTAGTGGATGTGAATGAGTTTATAGCGGATAGCAGATAAACTAGTTGATAGCGGATAAGCTAACCGACAGGGAATGAAATGTTTGGTAAAATTAAGGGTTAAACTAGCTAATAAATGTGAAATGCCATAAAAACACATCTTAATTACTAGTTAAATTTATTTAATCAATAAAAAACATGTTAAAATATATAAATTATTTTGCTATAAATTCATAATAATTAAACCAGCTATTAAGATATTAATAAATTGAATTTTTCAAATTTAAATTTTAGTAGTCTAATTTATATATATTTTCTTAAACCTCTATTTATTTTTTACCTAAAACTCATGATAGTCTAATTTATTTATTTACTTAATAACAAAATTTATTTATTATTATTAACTAATCATCTATTTTAATAGTGTAACTTATTGTTTTAAATTTATATTTTTTTCCTGACAGTAGCCTTATTTCCTACTTTTTTTTATTTATCACGGACCACATTATGTGAATGTAGTGATGCTGTTATAATTTTTATCATTTCCTTCTGAAGTTTTGTTAAATTTGAGTAAGAAACAACCCTAATACTAACTTATAGCTAACCATGATAGAATTTTTGTATTTAACCAAAAATAACCCATAATAAAATATTTAATATTTATTTATTACTACAATTTTTTACAACAGTGTTACTAAATTCGGCTTGGTCTAATCTCAACAAGTTGACCTACTGCAACATGACATGAGTTGTATTTGGGAGACTCTGGGTTCCATTCAAAAAAAAATTAGTTCTTTTTTTAGTTTAAATGGAGAGGTAAGTGCGATTTAGATTGAGTACAGTCAATCCTGCACTGAATCCATATTCCGTTTATACATGTTTATTAAAAAATCATAGCGTCAATAACTATGCATAAATTCATCCAAAGTTATCTTAACCTGAGTAGTCTAATTTTAAACTGGTTTGGCTATAGTGTTGTTAAAATTAGAAGCTGTTAAATTAATCGGTAGTGTTGAAATTGAGTGAAAAGTTTGTGAAAAAAAAAATTGGTGAGATTAAGTGTAACATCCCAGACTGCTTCCAGAACTGTCGACTGCCCCCACGAACCAACACGAGTCTTTTCAGTATGCTTTGTCTCACATGCATGCTTTCCGAAAAACTTTCCAGAAGGTCACCCATCTCACTACTACTTCAAGCCAATCACGCTTAACTATGGAGTTCTTATGAGATGGGCTCCCGAAAAGAAGATGCATCTTGTTGGTATAGGTAGTCCAAATCAATTCTTTTAAGTCTTTCTTCAACTGTACAGTCTCATACCTACACAACCTCATGATCTCTCTCATTCCGGTGCGTATTCGATTCATTCACGCGGCCCTTCGCTTTAAAGCTGCCAGGAGCCGCTCTTTGCCATGCCACCTTTTAGGGCACCGACGATCACTCCCCACCCTCGTCAGCCCCGAATGTCACATGCCCACCAGCTTCTGCTTGGTTCGTCCCCGAACAACACCGTACTGAGAGAGGTCTGCTGCTCTGATACCATTTGTAACATCCTGCATCGCTTCCCAATCGCCGATCGCCTCTACGAACCAACACGAGTCTTTTCAGCATGCTTTGTCCTCACATGCATGCTTTCCGGAAAACTTCCTAGAAGGTCACGTCCCACTACTACTTCAAGCCAAGCACGCTTAACTATGGAGTTCTTATGGAATGGGCTCCCGAAAAGAAGATGCATCTTGTTGATATAGGTAGTCTAAATCAATTCTTTTAAGCCTTCCTTCAACTGTACAGTCTCATACCTACACAACCTCAGGATCCCTCTCATTCCGGTGCGTATTCGGTTCATTCACGCGCCCCTTCGCTTTGAAGCTGCCAGGAGCCGCTCTTTTCCATGCCACCTTTTTGGGCACCGGTGATCACTCCCCGCCCTCGTCAGCCTCGGATGTCACATGCCCAGCAGCTTCCGCTTGGTTCGTCCCTGAACCACACCATACTGAGAGAGGTCTGCTGCTCTGATACCATTTTTTAGACTATATATTGTTAGCTACCTATGGAGTGTCCCAACACTTTCAACAAAAGATTAATTTGCGCTCGTGCTTGAAATAAGTTTCGTATTGGCCAACACTGAGTTTCTCCACTGCGGAAATCAAACCCATGAGCACTATAGTCTACCCCCGTGTCTCATGATAAATTAAGACACATGAGCCAACGGTATTGGTTCAATAATCCAATATAATCGAACTAATGGGTGACAATAATCCAATATAATCACTCATTTGTTTAATTTTTATTTATTTATTTATTGTTTTAGGTTTTTTATTTTATTTATTTTGAGATTATTTTGAAAGCACACAATCAAAGAAGAATTTTATTTGAAGTTGTTAGTTTGTCTATTCTTCCTATTCTCATTCACTTAAGGTTTAATTTTTCTCCATTTTTGATTATTTATGTCTAACTCTCTTATCAATTATTCTCTCTCTCATTTTATATTATTTCTGTCTTTGATGTTTCTCTCTTCTAAAGAAACCTAAAATCAACAAAGGCATAACCTACTAATGACACGCAATTCCAAATTCATTTCCTTATTCCTAACAAGTCACTTCATATAAAAATATAAAATCCAATGTATAATCGGAATGCTACGCACTCATGCATTCAGTGCATCTCAGCCATGCTCTATATTACATGCACTTCTTCACTACAATATACTCTATGTCTCTATAATATATAGAGTTCATTTACCATACTCAACTACCCTCCCCACCTTTCTAAATTATTTTTCCCTATAAATAGAAGGTACCCCCCAAAGGCTCAAACACACACACTTCACACTATAATTCTATACTCAATACTCTCAACTCAGTTTAAGTCACGGTTGGTTCCAAGTGAGAGTGCAAATACAATCTTTCAGGAACAACATCATCCATCAAGCTTCAAACACAACCATTTTCACTCTCTCTCTCTCTCTCTCTCTCTCTCACACACTCTCTCTATTTATATCTTGCAATTTTAGTAACCACCCAAACTCAGATTAAGTCACAACTATCGGTATTGTGTTGAGTTGTGTTGTGTTGTTTTGTTGGTGAGCTTCATAAGAAAAGGTTCATCTACTTTCCCTTCTATTTTTTTTCTTCTTCTTTGGTTTTTACAGCTTTGTGTTTTTCTACTTCTTTACTTGTTTCTTTTCTCTCAACTTCTTTCTTTACTTTCCGATTCATTTTGGAGTCTGGACCATATATAATGTATCTCTTTTCTGTTGTTATTTTGCTAGATCGGTAGAAGACATACAAGATCTACTATATCTTCACAAGGTTCACCTTGTTTCCCTTACTTCTTTTGTTTTTCTTCTTCTTCTTCTTTTGCTTTTATATATAGATCTGTATTTTTGCACTTGCTTTCTTGTTTCTTTTCTTTCAACTTCCTTCCTAAGCCAGTACTTGCTTCATAAAAGATGGTGGTATCAAACTAACAATAAGTAAAAATGGAGGATCTTATGGCCATTGTTGCAGTATTGTCACGCCAAGATTTGAGACCTTTTTATGTTTTTTCTTCATTCATGATGCATAATATAACACTTGGATAAATAAATAACGGATTGTTATATACAAGCTTTCTTACCAATTAAAATGATGAAGATGAATGATTACTGGTTGTAATGCGTAGTGTTAATTTGGTTTGATCTAAAAGAAAAATGAAATCTTTGTGAAAAAGGTTGGAGATTTAAGGTGTTCTGAATGTTTAAAATGATTTTGAGGTAAAAATATCTAATTTATAAGATATCAAGTAGAAGCTTTGACATAAAAATCTTAAAATTTTAAAAAGTTGTGATCTTTTAAAGTAAATGAGATGGGTCTATTTAAAAGAAATGGTTTTTTTTTTGACAAAGTTAAATAATTTCGGTTGAGTAATCAATAAGCTTTTATAAGAAAACTTTGATTTTGTTTTAAAATGACTTGTGAAGTTTAGATCTAAAAGAAAAATGAAATCTTTGTGAAAAAGGTAGTAGCTTTAAGGTGTTGAGAAGGTTTAAGTTCAAGTTTGATATTTATTGTTTGATAGACTTAAGAAGCTTATTTTAGCTTAAAGATATTGGAATATATGGAACAATTTTATTTTAATATCATTTAGAATGTCCTAATACATATGTTTGAAAGAATAGTTATAATTTGAAGTTATCTTGAATAGTTGCAAAAAGAATTGTGTGAGAAGCAAGATCAACAAATGAAAATGCAAGAAGAATTGGATGACTTGAAGGAATCCTTAAAAGCTGAAAAGTTAAAAACAAGTGAAGCTGTGAAGCTGTGCTATGTTCTTACAATATCATTGGTCTTTGTCATACCATGTAAACCCCCGGAGCTCAAACTTTACTCAAGCACAACCATTTGGCTCAACTTCACGGGTCCAAGTCTCATTTTAGAAGGAGACATCGTTGTGCTCTACACAAACCAAGAAGAGATAGTCGATGTTTTCTTTGAAAACGTTTCTATTTCTATTTTGAATTTATGGAAGGGGTAAATTTGGAATAAGAAAATAGGTGGGGATATAAGGGTAGAAGGTGTGGGGTCTATAAAAACAACCCTTAGTATTATTACCAATACTCACACTGAAAGAACGAGACTGTTGTGTTGAGTTCATTTCATTTCACTTTCTAGCTTTGCTTCTCTTCTATATTTTTCGTCTTTCTATTTCTTCTTCTCTACTTTCATTTCTTTTTTGCTTCTAAGTGTTCTCTCTCAATATCCAACACTTTGCTTTGAATCTCTCTCAATCTAAGCCACTCCCACTCTATATAATATCTAGATCTATTTTCTAAATCTCACAACCCATGCCAACCCCCTCTCTCATCTTCCTTACCTTCTCTCTCTCTCTTTCCCACGATTGGAGGATCAAAAGAACGAAACAAATCAACTGACAAGGGAGGTGTGGAGTGGAAGTTGCTTGATCAAAGGAGCAACCTCAAACTAAGGCTCTTGTTGTGTGGGTGAGAAACTTCTTGACTTCTCTTCATATATTTTTAATTTTAACCTAGCTAAAAGCTTTGGTAGAGTTGATTATGGAATTTTGATCACGTTTTTATCACTATTTTTTCTTGAAAAATAATTGCTTTCAAACAAGTCTCAAAACCAACAAATTTTAGAATGTGACTTTATGGTTAAAAAGGAATCAGAAAAATTTAGTTTTTGTGTTTTACATACAAAAGAGAAAAAAAAAATAGTTTTGATAAAAAGGAAGTAGATTTTTTAAAAGCTTTGTGTTATAATTTTGTGGTAAAATTATCTAATTTATAAGATATCAAGTTGAAGCTTTGACATTTTGTAAAAAAAAAAAGTTGAAGCTTGGATATAAAAAATTCTTAAAAGACTGAAAACTTTTAATTTTTTTAGTTAATGAGACAGATCTATTGAAAATAAATGTTTTTTTACAAAGTTAAATAATTTTGGTTGAGTAGTCAATAAGTTTTTAAAATAAAACTTTGATTTTGATATAAAATGGCTTGTGGAGTTTAGATCTAAAGGAAAAGTGAAATCTTTGTGAAAAAGGTAAGAGCTTTAAGGTGTTGAGAATACGTTTAAAATGATTTTGGTTTAAAAACATCTAATTTATAAGATGTTATAGGTACAAGCTTTGTGACATAAAAGAATCTTAATAGTTTTGATCTTTTAAAGCTAATGAGAAAGATCTATTGAAAAAATAGTATTTTTAGAAAGTTAAATAATTTGGTTGACTAATCAATAAGTTTTTATAAGAAAATGATTTAAAATGGCTTGTGGAGTTAAGATCTAAAAGAAAAATGAAATTATTGTGAAAATTTTGATTATTTTGCTAACAATATTGATTTTCATATGAATTACATCAATTACACATTACTTATACTTTGAATATATGGCATAATTA
This sequence comes from Oxytropis ochrocephala, assembly GCA_020916435.1. Taxonomy (NCBI): domain Eukaryota; kingdom Viridiplantae; phylum Streptophyta; class Magnoliopsida; order Fabales; family Fabaceae; genus Oxytropis; species Oxytropis ochrocephala. The sequence goes on along the minus strand of CM037095.1, from coordinate 1,102,437 downwards.
TTGTTAAGAAACAATCCTCAAGTTGAGAGTTTTATCAATTTCAGAATATCAAAGAGAAAGAAAGAGGAGAAAGAAGTAAGAGAGTTATTGGAAATTGGATTGTATTTCCATTGAGTCAATTTTGTATTACAAATACATGTTTATATAGGTACATAAGAGACTGTACAAAAGGCAGTTACAACGAAATTGAATTGTATTGAAATTTCCCAAAACCCCCAATATATTTTACTAATAAGAAGACACTAACCTCAAATATAGGTACATAAGAGACGTGTAAGGCTGTTTTTTTTTGTTTTTTAACAAGAGTTAGCTTTGAACTGTTTTCTAAATTCTAAATGTCTTGTTAATTAACATATATATTGTTTTTTTATACAGCTATAAATTATACAAGCTCTTTAGAAGTGGGTCTGTTGATGCAGACATTTTTATACCAACCATGATACAGCTCTCTGAAGCAATGGCTGGTATAGTTTTTGGGATGCTATATGTTCAGTGGGGAGAGCTTATGGTCACATTCTATGGCATTTCGAAATTCCTCATTGCGAAATGTGTTCTTCTTATCTATTTAAGACGAACACGTGAAAACCCCAGCTGGTATAGGTTGGTAATTTCTTTTATTGGCTTGTTGTGCTTGGGAGCACTCCTTGCCGTCCTTCCACTAGTATTGTGGCCACATATTGACTACCACGAGACTACAAGAAAAGCGATTGGAGCGAACTTATGCTGCGCCATTGTTGGTGTCCTAGCGGGTGCTCTACCCGTTAGGAATTTGTGAGAATTCACTTGTATTGATCATTGGCAAATTGCCCAGTACATATACAATGTGTTGCTACAACTGATACAATGAAACTACCTTCTAACAGAAAACTAACTGAAGGTAGTAACAGCTAGCCAAACAGTATCTACACTTCGGTTCTTCAATTCCTCATCGGATATTGCTGGTTAATCACCGGTGCTTTGGAATCAGACTATTATATAATATGTCCCTATGCTGTGGCCACATTATCTTATGGCGCAGAATTAGTAATCTACTTTTGCTATCCACCAATAATAGCATTAGTTTAAAAAAATGATGAAAGCTCGTCTCTTGTTATGGCTCATATGATAGGGTTGTATTAGTAAGTTTGTAGGGTTTGCTTTGTTTTTTTTTTATAAGTTAGGGTTTGCTTTGTAAATGGGGCTCGTTTTATTAGTAGCTCAGTCCACTTCTTTGTACTCTGTTTGGCTAGCTGTTACTACCTTCAGTTAGTTTTCTTTTAGAAGGTAGTTTCATTGTATCAGTTGTAGCAACACATTGTATATGTATTGGGCAATTTGCCGATGATCAATACAAGTGTATTCTCACAAATTCAACTCTAACATCATATATATGTTTCAATCTAGATGATATAATGATCATGGTTGATTTTCTTTCAAGTTCAGTGTCATATTAATTTGGTTATCATATTTCAAAAAAATTAATATGTTTCGATCTAGATGATATAATTGAAATATTTCTAGTGTCATATGTCTTACTACCAAATTTCGTTATCAGTTCAATCACCACCCGCTTTATCGTTATTGATTATGTCAATTGTTGACTTGCTGACGTGTATGTTATAGATGTTTGAAAAATAGCACTCAAAAAATAGTGAAAGGCTTCACCAACAGGAGTGCATTCAACAGACCAACTGAAAGTCAAAGATCGACCGAGTTATAACCTTCTTTCTCTTTCAACTTTCTTCCTCTTGTGCTATATAAAGAACAAAAACAAATGCTATACTATAGTCTTTACTCTTTAGAATATAAGTATACTATAGACGATCACCATGCTATGAGGAAGTTGGTTCAAAGAAATGACAATGTGAGTCACCCACATCGCCAATCTTGATCCAAATAAGGATCCTGCTCCTGCTCCCCACCAAGTCAATTATGGCTCACGATACCACTTGGCCGAGGAGTCCAGGGCGCAGAGGGGAACAACGAAGCAAATGAAATGAACCTGACTACTAAGAGACTTGGACACCACATCTTCACCCAAAACCTTAAAGCGTCAGGTATATATGTCCTCTCTTTTATATATCCTTCATATAGCTCATTTCTAGTCGATGTGAGACTAACCACTCAAACTTGAATTCTCAACAGCCTACACATGTAAATTAGTGAGCTCCACAACACTTTCAATAGAGACAACCCCCCCTCTAGACTAAATGTTTGAGCTTTTTTTACCAACATGATGTGACACAAGTGATAGATCTCTATAATAGGTGGAGACTCATATCCAACATGTATTTCCAACCTTCTTTGAGAACTCATCTTAGTGCGTTGCGGTGGAAGTAAATCAAGCATACCACACATCCAAAGTTCTAAGATGGGAAATATAAGACTCTTGACAAAAATCAATTGTAAAGGGGGGAAATTGGGATAAATGTTGTAGTATGGAAAATTGCATGCTTCCAAGTTGAAATTTGAAATTTGCATATCATGAGACGTGGTATTGCTATTAACTTTATACATCTAGTAAATGATTCTGCAAGTCCATTTTTTGTATGAACATATTATACATGATGTTCAATGTCAATTCCAATGGACATAATTAAATCCTTGAGATGAATATTCCACAACATTATCAAGACGTATTTTCTTGACGAGATAATCAGGAAAGTGAGCTCTTATTCGAATTAGTCGAGCTAGAAAATTCACAAACGCTTAATTGCGAGTTGACAACAAATATGTGACCACTTAGTTGATGCATCAATTAAGACCATAAAATATGTAATTGGCCAACAAATATCCCCATATGTATTCGTTCTAAAAATTTGAGGGATTCACTACCAATTTTATGGTGATAGTCTAATTATAAACTTTCATTGGTTCTTCAATTGATGACCACGTGAATTTGCACTTATTTTTCGCATCATTATAAGCTTGGGATGGACCAACCTCTCCATGCATGTACCCTCTGAGGGTCTCATTCTCCCATTGCCTTTTTGCCTTGAGCACGCTCTCCGTCTTCGGCTTCAACCAAGAGGTGGTAAACTGAGCCGATAATAGTCTTGTAACATGGTTCTATGAAGAGGCCGAGTTCATCCTTACGCTCCTGAAACAAGCAACGATTGATTTCTCCAGAGTAAGGTAGAAGATTTTACACTTGACGGCATCTCGTGCACCCCGATATTATAACATCAACTCAAAGTAGTCAAGATTGTTGTCTGGATTGCCAATGTCGTCATACGTGTTCAAAACTGGAGGTTTCTCCAATGCTCTCGGGATTAGACAATAATCAATACTCCGAGTGAATTGTCCCCGCCTATAGGGGGTTTGGCAACAAGAGCGGTAGCTTTAGGAGCGCTTGAAAGCGCTACCAATGGCTTAAAAAAAGCGCTACCAATGGCTTTTTCTGTTGTAGTGCATCCCTTGACAGGAGTTCTCGGCGGTGGTATCAACTCGGAGACTTCTTTGACCTCATCAATTTAGTTTCCTTTCTCTCTAGGTGACCGGACTCGACTTCCATATATTAAGCTATTTGCCCATCCTAAAAGAACCCTCAAATATGTATATGTATTGCAATATCAAATACAAATTGCATATCTATATGCACTTTCATATCATCATCATCATCATCATCATCATCATCATCATCATCATCATTATTATTATTATTATTATTATTATTATTATTATTATTATTATTATTATATGTCTTGCTTAAAAAATAAATTGTGTCTAGATACCTTTACTTAAAAAAAATCATTTTACATCACACAACATCATCACAAGGAATACGGGAAAAAATAAAACAGACCATGGGATTTTACTTGCTTAAATATTTTTGTAATAAAAGTAACGTATTTATTCCCAAAAACTTCTATAAGTGGTATTTGGAATGGGTCAAAGGCAAAAAGCTGAGTTCACATAACTGTGTAAATTGACTTTCACATAAAGAGAAACTATGATGCTACTATTAGCATCAATACTTTATTATAATATTAAATTGTATTATTGAGAAATCCCAAAGAGAAAGTTACTATACTACCACTTAAAGGTCTTTTTGTTGTCTGACCAAAGTTATTTAATAACCTTGCAGTTGCTAGAAACTTTTAGGCTAGGTGAAACTGAAATTATGTGTTTTCTCAGTTTTTTTTTATAAGAAATATATTTTTTCAGTGAAGTAATTGGCCTTTTCAATTATAATAACTTTTGAAATCCTTTATCATTCCGTTTTTAGTGACACTTACCACTCCGTTTATAAAAAAAGAACTAATTCGTCTATGTCATCATTTTTTGGAGACTAAACTAATACATTTTATAGTTGGTCTCCAATTTTTTTGTAAGAGACCAATTTGTTTATCTTTTTTTTTTTTGCATTGAATACCCCACAATGAAGTAGGTAAGATATTGGTTGTAGAGTAGTAAAGTTAAACCCATGACCTCATTGTATAAGACGAAGAGGCAACAATAGCCCTTGGTGGGATGAAGTCTAAGTCCCTTTATGCACCTCTTTTTTTTATAAGTCCATTTGTGTGGGTTACTTAGTCATATATGTGTTAGAGTATGGCTTTGAAATTTCTTTGTATGTGTTATAGTATGGTTTGAAATTTCCTTGTACATATTAACTAACCAACGGTTATGTTATATTTACCATTTTTCACTTACATACGATTTGATCAGAAATATTTTAGAGCTCGTCGTATTTACCTTTCAGGAGATAGATATGAATTCCAGCAAATTTCGCATCGTATTTATCTAGATATCGATTCCCTCCCGAAAGCAAAAAATGAGTTACGGAAAAAAAAGAGTGGGACCTTAATTTTTGCTAGATTAATAATGGACATAAAGTTTGCATTATTTACAACTAATGTTATCAAAAAATGTCTCCCCAAATTGATTAATAAAGTAGTCAGTGTAAAGTGTACCATGCTATAACACATACATGACTAAGTAACACACACAAAGGGACTTATAAAAAAAAGTACATAAAGGCACTTATAAGAAAAAATAAAAAATAAAGTTTTCCCCCCCAAATGAGGAAAAGATGCGACTTTGTATTAATAGTTAGGGAATATAGAGTGGGGGTATATTGGTAAACAGTGGGGTACAAAATGAGGGGGGTACATTTTGATAATAAAAAAAGAGAGTGTTGGACAAAAACAAAAATTTTGCCAAGGATAAATGGGTCCAAAAATATAGAGTGGGGGTATATTGGTAAATGGTGGTAAAAAAATTTTCCCACCAAAAGTGGCTATTGTCAACGATCTTGTATTAATATATAGAGATAAATCAGATTGGTTTAATTTTTGTCAGGGGTATGTCGGTCCAAAAATATAGACTGAGGGTATATTGGTAAACAGTGGAGTACAAAATGAGAGGTACATTTTGATAATAAAAAAAAGAGTGTTGGACAAAAAAAAATTGGCAGGGGTATGTCGGTCCAAAAATATAGAGTGGGGGTATATTGGTAAACAGTGAGGTACAAAATGAGGGGTATATTGGTAAATGGTGGGGTACAAAATATAGAGTGGGGGTATGTTGGTCCAAAAATATAGAGTGGGGATATATTGGTAAACAGTGGGGTATAAAATGAGGGGTATATTGGTAAATGACCTTACATGTGCATGTGCATACATGTATGTATGCATGACATGTAAAAAAATTTCCCCCTTTCCCACCAAAACTCAAAAGATGCCATTTTTATTCCCTTTTGATGCCACTCTCTCTTAATAAAGAGAGATACTTTATTATAATATTAAATTGTATTATTGAGAAATCCCATAGAGAAAGTTACTATACTACCACTTAAAGGTCTTTTTGTTGTCTGACCAAAGTTATTTAATAACCTTGCAGTTGCTAGAAACTTTTAGGCTAGGTGAAACTGAAATTATGTGTTTTCTCAGTTTTTTTTTATAAGAAATATATTTTTTCAGTGAAGTAATTGGCCTTTTCAATTATAATAACTTTTGAAATCCTTTATCATACTTACGTATTTATATTCTTAGGAGAACCTGCATATTTGGAAAATTAATCAACAAAACTTAACTGAATTCCAAGAAGGTAGCTCTGTTGACAAGCTAAGGGATATCGAAGGAGTGCACCAAATAAGTGCAAGAATGAGATACCGGGTTCAAATCCCGGAAACTAACATCCCCCCACCCCAATAACATTGCCTATAAAAAAAAAGGAAACATAACTCAACACTTCGAAATCTCTAGGATTAATTAGGAGCTTTTTCTTTTTATTATAAATAAATATTCTTCTCTAAAAAAATCTTAAGGACTAGGAGTTTTTTGGTTCTCACTATCATCAGGGCCGTCCCAAACAAGTTGGGGGCCCTGTGCAAATCTTAAAAATTGGGCCCTGAGGGGGTCAAACTTGTGAGGACCAATTTGAAAATTTACTCCAAAAATTAATCAATTATTTTAATTTTTAAAAGATGTAATTAATTTTAGACAAATTATCAAACATTTGGTATGAATTAAATATTTTATAATTAATTTGTATAAATATATTTTTCTATGCAGTTATCTATTAATAAATACTTATTTATTACTTATATAATATTAGTAATATATAAATAACACAAACAAGTACAATTAGAAAATAGTAAGCCTGTTTACCAAAAAAAATAAAAATAATAGACCAAATGTCAAAAGAAATAAAATAGGCCAACATATACGGAATTCTAATAGCAATATTTAAAAACAATTATTATTATTAATTTTTTTTCTAAATATATAAAATGAGACAAAAAAAAGAAAACAAACCTCATTAAATGAAAGAAAATAAACACGGAAGTGCATTTTTTTTTAAACAAAGTCATGTGCTATATAATAATTAAGGGGATTGTAAAAAGGGAATAATCAAGGGGATTGTAAATTTGAGATCGCTGGGAATCGAACCCAGGAGGTACGGGATGGTAATGTTTGGACTAATTAAATTCTATATGAATTCATTAATAGAAAGAACACAACAATATTCGTGCATACATATGTACGGATATACTACTAGTTAGTGGATAAAAGATGGTGATCACAAGCATATGAACACCTCCCTCACCTCTCATTAACAAGATTTTGTTCTCACAAATTCTCTCATTTTCTCTCCTCTATCTCATGTTCTTTTGAAATAATTTTGTAGAGATATTTTATTTCTTATCAAGAATTAACTTCATTCATCCGTAAAGTCTCAAATACCGACATTGTTAGATTGAATATTATGTCTTAGGTTCGAACTTGAGACCTCACAGTTTTATGCGTGAGTTTTTAGTGACACTTATCACTCCGTTTATAAAAAAAGAACTAATTCGTCCATGTCATCATTTTTTGGAGACTAAACTAATACATTTTATAGTTGGTCTCCAATTTTTTTGTAAGAGACCAATTTGTTTATCTTTTTTTTTTGCATTGAATACCCCACAATGAAGTAGGTAAGATATTGGTTGTAGAGTAGTAAAGTTAAACCCATGACTCCCTCTCTATATAATTTCCAAGATTCATGTTCTCAATCTCACAAACCAACCTCATTAGCTTTTTCCTCTTTGCAAAATCTTAGTTCTCATAAAAAAAAAATTGGCAAAGGGTTCATTTCTTTTTTACTTCTAAGTGTTCTCTCTCAATATCCAATACTTTGCTTTGAATCTCTCAATCTAAGTCACTCCCTCTCTATAATATTTAGATCCATTATCTAAATCTCACAACCCATAACCCTGATCTCTCATCTTCCTTACCTATCTCTCTGAAAGGGTTGTGGGTTGTGGGTTGTGAGATTTAGAAAATAGATCTAGTAATATCTTCCATCCTTTTCAAAGGAGCAATCTCAAACTATGGCTCTCGCTGTGTGGGTGAGAGAAACTTCTTCACTTCTTTTCATATATTTTTAATTTTAAGTTAAAAGCTTTGATAGAGTTTATTATGGAATTTTGATCATGTTTTTATCACTCTTTTTCCTTGAAAAATAATTGCTTTCAAACAAGTCTCAAAACCCACAAATTTTAGAATGTGACTTTATGGTTAAAAAGGAATCAGAATATTTTAGTTTTTGTTTGGATACGAAAGAGAGAGAAAAAATAGTTTTTGTTGGTTGTTCTTTGCAAAAATGAAGATAAAATCAATTAAAGAAATAGTTTTTGTCAAGTTTTAAACTTAGATCTCATGATAAAAATGAGATCTTTGATAAAAAAGAAGTAACGCTTATAGAGGAGCCTAATTTATTTTGTTTAGTAATATTGATCCGCTAGCTTATAGTTGAACCTCAGATTTTTTGTTAGTTATTGATAGATATGATTGTTGCCCAATAATTTTTTGTACCAAATTGTATCTTTATTATGAAAGCCTTTCAAACTTATCTTGATACTCCTAATTTTTTTGTACCACGCTTTTTTGACACGTGAAATTTAGGAATTGCACTTTTCCAAATCACAATGAACATTAAGTTTACCATTGCATTACAGCGCATTTTTTTGAGTTTAATGTTAAAAATAATAACTACATCCTCTCTCTTTTTTTACTAAAAATAATGTATTCATTCATTTAAATCAGTGAATTATATCGAAAACAATACAAATTCCATATTTCTAAAATTGAAAAGAATGAATCTGCGAATAAGTTCATAGCATCCAAGTTAATAGCATAAAACAGCAAACTACTTACAAAAGTGACAAAATTAAAGCAACCAGAGTATCTATGCCTCTGGATCTGTATCATTGACGACCAAGTCTTCATCAGGTGATTCTGTAGCGAGTTGAAGTGGATCTATCAATCCGAACGGAACAAACACCGTAACAAGACGAAAAAATCAAACTACGTTGCACAAGACCACAGACAAAATTACGACATTGCACTCGACGAAATAAAAATAACTCAAAACTAAGTGAATAACGCGTATTTAGATGAAAGGAGAGCAAAAACGATGTAGATGGTTTTTTTTTCACCCATCTTCAATAGATGGAGAAGAAGAAAAGTTAGAGAAAAAGTAGAGCAAATTTACGGCGCCGACTAGAGATGCTCTCTTCCCACACTACATCCTCTTTTTTATTTGGTACAAAATGCATAACCCACAAAGTGAAAAGGTTTATTCATAAAAAATACTATAAATGTGTATTTTTTAAATTATATATTTTTTCTTTTAATAAGGAAAATATATTTTTTGGGTTACAGAGTAAGTCCATACCATTCTATACAATCTGTATTCTGCTGTATTTAATAAAGACTTAAATATATGTTTGACCCTTGTAAATATGGTCATAATCCAGTTAGGCTCCTGTAAAAAAAACTTTTTAAAAATATCTTTGCAAATATTAAGCGTTTACAGTTAAGTCCCTCGGTTAACTTTCTATTAAAAAAAGGTGATGTGGCATACGGAGATGACGTCATTGTCACGTGTCACTATATTATTGGACATTTGTGCCATGTGGCACTGACACGCCATGTCATCACCCTATGTCACCCCATTGGTCGCTGACGTGGCAGTGTTGTTACATTCAAAATAAATTTTGAAAATGGCATAAGAAGGACGTGAACTTCCAACCATCTTGTTGACACACAAGGGGAATTATCACTAAACCAATGCTTCACTTGTGAGTTTATATCAGTTCTATTATATTTGATCAAAAAATATCAGTTCTATTATATTTATTTTCTTAGAAAGAAAGATTTAAAAAAATAAAAAATTGGAACGGAGATCTGCATCCTCTCCCTTCCCTTCCCTACGCACAAGCCCTTCTCCACCTGCTTCTTCGAATTCGAAACACAGATTTACACAGAAAAAGAATTCGAAAACGAGTTCTTTACAATATTCATGAAACTGTGAAATCATGAACCAGAAAACAATATTCATGAAATTTTTGGAATCGTGAACCAGAAAACGGAATTCATGGAATTCATTGTTGTTGTTGAAGATGAAATTAGGGATTTTCGAAATTAGGGGTTTTCAATTAATGTATAAGCATGTAAATGATGACGTTGGAAATAACTTATGCTATGCCATTAAGTTTGAACTCATTATGCGCTTCTCATTTTAAGATCATATTAAGGAGAAAGGTTATTAAAGTAGAACATATAATGATTTGATAATACACAACCACTGTGACTCTTATTAGACAAGTTAATAATTATGTCTGAGATTACTGCTTGATTCTATAACTAATTAACAGCTCATTCAACATATTGAACTCCAAATTTCTGAGTGGTTTTTCTTCCTTCTTTGGTTCAAAGGTTTGAGATTTGTGTTTCTTCATTAATTCATTCTAAAGAACCAATAATCCATCCTCCAAATCCAAGTGACCTCATTGTATAATTGTAGCCATGAGGAACATGTGTTTGTGCTATACACTTTAGATGCTTTCTAGCTATATCTTGCAATTATTATTTTTATTTATTGAACCAATATAGACAACAATATAACATTATAGTAATTAAACAAACTAGTCAATCGCCAATTTAGTTCCCAAAATTGTAAAGAATAGATCTTAAAAATTGAAAATATTCAATCACATTAGTCTCTATTGGACAATTTCAAAGACTAAATTGTTCAGGATTAGATTGACCAATTTAAAAGGACAAATGTGATCAACTTCCGTTATGCTATAGTGTCGCTATATCCGCTATTTGATAGTACTGATGAGCATATAAAGGATTGCAGACAATAGCAGTTTGTTCAAATCCGCTACGCTACAAGTGCGACTATTTGACAATTTAGGACGGCAATTTATTTTTAGAATATAAAATAAATTATAAACTACAGCATTGCTAATCAAAACACAGTTTTTGGAAAGGAATAGAGGTAGATAGAATGAAATAACAGAAACTATGTTCCTCAATTTAAGGCATTTGGAATTTCTTACAACGGTTCATCAAGTGTTGCTGATTCAATGTAGTTGAAAAACGTTGCATACTTTTTATGCAAAGGAAACAAGCATGGACAAACAGACAAACACCACAAAATGAGAGAGGATGGAAAATTCTGATCCACAAACACCACAAGACATTATTATAGGATCAAAAGAAATCAAAATCTAAATAATTACCAGAAGGATTAACACCAAGTTCCTTCTCAGCTGAAGATGGTTTCATCATAGCCTGTCTTGGAACCTCTGGAGGATTAGCACAACGAATCAATGCCCAATTCACATTGTGAAAGAATGGATGTTGTTTGATTTCTGTAGCGCCTCGTCTATAGGCTAGACGGTGCTGTGGCTCTTTCACAAGTAAGCCTCTGATCAAGTCCCTTGCAGCAAAGCTGACAGTAGGAGAATCTGGAAACCTCAAGGGCTGCCCAACAACATTAAACAACGTTGCACGATTCGCAGAACCTTTGAACGGTGTTCTACCAAACAAGAGTTCGTATAAGAAAATCCCGAAAGTCCACCAGTCCACAGCACTTCCATGTCCTTCACCCTTGATAATTTCAGGTGCTAAGTACTCGTGTGTACCAACGAACGACATTGATCGCGCGTTTGTGGGCTCGGCGATTAGCTCAGGGAGAGGGGTCACCTGGTGATGCATGTCATTCTTTAGTTTGAACTTTTTCCCTCTCTTGGATTTGCCGGATAGAAATCGCGGCGTGAAGCATGCAGGTGTAATGCAGTCAGGCTGCATTGCACAAGCAGGCTCAATGCAGTATCCTGAGCTTTTCGTTTCGATGATGGGGTTTGAGGATTTTACTAGAGTTGGACAGACAGTGCACCTTAGAGAGAGATCAAAATCTGACAGCATTATATGACCATCTTCTCTCACCAACACATTCTCAGGTTTAAGGTCTCTGTAGATGACCCCAAGCATGTGCAAGTACTCCAAAGCAAGGAGAACTTCTGCCACATAAAACCTGAAAACCCAAAAATGCAGATTAAATTAATTGTTGATTAAGTGGAGAAAGCATTGATGACAACTAATAGACACTAAAAAGCATGTATTTTTAACTCAGACATAGATCGAACTTTGTAATAGCCATTAAAAAGAACTGAGAGTGAAATTGAAAACGAAGCTATTTTGTAGTATTTGACTAGGGTTGGAGTAAAAGCAAGAAAGAAAATGGATATTTCTAAGCTCAGAAAGTTTTCAGACTATGAGTGAAGCACAGAAGAATTATTTAGGCCACATAGAAATCTCAAGTGCCATGCTTTACTACATATGGAATACTTGACTTCATAATCCAAGAAATACATGATAATTAACTAAGAATAATATTGTGTGGTACGAAACGAAGAGTACGGATGTTTCTTGACAACGGTTTTATTCATCCAAGCGGTGGAGTGTTTTGTTATTAAACTAGCTTTATCTAGTGTATTTCTTACATTCCATGGAAAGTAATTCGTATCAAATATCAATGCTGATTAACTAATGTCAAGCTCACTAACCCTTGTTTGTTACATATAGAATATAGAATATAGATATAAATATCAAATCATGGAGCAAGCAGAAAAAGGATTAGCTAACCTGACAGCATGCTCTGAGAAATACTTCCCAGGTTGTCTTTGCCTGATTGCATGTAGGTCCCCACCAGGGCAGAACTCCATGACCAAGCAAGAGAATGTCTCAGTCTCAAAATGTGTATATAATGTAGGTAGAAAAGGATGATCTAAAGACTGCAATATCTCTCTCTCCGTCTGAGCCCTCAAAAGCTTCTTACGACCCGCGAGCTCAGTTTTGTTCATAATTTTCATGGCAAAAGAAGTCCTTGTGCCACTCAATTCTGCTAGATATACACTTCCTATGTCTCCAGCTCCCAATTTCTTCAACAACCTGAAATGCCTCATTTCCAACCCTCCATCGCGAGCTCGAATAGCTTGAATCGCTTCCCATCTAACATCATTAGACTTATGTGGTTTGTACATAGCACTACTCAAACTACTAGTGCTGCTCTCATCACTGACATCACTTCCGGTACTCGCTCTACAGATACTAGTTGTCCTGCTCTCATTAAAATCGCAGGAATTCATAACATCTTCACTTTCGCACGACCTATCAACGCTAGTAGCACATTCACTGAGTTCAGTATTGGTGAAACTTTCTTTGGCTTCTGAATAGACAGTTGCTGAATAGAAACTATTCTGAGGACTTGGACAAAAAGTAGCATCTGAGTGACAGTAACTCTTTGCTTGATTAACAAAAGCTCGTCTCGATGGAACTAAGATGCAATTATCGGATTCTAACACGCGACTGGACTCACAAAAATTATCAAACGGTTGCTTGCAGCGTAATTTTGTTGACAAACCATCATGCTCCAACACATTGAAGCCTTCTTGATAGGAATACTTTTGATTGTTTACATACCTGTTTAGATGGTGGATGGTCTTTGTTCCATAATTACTACGATGACCATCGAAAAACGATGTCGAAGAAGAAGCACCGTGATTTCTAGATGCTCTTCTCAAGGGAGGCCGCGAAGGACGGGGAGTCCCATTATATGTTGAAGAAATATTGTGAATAACCCCAGAAACTGAATTCTGTACCTCTGATATGGTATCAAGTTCACTCACTGGTGATTCCATCAAGGATCTCTGAAAACCCCTAAAAAATCCAACTCACCAAGTAAATTACCAATATGTAATCATTCAAAAAACTCTAAAATAAAACAATCATTCAAAGTAGTTATGCTGGTTGAGATATAATGCAATTAATATACAAAACTAAAGAAAAGACGGATAATCTTCAAGAGACCTAGTACAGATAATGCAATTAATATCCAATTGAATGTGATCCATTTAGAAAATCCCTAAATACAAGACTTGAAATTCAGAAACCTGAAGAACAGAAAAGAAATTGTTCCATTCTAAGTAAGGATCAAGAAAATTTTGATTTTACTAGTTTCTCAAGAATTGGTGATCATTCTATTCCTATTTCCTAGTGACTAAGAAACAAGAAAGGGATTTTGATGCGAAATGCATGAAATTAAAAGACTAGCCTAAGTTTAAAAAGTTAGATTCTTTAGAAGGCCTCATGAGTTATCTTTGATTCCATTATTTATTGTGAATTGAAATTTATGATAGGCGAAAAAGAAAGGGTAAAGGTGTGAAACAGTGATTGAAAGAAAGAGGAAAACGGTAGAGAGAGAGAGAGAGAAAGAGAACCTGATCAGAGGAGAGAAAAAATGGCAATGCGGATGAAGAACGAGGAATATTGTTTCATTTATGAATGCTAGCCTTAGCCTGGTGCAGTGTGAGAAGAAGAAATAGAAAGGGAACGAACACGAGAAGAGAAGCAGAAAGTGAAGTGACTTCGGTGTTAACAAGGTGTTCAGAATCGAATCAACTCAATAGAAAATTGCAAATTGAACCAATCCAAATTGAAAATCGCGAAAAACTGTAAAATCTATTTGGCTTCATTGGGTGAGGTAAATGTAATTATTTTCGTAACTCTTCAAAGAGCCTATAGGTCTTCTCTGTCTTGGACTGAGGAGTCATCTCTCACCCTAAATTAATGAAACCAATTTTTTTTGGCTCAGTCTACTCTGAGACACGGGGTTGACTAAGTACTCTTGGTTTGATTTCCACAATAGACAAATTCGAGTGTTTGCGTAGCCACTCCGTGGATAAATTGCTTCTAAACTCAGACAAATATTAATCTTTCGTTGAAAGTATGAGATACTCTCTGACTGGCATTGGAGAAAACTAAGCATGCATCACAAACATACTAATTAATGAAATAAAAGCCTTCTCTTATCTTAATGTATGTTATGTTCCCTCTTAAAGTCAAATTTCCCTTGTTTCTTGTTCTTGTTTTTGCCAAGGTTTTTATGCTTTTTATGTAAACAAATTCAAGAGAAATGGGCTACATATATGTTGTGGTTGGTATGGAATGATATGGTATGGGGTACTTCATTATCAATAGAGGAACCATAACTCGTGAGGTACTTCTTCACACATTTTTAACAATAATGCTATGTGCTACTACTATATATTATTTTTCTCACATGTCATCCTTACACTATTGTTTTAGTATGTTTTATTCCATATAGTTCATCTATTTTGGGTTACTTTCTGTTTTCTTTAAAACATGACAATAATGCAAATATTATGTGGATTTAATTTATATGTGTCGTGATATAAAAACTTTTTACACTATCATACAACCATGGCTTGATAATGTCATTAAAAATGTCATGTTTTCTTCTAAAATATTTTAAAAATGAACCTACTCAAAACAAATTTTCTCTTAGAAAAGTTGAAAACTCTTTGTGAATATTTAGTCCCTCTTAGTTTAATGACTTTCGCGATTGGTAAATGTATATAGCATACTAAAAGATTATCTATTTCATCAATATTTTAAAAATTAAATAAACCGAACGTTTTAACTAGTTAAACTCCGACATCGTTTACAGTTCAATTATTTCAGCGGTTCGACTGCGACTTCATCTAGCGGTTTGAATTGATTGAACTCTGACCCAAAGGTATCATCTATTTAATGTCTAGTTCGGTTTTCAAAATATTAAAGGTTTGTTTGAATAAACAAGTTAATTAAGTCATATACTGTTTTCATAAGCTATCATGGAGGGCTTATGAAAATTAGTTGAAAACAGCTTATAAACATGTTATAAACTGTTTCCGCAAACTCTCCCAAACAATTTCGCAAGTGTTTATGCTAGTAGATAAGGTCAAATAAGTAACGAGGCCTAATTTTGTGGCCTTAGTTGGAAAACAGTAGGGTGTAATATAGCAAATCTGGGGGTGTACTTAATAACTCCGTGACTTTGAAAAACAAAAAAGCCTGAAAGGAAACAGAAGGCTGTACGATCAGAGAGAATCAGAATTGATCGATCTCCATGAAACTCAAACCCTAGCAACTGCAACTGCAACCTCAACTGTAACTGCAACAACGATGTATCGCTATTTCTGTTCCATTAGGAATGGCGGTAGATCCTCTCTCACATCTCTTCTCAAATCCGATTCCTCGTTTCCTTCTCACCGCTTCTCGCTAAACGGTAACCTTTCTAATCGTTCTGCTTTCGTTTTCTTCATATGATTTTGATTTCACTGCGTAGGAAAACAAAACCATAGATAGCTTTTATGTTTAAGATGATTTTGATTTTGATTGGATCCTTTACTTTCAATCATGTTTAGGCGCATTTCGAAACGACAAATTCAATTTCATTCTCACTATAGAATTTAGAATATGATTTAGAAAAGTGAAACAAGTTCAATACTAGCACCAATAGAGAACTGAATTGTTAGTAACTGTGAACAAAAAGTAAGTTAACATTCAAATACGAATCATGCTGGTTCAGAGTGTAAAGAAGAAACAGGAGTGCGTCGAAGCATGAATTAACCTAGCGACGTGAACCTTGGGTGAGGTGCACTAGCGAGCAGGAGCGGGCAGAAGCCGCATTAATTCGTTCGCCCGTGCGTACATATTCTATTGATCGCATACGATCATTGAGCCGGTCACCGGTGGCTATAAACCTTTCCTCACTTGTGATGACAACTGATAGCACTGAACAGATAGAGAATGTGGAAGAACTAGAGACGGCCAATGTATCCAATCCGTCCTATAATCAAATTTTCCCGCTTTCATAGTGTAGTCTCTATTCAGTTAATTAATGTAAGAAGAACAATGAACACGCATATAGGAAGAATTAATGGAGTTCCGTGATCTGTTTTTCTGTACAAAATCACTTAAAGATGCGGTTAGGGACCTTACTGTGCAAGCTACTCTTCTTAGTAGTAACTAACTTGGCTCCTTCCCTCTTGCTGACGTGCCTTGCCTCCTTTGAGTGTTTTGTTTGCTTTGCAATGCCCATTTTTCTCCGACTGGAATCATAACAGATAACTGATTCCACTGACATTAAACTTATGAGTTATGACCTGTTTTTATTTCCTTTTTGTTGAAAGGTTGCTGCAGTATTGGGTTGGTTACTTTGTGCATTTGAGTGTTCGTGAATTGTGTGTTTAGTTCTGAACTCAATTTTTTGAGATTGGTTGATCCAATGTTCAGCTCATATTCATCAAAAAATATATATATATATATTCAGCTCATATGTTATCATCATATTCGGATCCTAAATTGTGAAATCAGTAAAACAGAAGAGGAATAGTAGTGATAGATTAGATAGTATTGGATACCTTGAATCACTTTTTCATTTTATTTTAAAGGTGAAGTTTTAGTTTTTTCTAGGTCATTTTAACAATCTCATGAGTGGTCTTTTTCAATCTCTTGGAACTGCAGGACATGTTAGAGGATTTTCAAGTGCAAGTTGGGGTTTGGGTGGTAGGAACCAACGTGAGAGTGAGAATGTGAATGCAAATGCTAGTGCTAGTCCAGACTTTATGGATAATATTAGCTCCAGAATTGAGAAAAATGCTAGTGCTCGTCCAGACTTTATGGATAAGATTAACTCCAGAAGTGAGAAAAATGCCGAGGTTGGTGGGAAGTTCAGGCATATGGACTTTGTCAGGGGAGTTATAGAAGAAGATGAAAAGGGTTTTACGGGGGGTTCTCTATACTCCCAGTATCATTATGAGCACGATGCTGATTTTGTTCATATAAATATGTTGCGTAACAATACCTTTGTTACTGTAACTGATTCTAAAGGAAATACAAAACTTAGTGGCTCTGCTGGTTCCTTGAAAGACATGAAATCAGGGCAAAAGCTTTCTAGGTATGCTGCTGAAGCAACTGCGGAAGTTGTTGGAAGAAGGTCTAGGGGTTTGGGGTTAAAATCCGTTGTCATGAAAGTGAAAGGATTTACTCATTTTAGAAGGAAAAGGCAAGCAATATTGAGCTGGAGGGAAGGATTTACAGATTCTCGAGGGGATAAACATCCAATTGTACACATTGAAGATACGACTCAAGCGTCCCCATAATGGCTGCAGATTGCCAAAGAAACGGCGTATTTAGTTATTTTTATTGGGATGGCTGGAAAACTGATTTTTTTGACTTGGATGCAGATTGAGCATATGCTGTTTTTTGTCTTGCTAAGCATATTTCATAATGACTTTATTTCAGGCCTGTATGTTTACATTTTGTACAATAATAATCAGAATTTTTTGTGGCAGTATCTATTGAAGTGCTATTTAGTTTCATTTTTACTTTCAAACTGATGTAATGGGATGAGTTTAGATCTTGACGGTATAAGTTTAAAGCAACCAACAGTTTATGAATCATTTTAAGGTATTTAGTAATTTTAAGGCATAGGCTTTGGTGCAAAAAATGTTGGGATGTGATGTAATGGGATGGAATAGATTCCACCGTACACTACGATGATATAACAACTCCTGCACAATAGAAAAAGGTTGGCTTAACGAGACTTAGAAAAGTTCAATTTGTTCTGAACTGGAAATTCAATCCGTGTCTGAAATATCACAGTTTAATTTGCTAAACCAACACTTAGATTTTGATGAAGAATTCAATCTTCAAAAAGAAATAATGTTTATTTTGTGACTAATTATGAAGGGCAAAAAATGGTTACCGAACTATTTCTTACTACATCCGTCCCATTTTATTTGACGTTTAAGGTTGTAGCATACAGAAAGACAAATAACTAATAGTCCAGAATTAAAGACCATTATCTCATACTTTTCTGATGTCATTTATTACTCCTCTCTCTCTTAATAATTAAGTATTGAAAAAAGAAATTACATTAAACCTTCAAGGGTACAATAGAGAAAAAATTACTCATGCCTCAATGATATTGTAAAACGCCAAGTAATATGAGACAATTTTTTTTGTTAAAACATCAAGTAATAAGGGACGCAAGAAGTATAAATTCATTTTATGACAGAGGGAGTATAAGGTCCCATTTGAATAAACAGCTTAATTAAGCACTTATGGCATAAGCACTTATCGTATAAGAGCTTATGCATAACCTGTTTTTATAATAGTAGAATGTTCATGTGGTATTTGTGATAGTAGTGTTAATGTGATAGTAGTGTACAAATTCATGTGATAGATGTGGTATTTGTGATAGTAGTGTTCATGTTGTATTTTCATAACTAATTTAGTGGTTTAATCACGAAAATGAGGTAGTAAGAAATGCCACAAGCTATAACGAACGAGATTAGAATACAATCATCTGCACAATTTGCAGCTTTTACATCAATCAGAGAGCAGGCTTAAACAGGGTCAACAGAAAAATTGTTTGGACTTCTAGAGCTGACAAGAAATGGTTGTATTAATAAAATTAAAGTATCCTTAAAAAAAAGTTCAAAAATGAAATCTAAATAAACCAACCACATACTAAAAACTTGATCTGATGCAGTCCTAGATTAAAATACTTGGGTTGGGTACAAGCTTCTATCTTCCATAAGGATGGTATCGACCAGCACCATATCCTCCTCTACTTCCATAGAAGGAGGAGCCTCCGCTAGCAGCTCCATACCCACCACCAAGACTAGCATCAAAGCCACTTTGATATGAACCCGCGCCAGAAGAACCTCCACCACCTACACCAGCACCAGCACCAGCGCCACCACCGTATGCTCCATAACTCTCACCAGGTCCCCCATACCCACCGAGATCATAACCTCTGCTAAAGCTTCCCCCATAACGACCAGCGTAGCCAAGGGAAGGATCTCCTCTGTAAGGCCCCATTGCTCCAGCATATCCACCATACCCACCAAATTCACTTCCATAGCCACCGTAAGCACCTCCTCTACCACCATAGACACCACCTGATCTGTAACCACCCCCAACACCGTAGCTGCCACTAAATCCATCATAACCATCTCCATATCCACCACCAGCACCATATCCAGAAGACCTTGAGTCACTGTAGCGTTTGGATGAAGGAGGTGGTGGGTTTGACTTCTTTGGTTCAGCTTTCTTGATCTCAACCTACAAAAGATAACAAATTTGCTTTTGTTTAAGAAAATTGCATTCAATTTAATGAAAAAATTAATAAATTATGCATGCATATAAGGCATCAACCCACAATGGTAGTTCAAACACAGTCAACTAAGAAACCCTTCTTCCAGGTTGATAAAAAGGATAATGTACTACTCAGAATTAGAAATACTAAACTTATTCTCTTATGTGAAGTGCAGTGCAACCAGTACATTTAAGAGGGATTTGGATTAAGTACCTTTAGTTATTGGTACCTTTAGGCTATTTTAGGAGAGAGAAAGATGAGAGAGAAAAATAAACAAGATGAGAGAGAACTTAATAGATGGGTGAGATAGACTCATAATGCTAAAGGTATCAATACCTTTCCCACCCTAGAGGTACTGAATCCCTACCCCATTCAAGAGTGTTTACCAAATGACATATTGAATGAAATTTATTATATAAAGTTGATTTTGAAAAGTTGAGTTTGAAGTGAAGTGATTTATGGTGTAAGTTTTCACTCTAAAATTTGACGTAAAGCTTGTGTGGATTTTTCAACTAAACACAAAAGCTACTTTAACATGTCAAAACAAAGTCACGTTTCCCCCATTGCAAGATAGGAGGGGAGCTCAAACGTTCCTCCAAACATGCTATTTAGTCAATAGGCAAGTCAGAAATCATATCCCTTGATTCTTAATACTAAAGTAATGGTTAAAATCGATGATGATCCATAAGCAGCATTTTATGGATATGAACACCGAATCAATTAATGAGCCTCCGTCTAAGAAAAGTTAGATTTTTACATACTGAAAAACATGCAACTTAGGGCAATGATAAAACCAAGAAGCCTACCTTTTTTACTGTTTTCTTACCCTATGTCATTTCAATATGTACTTTCTGCCAAGAAAATCTAAAACATTAGCATTAACACTAAGGATTTGGAAGTTAATTACAGAAGCAAGATCCCTCCACAACCCTGTACCCTATGGCCTGTGTCTACTGGATACAATAATGCAATGCAGTTACCCATACTGAATAGAAGATCCTCACCTGAGTTCCAGCAAAGTCAATCTTGTTCCCCATAGATAGAAGGTCATCAACAGCTTCCTCAGTGTCAAAGGTGATAAACCCAAAGCCACGAGAACGATTTGTAGAGTGGTCCCGCATTATCTGGTTATCTTTGACTTCCCCATAGCGAGTGAAAAAGTCTCTAAATTCATCTGCACAAGTGTATCTGTGAGTAAAAAGATTATCAACAAAACAAAGGTTGCATTTATTGCAACCATTTTAAGGTTAACAAGTTACTTTCCAAATCAATAACCCCATTTAGGCATCTAAAAAACAGCCAAAGCTATTAGAGGGAGAGAGGGAAGTTAGTTTAACCAAGTATTAAAGGGGGAAAGGGAAGTTGTACTGAACAATAATCAATTTACTTACATCGCCATACAAACATAACACATCATTCTATGCACAGATGTGAATTATGTGTCTACATCGCCATACAAACATAACACATCATTCTATGCACAGATGTGAATTATGTGTCTATGTGGTTCGTAAGAAGATTTTCTAGGTGAAGAAAGCTTGAACATATAAGGTAAACTAACACAAGGGAGCTGTCTGCAAACAATATCAGAGAAAACCTCGGACAGATCCTAAACAGAAATCTCTTTTATAGTAAAGAATTTGAACTATATAATCTGAAACTAAGTTATTTTAATGCCCATAGGATCTTCATATTTTGGAAATTGCTCTCTACGGTGTTGCACTGTAGTGAGTCCTCCTAGATAACACCTCAGAGTCAAGCAGCAAAAAATTAGCTCTCTAAAGAGGCAACCTACCTTCAGTAACACTTGAAGGAATACCACCTACAAATATTTTCTTTGTCCTAAAATCCTTAGAGCCAACAGCTCCCCTTGGTATCGTCCGCTTAATCTCAACCTATATATGATCCCAAAACCATAAAAGCCAGCTAAGTATCATTCACTAATCTCAACCTATACAAAGACATTATTATCAAGCACAAGTAATACCTGCTTGCCATTGATGATATGGGAGTCCTCAATGACTTTATCAACCACAGATGGATCGGCATAAGTTATAAACCCAAATCCACGAGGCTGCCCAGTTTTCCTGTCCTTCATGATGACAGAATCCGTAATCTCGCCATATTTACCAAAGTGCTTGATAAATTGGGCTGCAAAATGATACACAGGCAAAGGAGATAAGAAACCAATGCACAAAGCTAGGAATCACCACAATATAGAGAAGGGATTGACAAGCCCCAAATAATTAAATTCATAATCATGATTATAAATTATAAATGGAGACAAAAGCAAGCACTAACCAATGGTCGTTTCTCTCGCTAAACCACCTATAAATATCTTTCTGCAAATTACGGGGTCGAATCCAATTAGAACAAAATCTTAGAATATTAGCATCTAATCTAATAACGTATATAACTAAAAAGACATAAAATTAAAAACCCCTTTTTCCTGGAAGAGCTTAAAAATTGAATCTTTATAACATGAAATCATCCTAATTTTCGAGGAGGACAAACACAATAACTAGAAAATTAAAAACCCCTTTTTCCTGAAGAGCTTAAGAATTGAATCTTTCTAAGCTGAAAATCATTATAATTATCGAATATTCTTGTAGGCCAAACACAATTAGAAAAAAGGGAGGAAAGAGAAAAGAGAAAGTTACCCAGGACTGGCACCATCGCCGGTAAGAGGTTGAGAATTGTGGTGTTGTTCGTTTTCATCTCTGTGAGAAAATGACCTAACGACTTCGTTGGATTCTCCGGTTGCCGCTCCCATATGATTGGGTTCTCCAGGAGATTCCATGGCTACAGAAATTAGTGAGAGAGAGAGGGAGAGAGGTTTTGGTTTTGGAAAGCAGAGAAGAGAAAAGGGAGAGTGAATGAAACCCTAGATTAGAGATGAGATAGATATATAAGATAGCGTTGTTTCTTTGAGTTTGTGTGTCTTTTCTAAAACCCCCCTCTTTTACTTTTCTTTTCTTCTTTTTTTCCAAAAATGTTAGATTGCAATTTATTTATTTTGGATATTACTTTCCGCACTCCCCCTCCTACTCTTTCATACCTCATAACAAATTTTATTTCAAAAATAACCTCACGCGTGACGCCATGAGACGGCGCGTGTTTAATGACGATTCGAACGACCTTGTTCGAACACGTTCAAACAACAGCATACGAACGCAATAAAATTGGTGAATGTGGTGTGAGGATCCATTATTATTGACTCGATTAACAGCATACGAACGAAATAAAATAGGGTGTTCGAACAAGGTTATGCGAACATGTTCGAGTGACCCCATTCGAACAGGTGAAATTACGCACAAGAGGGTGTGAAGTCAATATTTAACTCACGTGAATGATGTCGTTCGAACGGGTTCGAAGGCCCGTGTTCGAACACGTGAAATTTCTTGAAAAAAAATACATTTTGGCTGGCCTTTTAGTTATTTCACACCGTTATGGAGTGTGTTTTGAGTAGGAGGGGGAGTGGGAAAAACAAAACCTTTTATTTTTATGATGTTACATGGGCTTTTGTCAAAAACAAAGGCTGGTGCTTTCCCCACACCCCCCTACTTATTCACACCCCATCAAACTTATAATTCCAAAATTACCCCCAATTCAAAAAAGAAAAACCCACACCCTCCCCTTCTCTCACTCTCCTCGTCTCTCACTCCCCTCCTCCTCCCTCCCCTTCAACCCTAACCTCTCTTTCCTCTCACTCACCTTCTCCTAACTCACTCAATCTCACTCAATCTCTCACTCAATCTTCTCCACCAACATTCTCAAGAGCACCGGGTTATTTTCGCCTCCCTCACTCTCTCTATTCGCTCCATTTTCTTCAAGGTATGCCTCCCCCCTACGCCCATTCTCGGTTTTTTTTTTCGCAACGCAATTGTTCGAGTGAGGTCCATCGAACACGTGAAAACGGGTGTTCGAACGAGGTTGTCGTAACACCGCTCGAGCAACCTCATTCGAACCGCTGTATTTTGTAAATCGAAACCGACTTGTTCGAGGGTGGTCGGGCAACAGTGTTCGCACGTAGCCCTTCTCAACGATCGTTTGACAAAGGAACTTTGTCACTTTATTCTCGCTTTTGTTCGTTAATTTGATTTAATTGGTTCTCATGATTGTTGTTTCGTATATGGTGAGAGCAGCAGGTGGTCATGCAAACAACCATCCGAGCGAAGCCGGCCGGCCACCTCCTACTGCTTTCAAACCGCAAAGGGAGGAAGAAGCCACCAACCCTCCCGAGCTGGGTCGTGCCGGGGTGTGGGTAGGGTTGATGTTCCTCCTCCCCCCACTTCCAGAGGATATCGGGCGTGATATCGAGCGTGATGCTCAATTTCCGCCATGAGTTGGCCGCCCCTTCATCTGCGCAGCCTTCGTCCTGCTGGGCCTTCATCCGCTAGGCCTTCATCTCGCCGCTAGCCTTCATCCGCTGCAGGCCTTCATCTTCTGGTATCACGAGGAGGGCCGCTGAGCCTCGTGAGAGAGGAGGTTCTTGAGCCTCGTGAGGTCGCTGCTGTTGGGCGACATTCCCATTTCTGGTGGACCGTAAGATGGTTCTGCTTGCTTGCCCACATACGGCACATATCCTCACCGATTTTTATTCGGCAAGGTAAGTTATTATTTTATAGTTGAGTGTTGTAAATTTGTTTATTAAGTTGTTGAATGTTTTGGCTTATCAGGTCTTTTTCTCGAATGCAAAGTGCGATTTATTCTGACCAATCCCACATGGACTCGTTATGACGTTGTTTCATGTGCGATTAGTGACACTCGACAGCCTTCGTGGTCGTTCCTTCCTTGGTTGGGCTTCTTCCCATTCTCCACACAGCGGGCACGCCAACGCATTCATGTAGCGTTGCCGGCACCGGATACATCATCATTCCACCTTCCCGCGGGTGAGATGAGCATCACCTTGATGATGTATCCCACCGCCGCGACATCCCCACATCGCCGCTTCTTCTTTGACATGCCGTGACGACTTCACGGGAGGAGGAGCACCGGTTGTTGACTTCAGGTGCCACACCGAGGATGCACCGCCCCGCACTTCGGTCGTGGGGTCGCCTCTGTCGGGCTTGTATGGTCGAGGATGGGTCTACCACCCACCATACCGAGGCGCGGGACCATGCCGCTAGGGCCTACATGTCAGATCTTTTAGGTCGCACCTTGTTTGCCGACAAGTCGAGCAACAAGGTTAAGCTTGGCTACCTTGGTATCTTCGATGGATTTGGGAGGCGATTGAGACTATCACGGGGGGCCATGGCCCCGACCCATCTCTATGATCACCAAGGATGCTACAAGGAAGAAGACCAAGAAGATTGGCGGTCATCTTCCTTTACTTCCAGTATGAAACATATTCTTTACTTTTAAGTTTGCTTTAGGGTTACTTTCAGATTAATAATCAACCAATAATATGTGGATTACAGTGCTTGGATCTTTGAGCACTTCCAGAGTGCGAACTTTTCCTCTCGGGTGGAGCACCCGCAGTATGATGAGAGTACCCCACCGGACGAAGAAATGGTTGTGCGATGATGTCCCCTCGGGGCATCAAGTCACATACCATCGATTATGCCTAGACCGCCACACCGTGAGGAGGTGACTGGGACCCCACACACACCAGCCATGCGTGAGAGACTTTGAGAGAGTCGGCCAGTTCGGAGGGTTCATTCGAGTGGTGGTCGCATGATGCGCCACTTGCCGATCGAGTGCTCGCAGACAGTTTGGCAGTCCAAAGACATTCCGGAGGATCCCGCACTCTCCTACCGGGCCGCCTCAGCACTTCACCGAGTGTGATGAGAGGTGGACTCGGTTGAGGACCACTGGTGGCGCGGGGCCTCCTCTGCAGTGCCGTACTCGCCAAACACGCGCTTGGGTTACTTTCCATGGTACTCTCAGTGGTCTCACATCCCTTTCTCTTCCCCGAGCATTATCAAGAAATTTCGCGATGAGCTTCGATGTCGGCGTGGTACGTGTCTTTTTATGTTAATTGCATGATAATGTTTCTTAAAATTCTATTTATTTAAGTAATAATGTTATGTTATTTGGTTGATGATGCTACCAGAGTAAATGATTGATTTGGTTGATGACATTGATGGGCCATCGATGATCATGTCCCGAGCCGCCAGACCATGTTTCAAAAATCAAGAGGTCGCTTCAACCCCTTCCGTGGGTTTAGAAGGAGGTTTGGGAATGTGTATGAGAGGAGGAGGGGCGCAACACCCAAGTAGGATATGTCATAGGGGATATTTGTTTAGTTTTTTTGTATAATTTAACTACTTTGCTTCATTTGGTTTTTTAATTTGAAATTCCCTTTACTTTTAAGAAATTTAATTGTCATTACAAAATACGAAATACATGAAAACTAAATACTAAAATACATGAAAACCAAATACGAAATACATGAAAACCAAATACTAAATACATCAACAGAAAACATAATACAACCTAGTTCTACTTAGAACTACTACTACTACCTCTAATACTACGGCGAGTTCTTCGAGAGATTCTTCTGCTTTCGACGAACAATTCAAGAAGATGCATGACCTTTCTTCGCAGTCAGATTGTGTCCACGCATAACTCTAAGATCTGTCGCCCCATCTAACGTTAGCTAGATGTTCCATCATTGCGCGGACGTCGTCGCCATTTCGGATCTCCATGATCGAATATCGATGCGACTCATCATCTCTACAATTGAACTTTTTGAAACGTATACGCTCCACGCCTTTACGCCACGCCCTCCTCCTCGACGAATCTTCCTCTCGACCTTTTCCTTCATTTGGGCGGTGATGTCCTTACTCATTCTCGCAGAAGACATGGTTAGGACAACGAAACACAAAGCACCATGTTTGTTTGCAGGTGATACCCCATCAGTGGTGAAGGGTCATTAGGAATTTGTCGCTTGAGTACCGGGTCGAGCACAATTGCCATTCCATTTCACCGGGTTCAAAGAAGAATTTGCCGGGTCAAAGAAGGAGAGGGTTTCGTGAAGAAGCAATTTGGGTCAAAGAAGGAGAGAAGGTTTTGGTGAAGGCGCATTAGGGTTTGGTGAAGAAGGTCCGAGGATGTGAACCCCTTTATAATAGGCGTGGTGAAATGTCACCGCTGATTTCATTTTTAGATCACAAATCGAGCCGCTTAAATTCTATCCGCTCGTGCACAATTTCCAAAGGATTGACATCCACTCTTTATCCGACACATTTGATCGATTGTAAACCGCTGATTAAAATCGTGCTTGCGGAATCGAGGCGCCCAATACCGCAGCAATTCTGCAAAGATCGTTCGAACAACATCATTCGCACATGTTCGAATGCAAAACAAAAGGATGTTACATGGGCTACCAATCAAAGGGATTTACTAACCACACCTCTTTTTTTTACACAAGGTCTTGTTTAATGTGTTTTTATTTTTTTACTCAAAAAGTACTCTCTTTTCCTTTATCATCTCTCACTATTGTGCAATAGGCTTGGGCAATGAGCATATTTGGGCGGATTCGGGGCCAAAATGTCCAACCCAGCCCAATCCGAGTATTCTCAAGATAGGCCAATTTTGTTTGTTAGACACTTCGGATAAGGGATATTTGGTTTAGTCGGTCCTTTGGTTCACTCGAATGGGTTTCACCGATTTGGGTGACTAATGGAGGGAGGACACAAGAGAGGTAGAAGTTGGAAAAAACAACAATGGTGAAAGATGGTTAAAGGAAGAAGAAACATATGCTTCATCTTAAACTACCTAAGAGTTAGAGAGATGAGCATGGGAGTCGAGTTAAGGGAATGGATTTTTTAGATTCATCTGTTTATTGCTTTTGCTAAAGATATGATTTTTTAGACTCGAATCTGTTTATTGCTTCATATTAATAATCATTTTGTATACTAGGGGATTGTAATGTAATTAACCGATGTAATTAAAACTTTTGAGCTCATAATATTCAACTCTAGTAACTTAAATAATTTAGCAATTCAATTTGTTCGATAATTGTTTCTATTCTTTATAGGTTAGAGAACTACTCAAAAGTCCTACTTTTATTACTACATTGCAATTGAGTGCACTTTCTTAGATAATGAAGTTTTTAAGCGCCATTGTTTAAATAAAGAAATAATATAGAACAAAAGATTTTATAGTTAATTTTGGCATATTTCTTCTTGTTTTATGTTAGATAATAGCTAATAACATTTTCTAGTTGGTTTTATGTTATTTAAGCATTTATCTTTTATATATGCGGCTTGGCGCTTTTTTTTTCCTTTTTTTTTTGTTTTGTTTCCTTTTTTCTTTCTTCTTTTATATTTTAATGTTTTCTCTTTTTTT
Source organism: Oxytropis ochrocephala (assembly GCA_020916435.1). NCBI lineage: Eukaryota > Viridiplantae > Streptophyta > Magnoliopsida > Fabales > Fabaceae > Oxytropis > Oxytropis ochrocephala. The sequence goes on along the minus strand of CM037095.1, from coordinate 1,074,369 downwards.
ATATTTTAAAGAGTATTTTACCGTCTCTAAAATTTAATCTTTTCTGTCAATCGGGTATCATCTATGCGCAATTTAGAGACTAATTTCTTGAGTTAGGCGCAGAAACTCTCCTCAAGAGATTTAACATCGATGCGTGCCTAAGGCTGGATTCGATCTCAAGACCTTGGTTAAGCTCGAAGAGACCCCTACCATCTCATCCAAGTACTATTGGGCCTCTAAAATTTAATATGTTTAAATATGTGAAATTTGTCTTCAATAATTAATTGGATAAAAAATGCTAAACAGTGTGTTTTTGGGTACTTTAGTGTTTATAATTTTTTTAACTATACAAATACTCAAAGTTCGTTTCTCTATAACTGATTTTGTGAGAAAAAAATATAACTTTGTGAGACTAACCCGTGCAACTCACCATTTTACTAATTTACACTTTAAAAAATCAATTTCTTTTTATACTTTTTCTTTTTGTATTTTTATGAACTTTTTAAAAATTAATTTTTTTCATACTTCTTCTATTTATATTTTTTAGAACCATATTCTTTTGAAGTTGAAATATATTTTGAATCCATTCAGTTCGGTTACTATCAACTATGGATGTTTAATTTCAACGTTTTTGTTAATATTCTCATTAAATTTTCTTACAAGCATAAAAACAATAAAAATTGAGATTTAAGGTAAAATATGCGCTCCCGTTGTCGCCCTCGTTGCCACGTGTTTACTCCTTTTTTTCTATATGATTTAATAATAATTTAATCATATTCATTTAGTTATAAAAAAATTATTTTGTAATTTTTGGTATTGGTTAATGTATTTTTTTTACAATTCTTAGTGGTTAAATTGATTGGTTTTAATAGTGCGATTATAGTAAATAGTAAATTTTAGGTTATTTAATTATTGAGTATAATATTTATTTAATAAATTAATTATTGAAACACAATAGTTTGAAACTTTAGTTAGAAGTTCAATCTGTAACATTGTTTTCTCAATCTTGAATCGTTTCTGGTTTTGTCTGCAAAATCGTGGACACTGTTTCATTGGTTTTGGGTGTGTCTGCTGCATAATTCCCAACAGTTTGTTTCTAATTCCTTAAACTCTCAAATTAACATCGATCTTAGTGTGTACGATTTCTAGTTTATCAATGTATTACTTGTTGCGATTGTGCACACTTGGACAACTAATTTTCGTACTATAATAGCCAACAATTTTTTGTCACCAAAGACAACACAAACCTAAAACAATTACCATTGATAACTTAAACGTGACAATTTTGATTTGATGGATTACATCATGCAAATATTTGCTTTTTATGAACAAGATAACATCAAGGGCAGCTGTAACGTGCGTTTTTTTTGAAAGAAAGAGTATCACTCTCTCATATTTTCTTCCTTGTTTTGCTTCTTCTTATTCTGTCTTTCAGAAAGCAAAAAACTAAACACTCTTTTACTCCCCATTTATCTCAACGGCTCAAAATATTCCAAGTAGAAGTGGATCTTCCTTTAGCCCTAGTAATAACAATAAGATTACTGATGGTGATGATAATGGTGGCTCCAATTTTGCACAACCGATGTGAGTATCATGTGTTTGTGATGAGATTTAACATGATCTCTAAGATTTAGGATCTAGAAAATTGGCAAAACAACAATTTCTCACAACAAACTCATGAACAAAACTCAACAACACAAAAGGAAAAGACACAAACTTACTTGAAAAGGAGAAGAAATACCAAATGTGGAGAAGATAGGAATGGAAATGGAGAAGGAAGCCCACCACTTCTTCATTGGGAAGATGATAAGGACAACACTATCCTTGAGCTCTCCTAGCCTCAAGGTTGTGTGCTCAAGGTTCTCATCTCAAGAAACCTTGGAGAATCTATGATGAACCTCACCACACTAGCAATGGAGTCTAGCTCTCACCTCTCTCTTAGGTCTCATGGCTCTCTCTCAACAATTGCTCAAATGTGAAAAGTGATTTCATTCATCATCAAAATTCTAACTATTACATGGAGAGGAAAACTATATATAGGTTGGACTCTTGGATCCTAAGTCCAACACTCTCAAGTCCACTAAGGAAAGAACTAAGGCCCAAGGCCTAAACTAAATGACCAACAAGGCCCAAATCCAAATACAAATTACAACTAGAAATTAATTGCTAAATTTAGTGAAAAACAATTACAAAGAAATAGAGGACACTAGAGTTTGTGTATTCTAGAAATCCTCCCAAAGTATTCTTGGTCACCTTTAGTGTGTCCTAGTCAATTATATTGACACACTAAAGTATATTCCCTTTAAGTGTTGAATCTCTTTTTGGTTTTTAAGTCTTTATTTTTATGACCTTCATCCAAACTCCATGCATGTGGCTCACATCAGTTTGTGTTTGTGTATCATGTGCCGGTGGCTCCAAACACTCTCTTACTCCCCATTTCTCTCTAAGGACAAAAATTCATCTTTAATAAACAGTTGAAATCCTTTTCTTGTTAATTGAAACTTACAACTCTTTACTTTTCTTGTCTAAAAACTTTTTGTTACTATTTTGTTTGTTTCTAATTTCTTAAACTCTTAAATTAACATTGATCCCAGTGTGTACAATTTCTAGTTTATCAATGTATTACTTGGACTACTTTTCGCACAATAATAGCCAACGGTTTTTTGTGAACAAAGACAACACAACCCTATACGGTTACCATTGATAACTAAAACATAACAATTTTGATTTGATGGGTTACATCTTTCAAATTGTTGCGTATTATGAACAAGATAACATCAAGGCCAGCTATAACTTGTGTTTTTTTCTGAAAGAAAGAGTCGCACTCTCTCCTCTTTTCTTCTTTGTTTTGCTTCTTCTTCTTCTCTCTTTTCGAAAGCAAAAAACTAAACACTATTTTACTCCCCATTTCTCTCTATGACTCACAAGATTCCAAGTACAAGTAGATATTCCTTTAGCCCTAGTAATAACAATGAGATTACTTATGGTGATGATAATGGTGGCTCCAATTTTGCACAAACAAGGTGAATATCATGTGTTTGTGTTTGTGTATCATGTGTTGGTGGCTCCAAACACTCTTTTACTCCCAATTTCTCTCTATGGGCAGGAATTCATCTTTAATCAACACTTGGAATCTTTTTCTTGTTAATTGCAACTTATAGCTCTTTACTTTTTTTGTCCAAAAACTTTTTATTACTATTTTGTTTGTTTCTAATTCCTTAAACTCTTTAACTAAGATCGATCCCAGTGTATACAATTTTTAATTTATCAATGTATTACTTGTTACGATTGTGTACACTTGGACAACTACTTCTCGCACAACAAAAGCGAACGATTTTTTTGTGACCAAAGACAACACAAACTTAAAACGGTTACCATTGATAACTTAAACATAACAGTTTTGATTTGATGGATTACATCTTTCAAATTGTTGCTTATTCTTAAAAGATAACATCAAGGCCAGCTGTAGTGTGCGTTTTTTTTAAAGAAAGAGTCTTACTCTCTCTGTTTTTCTTCCTTTTTTTGCTTCTTCTTCTTCTCTCTTTCAGAAAGCAAAAAACTGAGCACTAATTTACTCCCCATTTCTCTCTATGGCTCAAAATATTCCAAGTACAAGTAGATCTTCCTTTAGCCCTAGTTATAACAAAGAGATTACTGAGATTACTGATGGTGATGATAATGGTGGCTCCAATTTTGCACAAACCTAAAATGGTTACCATTGATAACTTAAACGTAACAATTTTGATTTGATGGATTACATCTTGCAGATATTTGCTTATTATGAACAAGATAACATCAAGGCCAGCTGTAGCGTGCGTTTTTTTTTTTGAAAGAAATAGTCTCACTCTCTCATCTTTTCTTGCTTTTGCTTCTTCTTCTTCTTCTTCTTCTTCTTCTCTCTTTCAGAAAGCAAAAAACTGAACACTCTTTTACTCCCCATTTCTCTCTACGGCTCAAAATATTCCAAGTAGAAGTAGATCTTCCTTTAGCCCTAGTATTAACAATGAGATTACTGATGGTGATGATAATGGTGGCTCCAATTTTGCACAACCAATGTGAGTATCATGTGTTTGTGTTTGTGTATCATGTGTTGGTGGCTCCAAACACTCTTTTACTCCCCATTTCTCTCTAAGGACACAAATTCATCTTTAATAAACAGTTGAAATCCTTTTCTTGTTAATTGAAACTTATAACTCTTTACTTTTCTTGTCCAAAAACTTTTTGTTACTATTTTGTTTGTTTCTAATTCCTTAAACTCTTAAATTAACATTGATCCCAGTGTGTACGATTTCTAGTTTATCAATGTATTACTTGTTGCTACTGTGTACACTTGGACAACAACTTTTCGCACAATAATAGCCGACGGTTTTTTTGTGACCAAAGACAACACAAACCTAAAACGGTTACCATTGATAACTTAAACGTAACAGTTTTGATTTGATGGATTACATCTTGCAAATTGTTGCGTATTATGAATAAGATAACATCAAGGCCAGCTGTAAAGTGCGTTTTTTTTGAAAGAAAGAGTCTCAAGTTCAATGATCTTCTCAAGAACCTTCACATCAACACACTGGTGAATGAGGAAGATTGTCTTACTATCTTTCTTCAATTGATCGCGATTTGTGGCTCGTTGTGCCTCCGATGGTGCTGCCTCCAATGGTGTGACGCCATTTCTAACAACATCAAGCACATCTTGATATCGAATGATCACCTTCATTTGGGTTGACCACTTTTCGTAATTGCTACCATCAAACACCGGTAATTTGGGTTGACCGTTAGAGGAGTTTGCGTGCGTCGCCGCCATTGCGTGCTTGTGGATTCGATGCTCTGAGGCCAATTTGTTGGAGGGGAAACTTCAAGATTCGTAGTTAAGAATTGATCGTAGAGAGAGGGAGGGAAATAATGGAATAACAAAATTTTCAATTACTTTCCCATTTCATTCAATGTATTTATAATACTGACTCTTGCTAGTGTTGACAAGTTGTCAACAATTTACACAATGCTCTATTATAAGGACTAAGTGCTATGACACTCAATAGCACCTAATCACAACACCTGACTAAGTGCTACAGAACTCGATATAGCACCTAGTATACAATTGAATCACTTATTACACTTTGATAGCAAACATAATTTTTTACAATTGAACCCACTTACATCTTCATTGTTTACCAAATTGCTTAAAACCTCCTTCTCATGTGAATATTCTGTCCTTAAATATGGGTAAAAAAATCTGAATATCCAAATAATTGTTAATCAACAACGTCATTAATAATGAAGTTTTAACAAAATCATCATTTTACAACAGTTTGTAAGAGCAACATTGAAAGTCATCATTTTACAACAGTTTGTAAGAGCAACATTAAAGATATAACATTACATTAATTAAATATAAAGAGTCATCATTTATCTTTGCTAAAGAGCAACATTAAAAGTTATCGAGACCCTTTCCTCTTGACACTGGAATGGGATCGAAGACTTCTATGTATACAGAAAACGAGTAATAAGAATGTCAGAAGTGATAACGTAACTTATATGTGAATAATCATAAAAGATCAATTATATATGTTTTTTTGATGGTATATATATATATATATATATATATATATATATATATATATATATATATATATATATATATAAATTAAAGAACACCTAATTCGTAAGGTTCAAAGCACAATTAGAAAAAGGGTTTTAATCTTTGTACCCTCTCCCTTAGACCCCATACTCCCATTTTGACCCAAACTTCCAAATTTGCCCTTACTAAAAAACAAAAAGCGTTGGATTCATCTCATTTTTTACGGATTCATCACCCATTGATGTTTCCAGAGTCAAATAAAAGGCTACTGGATTCATCACCCATTGATGTTTCCGTAAATTCGCCAAAGGAAGTATTTGATGACTACGGATTTATCATGGGAGATAAATCCGTAGTCTATTTTTCTAGCGCTTTCAAGAAACTACGGATTTATCATGGGAGATAAATCCGTAGTGTTTTATTCTTTTTGGTTTTCTTGTTTTTTTGCTTTTGATTGAATTGATTGAATTGATCGAATTTATTCGATTGAATTGATTGCTTTTCACACTTGCTTTTTGTATCAACTTGAAGTACAACCCTCGCTTTTCTCACGCCTCATTCCATTTCGATTGAATTGATTGAATTGATCGAATTTATTCAGATTGAATTGATTGCTTTTCACACTTGCTTTTTGTATCAACTTGAAGTACAACCCTCGCTTTTCTCACGCCTCATTCCATTTCGATTGAATTGATTGAATTGATCGAATTTATTCGATTGAATTGATTGCTTTTCACACTTGCTTTTGTATCAACTTGAAGTACAACCCTGCTTTTCTCACGCCTCATTCCAACCACCACGCCATGCCTCATTACACTACTGATTTATGTAATTAAAGTGTTTCCGAGTCCAAAATAACAACTCCGGATTTATGCTAACCACATAAATCCGTAGTGTATTTTATAACTCCTAATTATGTTGTTAACATAAATCCGAAAAAAACTCAAACAACTCCATACGGAAACATCAAACCATATAAATCCGGGAAAATTAAAAAAAAACACTACGGATTTACCTTATTTGTGATGATTCCGAAGAGTCTTGAAAATTTTAGACCGGATGTGATTTTTGGTAAAATGAGAGAGGTATTTTGGTATTAAATCAGATTATGCAGGTATATGCGCAAAGCCAGGAGTGTACAAAAAAATTAAAACCCTTAGAAAAATCGATGTTGCTTAGTTGAATATTTTCCATGGTTACATGGGTTTGAACCCGAGATCTCCACTTTACATGTGTGAGTTTATATACAGGAAATCATCTTCGTTCTTTGGATCTTAAATTTAATTTCTCAAATTTTACTTATTATAATTTCAAGAGAAAATTAAATGAAGCAAAATGACCTTTTTTTCTTTCACACATTGTCACGATTTGATCGCAGACAAAATCATTTTGATAAGTGAAAATTGTAAATAAGAAGAAATAAATCCACAAATTAATTCCAAGTTGACTAAAATCATATAAATTGAACATAAAAGGGACAATAAAATATTTACCTCTGATATCGAAGCATTGAGCATTATCGTTGTAGTTACCCATTTTTAAAGCATTGTCGTTGTCACCCCTTTTTCTGAAACCCTAAACCAAATCCTTCCTAGAATCACAATCAATTTTTGTTAGTTTCACATCTAGATGACTAAGAATCACATAGAATATAAAATCTTAAAACATGAATCACGAGAAGACCGAGCAATTGGCTCAGTCCCCCAGATGTAGGCATCACCATTGATGCTGAACTGGGTGATCAACTCACTGTGTCACTCAATTTCGCTCAATTCATTCTAGGTTTCGTTTATTGCATTTTAGGGTTCGTCGCTTCAAAATTGGGGATTATTGATCAATTCAACAATTCGTGTTGAATTGATCCTTAATTCATTGTGTGTTATCTTTCTTGATTATCATTCAATCGATCTTGATCAAAACTCATCAACTGGAAGTTGAATCCATCGATTTGGCCAGTTACTGATATACTGGTGTATCAGTATCTGCAGTGTTGCTATTTTCGTTGTTTCTGTTGCTGCAATCTCAAAAACTATCTAATTGGTCTTATGATGAATGTGTGTTGGATTGAATGTTTGTTCAAGCTTATTGATGGCATGTTGAATTTTAATGTGTTATTTTGTGGAGTTTGTATGGGTGTGAATCTATCATCAAACGATGGTTACTAGTTTTGGTAGGTTCTATTACCTTCAGTCATCTACAATGTTAGGGCGATGACAATGCCATGTTAGACAATGGAACAAATCTAACCCCTTCTAAACCCAATTGATTCTATAGCTTCAAATAGCTAATTTACTGAATTATTTAAGAGATTCTGAGTATCAAATGTATATATATAAGGTAAATGATACGTAACATCCAAAGTTAGGATAGTTTGATTAGGGAATACTCATTTTCAACATATTCAAATTACCTCAATATTGTTTAATGGATGCAGGTATGTTTTTATACTCGTGAGTGTAGAGGGGTAGATCGTTCAAGTGTTAAAGGTCGAATAGGGTAAAATTAAAGTATAGGGTCGCATAGGTTTATTTCATACAGTTCTGATAGTTCAATTCAACACATTATTGTTAGTTTCTTGACTCATCGAGATTCTACAATGGTTTTTGAGAATAAAAGATAAGGATGTTACATGTCATTTATACTTCTATGAATTGAAATTAAGTAATAGATTAACAAACTTTATGTGTATAGGAGGACTTAAAAGGTGATATGCACCCAATCATTTCTTTATTTTTTTCACATTTGCAAATACACCCTATCATTTCTTTAATATTTTTTTCTTCAGATTTTTGGAAGGCCTCATCGTACGCAATAACAATCATTTCGATACGATGCTGCAATAGTGATAGGAACTTTTGTGTCTAGAATGATCTATGGCCAAAGGACTTTTGTAAAATTATGTAGCTGCTTATCGTTTTGAAACCTATTGATAAGGTTGTAATTAAATGATGATGACTTTGGTTGATAGATACTGGATATATAACTCACAATTATACAAGTTTATTTTGTTCATGAAAGGTCTGAAAAATAAAAAAGACTGTGCTGAAATTTTTGTAGATAACTGTGAAACTGAGTTAGACTTGCCAAGTTTATGACGAATTAGTCTTAGCTTGTGCGCCGGTGATGGCCTAAGGGTGGGTTGTGACAGTGGTATCATCGCAGCACAACACACCAACTCTGCAATCTCAAATTTGAAAGCGGCTTTGTGTAGGTTGTGGATGAATGAATTCAGCCCCTTCAAAGACTGTCAACAATGAATATCCGTTTTGACACTTTGGATTCTCTCATTCCCACTCTCCTACATCTCCCTCCTTCCTCTCTATCTCTCTCTTAACTTTACTGTCTCTCATCATTATTTATAATTTTTTAATGATGAGAGAGAGTGAAATTTAGAGAAAGGTATGGAGGATGGAAGGAGATGTATGGAGGGTTGGAAGGAGAGGATGTTTATCCATGTTTTGAATTCTAGTTGAGTGAACTTTGGCATGCATAGCACAACATGCATTTTCTGTTTTAACGTTACAGAAACACACACACGCCCCCTTTTGTTTTCATGCCCAATAGTGTTACAGGTTTGGAAACATATTTTTAATTGGATATAGAGCCACAACCTGGAGCACTTCCTTGCTCACAGCTTATTCATTACTACGGGCATTTAATTTGGTTGGCAACAACTTGGAGCATCCCTGAAAATGAGAAATAGTATTTGAAAGACATGCATGCTACCAACATTAGAATAAATCAAAATTATTTTGGTCCACTTAGATATTTTGAGATTGGAGCAACCACTTATGTGGATTAGAGTACCCTTATGCTCTCGATAAAACATTTTGCTTATTAAAAAAAGTCAATAGGAGAACTAAGGCAATGCAATTACAACAGACACGCGTGAATCAAATCATGATCACTACACTACACTAACCTAACAGATATAAATATTTGATGTAACTGACAAATGGTAAAATATATTTCTAAATTTATACAACTAAATGTAGTGATCAAAATTGCGAGTTTGAAAATTATACATGTTGAGTACAAGTCTGCACCTCTATGTATCAGCCTAAAACGTGGGAATAGTGGTAGGTATCATCAATGTACCACGATAGGCCCCTAGTCGAGTCGAGTCTAAAACGTATTCTGTGGATTAGTTCTTCTCCTTCCTTCCCTTTTGTAGTAAGGAGTTTCATCGATTGTTCTCCTTACATAATCTACAAACGGTTGTGGGGTCCGAGGAGACATTTCATTTACAACGGCGGGACTGCTTCTATCAGGAGTTGTAGGTGCTGCAATGCTTGCAGTAATAGGAGCACTTGTTTGCTGTGATCTATTTGGTCTGTCCAAGAAATACATGAATATAGCAATTGAGGAAATCAACATAACCAAACACCCCAAAATGCTTGCCCAGAGAGATTTATTTATGGCTCCACTGGAGAGTGCTTTTTCCTCAGGTTCGTGGTTGATGTCTATTTCCACTCTCTGGCCTGTAAAACAAGTTAAAGATAGATTAAACTTGTGAACTCTGGCATGCTCAGTCCTTTACTTCTTTCACTTTGTAGTAAAATTTATAACAGCCAATGGAAATCAAATCAAGTCATTAAGCTTTGCGACTACTACGTAACCATTAGCTGGGAGTGTGATGATCACTTTGTCTTTGAATCTCTTTGCTTTCAGCAGTTTCACCTGGAAACAAGAACACCAAAAATAAATACGGAAGTGAATAATTTAAATCTGAAATCATAACATTTTTTAGATCTGTCTAGTAATGGGAATCAATTCACTGGTTAGTTGTGAACTCTTCAGGTGATAATTTAGCCTTGGAATACTCACCTCATACCGAGCAAACCCTCGAATGCCAAAATCTTCTTTGTGGATGGGACTGATAATAATCAAATCGTGATGATTCCAGTGAATTTCAACATCTGTGATGAGCCAGCCAACTAGTTAGTATAACATCTGTAGAAGAAAATGGTGAAATATCTGTAGCAAATATTCCCTCAACAGTGAATAAAATATGCAGCGTTGAATGTCGTCTTACCGGTATTTCCTAAGATGGTTATATACGTTTTGTTAAAGCCTGGTGATAGATTCACCTGCATTGGACTCTGAGGGGAGAAAAAAATGAAAATCTTTACCATCAAAAATTAAACTTCTGTAGTTCTTTTGACAATGAGATTTTGGTGGTTCTGCTAAATTTGCAAAAGCATGTAACAGTAATACAGGAGGAAAAATTGATTAAGAAAAGATACAAAGACTACACCAGCAAAATAGCAGGCATTGAACCAATAAAATCAAAACCAACGAGAAAAGAAAAAAGAGTAACCCTCAAATTAGTACTTAAACTAATGCTTTCTCTTATTTGGTCCCTAAAGTATATGAAAATAATAAGCTCAAATTAGTACTTAAACTTAGGCATTGAACCTAAACTTTGTGAAATCTGTCAAATTTGTCCCCAAAGTTTTGTGAAATCTGTCACGTTAGTCCCAATAAAGGACAACTTGTGAAACTTAAAGGGACTAGTTCAACGGATTTCATAAAATTTAGGAACTACTTATTTTTATATGCTTTAAGGACCAAGCAGGAGAGAGAGTATAAGTTCAAAGACTAAATTGAGGGTTTACTAAAGAAAAAATCATGGACCATACCTTGCCCATCATTTCCATTATAGAAAATCCTCCTATAAAAAGTGCCGATACAGATCCTGAAACATTTTCATGTTCTTTAAGAGAAGCATATACAGAGAGTGATATGTCTGGTCTCATGCCTTCGGACTTGGGTACTGAGTGCACTAAATGCTCCGGTGAGTAAGGGAAAAATAGGCAATATGAGTTGCCAGAGTCCAAATCCAGCCACGGCTTCACATACCTTCAGTTAATGCATGTAGAAGATAGATCTAAGAAAGTACCGATAATTTAAAGTGTCATACCAAATGAATATGAGTATAGAAAGAATACCCGACATATTCTGGATCTACTCTACAATCCAATGAAATTCTCTCGTTTCCTCCTGGTGCACCAAGGCTTTCACCATAGGTATGACTATTGTAATTGAATGTCATGAAAGTAGTTAAAGGTGATGTTATTAAAACCATGTTCATATCAAGAGTTATAATTTACAAACCTGAATTTCACAGAGAAGTTGTATCCTTTTGAGGGATGTGGCACGTTAGTTAACATCCCTTTTGGAGCATCCACAGAAATACTATCTCCTTTCAACACTGTAACTGTTGTTTGCAGTTTCGATCTTGCATGATGGAAATATACTGTTTATAACAATAACACATTTCAATAGAGTGGTATGATTGTTTATTACGCAAAAACTATATACAAGTTAACAACTACAGAGTCCATTTTCTGTAATAAAATGTTGCTATGCAGCACCTTTGGCTGAACCTTCGCCAATAGCTTTGGCTTCCCCAGATAACGCATCAACTGATATTACACTTGTGTTAGTGGTAAACCACTGTCCAGAAACTTCATCACTCAATCCTAAAACATGAAGATAGAATGACATTATCCTTCCTGAATAAATAGTAAAGGTACAAAAATGTAATGGTCAAAATAAACTCATTCAAACAACTGAAATAAACTGTCAGCCACTATTCCAGGTATACACAAAGCAAACACAGACAAAATGTATATACATTGGCTGATGCAAATTCACAAAAGCAGGTATTCCAGCATACTCCCTAGCGATTCCCTAAATAAAAACTATTCTTTAGAGTTTAGACTGTTGGAAGAATAAATTAACAACAGCCATTCATTATTAGCCAACCTTTTATGCTTAAGTTAAGAGGACTTCCTATACGAAGAACTGGATTTTGAGGAAATATATGGGCACCAACTCTGATCTGCAAAAACAAAAACAAAAAAAAAATATTCAGGGAATGCAATAGGACCGAGGCAGTAGGGATGCAAAATAAACACCAAGGAGAATAGTGAAACTAAGGAGTATAATTTGCACCAAGGGACAAATTTTTCGGTAGCATTGAGAGATAAATAAATTGCAATTACAGGAACGTGTCAGGTATAAGCTCCCATGTTCAGTGTGACTCTGAAGCAATAATTATCAGGGAATGTTTGCAGTCATTGTGATTATCAATCATAAATACTGTCAGATGCCTGCTCATCAATGGATATTTAAATACTTGGGTGAGCATTGGATTTTTTATGTTTTCAATTTCTTTTTATATGTATCCAATAATAATAATAATAATTACAGAAATTTCTCCTTGTTTTATTTTGTCTCTTCTTCTACCACTGTCCCTTAATAAAGACCTGATTAACTAATTTGCAAGAATTAAGGAAACTGGTTAAATTAGCAGGACCGTCCCAAACAATTTGGGGCCCCTGTGCAAGTTTTAAGATTTGGGCCCTTAATATACAACTTTAAATATGTAGGGAGTATTTAAATTCCCAAAAAGTGGAGTTTTAATAAAGTAATTTTTAATGAAATTTATGATAAGAAATGTGTTGTAGCACAGTGGTCAATTTAGGCAAATGTGAAATCACTAACCAAGGTTTGATCCTCCCATTTTGCTTTAATAAGATTTTTTGAATAAATAAATAATGTTATAAAACCAAAATGGACGCTGAGGGGTTTGAACGGAGGACCTTGTTGATGTCGCAAATGACCTTATCCGCTGCGCTACGAGATCGTTTTACTACTAGTACTCGTTTTATTTTATATATAATATATTGATGATTCTAACAAAGAATTGCGGGGCCCAAAAAAATGATATTGGGCTTGGGCCCTGTGCGGTAGCACAGCCCGCACAGGCCCAAGCCCAAAAACACAAGCACGTTGAGGAACATCATCGTGAAACAAGAGCTAATACTTACAAGGATGTAGTCTGATTTTTGCAGGGCTTCACCAATTGCTACACGCACAAGAGCTTTACCATGCCGAATTGCCTTCAACCATGAGCCAGTAAGAAAAGAATTCCATTAACTTACTTAGCTGAGCAAAGCAATTTTATATATAGTACATTAAAAGACCAGACAACGCAAATTCCAGCTAGGATTTTAAAAAAGTAAAGTTTGTTCTAGAGAAATTCTAGATAGGGAAAGTGGACTTCACTTTATAACACTTAGGTAGGCTTCACTTCATTGGAAACTATTGGAATACATTAAAATATACCTCATAATATTTAGGTTGTATCGTAGAGTGATTTAGAATATCTTAGACCATCTCTTGGGATTAATTTCCATACATCATTATTTGTTTCCTTATTTGATTAGGATTAGAAGTTCAGTATTTAGTCTAAATAAAGATTAGTTAACTGAAACCAAAGTCAACTGAAACCGAAATCACATGATGCATTTTTAACCGTCAACGAACCAACTATCACAAAAGCTATAGGTTATCATACTGCTTTGCTGCTAAGAATTCAAAGAAAACAAACAAGCAATAAAAATGATTTTTAATAAAACCATAAACAAACCTTTAAGTGGACATTCCCTGTTCCATCAGCTGTTTTGTTTATGAAGAGGACATCAGGGTAGTTAGTTTCAGTATAAAAAGGCACTGCATCGTAAGCTTCATAGAAAGGATTTCCTATTGAACCACAGTAACAAACAATAAAAGATGGGTCATTTCAGTCTGAAAGTTCATAAACGCAATTCATTATTTTAAGGGGCCATTGATACCTAGAGAATCAAAAAAGGTTATTGGAAGATTAAGTTCTGAACCAACACCAAGGTCAATCTCTTTGAGCAGAACCTCCTTACTAGCAATTCTAATTTGATTCACCTGATCATAACATAGAAATTATGATGTGAATTACAATTCCAAAAATCTGACATATGTCGAGACTAAAATGAGAATAATATGGTCCATAAAAAGATATACCTATTCTAATGAAACAGATTGACGGACATAGATAGTATTGGCAAATAAAAGTATTGGATATATTATGGATTGGACAAAGATGGGTGGATAAAAACAAACCATTAATCCATCCAAAAAGAAAAAAATCTATCAATTTCCCATTTCTAAAAAATAGGTTTAATCACTTTGGAGATCCCTAAACTATTTGGAAAATTTTAAGTAGGTTCCTAAACTTGTCAACATTTTGTAAGTGAGTTCCTGCATGTTAAAACTCTTAAATAATTTTTAATTAGGTTCGTAACTTTTAACAAATGGTCCCATATAAACCGTAAGTATAGGATGAAATTCCATACCTCAGCAACCTTAACACAAGAAGCAATTTCTATTCTTCCGGTAGTGCGATCTTTAGCTTGAATGCATGCAAGATTATTACTTTCTGTTGTTTTAATTCTATCCCCATCAATGAACATGGCATCTTTCTGCAAAGCAGCATTTTTCTCCGAAGTTCTCAATAAAGAATACTTGATGGTTCCTTTGTGATTCCGACCACCATATTGTGTATAAGATTCTGATGAGAAAGGCAAAAGGCTTGTAGTTGTATAATAGGGAGGAAGAATCCAGGTTATTGGGACTCCCAAAGACAAGGGAAGATCAGGAACCACTGTTACTGATAACGATGAACTGTACAACCTTGACTGTGTCTTTGGCACAGAAGTAGGAAGTTCACACAAGAATGACACAGCGACATTGGTCTTGCCTGCAGATCTGACCAAAATAAATAAATAAATAAATAAATAGTATTGACAATTTAATTACATATTCATATACTTTATTTTTAAGATGTTTACAACACATCATAAATTGACACCTGCTGGAAATTATATTTACACTTTACTATTAACTGAATACAGAACAGTATATTGTGTGTATTACATTAAGAGAATCGGACAATAAATACAAGGAGAATGGTATCAGAACTCCGTAAAGTTGAGAGAATCAAACAGTAACTGAAAATCCTATTTAATCTATTTAAGGAAGCAATGGAAAACATGTTAAGGAATAAAAGGAAGTGTCGGTGTATACTGGTTAGATAGTATTAACTAGTAATTTACATAGGTGACTGATAGGTTCTTTCCTCCGTATATGGAATCCGTCTAGATCCTTAGGGGTCTATCAGTGACAGCTGTACTACACAGCTGTATTAAGAAGATGACAGTGTTTTTGTTTAGCTATGTCATTTTGTTGTGGTATACAAAGATAGCTAGATTGACATATGATGCTGGTTTGTCGTCGTTTTGTTGACGACTTTTTTTGTTCAAATATCGCAACCGAAAACAGTAAATGAGAATCTTATCTAACCTATTGAGAGAAAATAGAGTAAAAACGTATCAGGGGATAAAAGGAAATAACAATGAATTAAAGTCAACAACGTTAATGTTGCCTCTGGAAAGTTTTAGCAATGACAATCACAGAAGTCTTTTCCAACTGGGTGGGGTAAACTACATAGATCAAAAGAGCCATTACGTCCTATCACGAATCATGTCTAATGAAAGACCAAGAGAAAAAAAAAGACTACATAAAACCAATATAGAAGTAGAAAAGACTCAACAGCAATAATGTATGAACTGGAAGCATAAGACCCTCATTTGGGCTCAGACGTTTAAAAGTTATTAACGGAGAAAAAGTACTGTGTGCTATTGTTGTTTAACAAGAATGCTGCATAACTTAATACCTTCCATACAAGACGTTTATAAAGCCAAGGGCATTATCATCAAAATAACCACTAACTTGACTTTCTTCTGAAGCAGTGCCATATTTTTCACCATGCACGCTCTCTGACCCCTTGAAACTCAACACCTAAAGAATCAAAGCAAAGTCAATTCTTTAGACTATTTTATACCTTCCAGTATGATTTTCTTTGGAGGAAATTGATTAGCCATAAATATATGGAGAGCAAGGACAGACCAATTACTCCCTGAATTGATAGCTTCACACCCTGGCAGCAGTCAAGCGGTTTATTTTCTTTAGAGGGCGTGTGTTTTTTACTTCAAAAATTATTCCTAGGAATAACTTCCCAGGAAAATAATGATGGGATGGGAATCGTTATACTTTCAGGCCATAATGGTGCGCCCTAGGAGGTATAACTATTGTATGGTGGGTACTTGATTGCATTCGATTAGTGCTTTTAATGTGTTCTTTACGTGCATAGAGAAGGGGGGGGACTGGAATTAAAATGAAAAGATAATCAGAAAAAGAAGCCAAACCTTATCATCTTCAATAGTCCACTGGTAATTTTTACATAGCTCATAGAAAGAAAATAAATTTCCCTGACAAAACCAAAAATGAAGTCAATATTGAGATTTAAAATACACAGAGGAATGGAGACTTCTCATTTCTTAACTGTCACCTCAGGAAATAGTGGATATATAGGCAGTTTGCGACCAACTCCTAGTTGTTCACTCTGCACATGCAAAGTGATGGTAGATGGAATTCCGACCCTTAGAATACTCCTTGCTTCACAAACAACGGTATTGCCATTCACAAAGACGCTAGCAAGAATTGTCTGACAATAGTAATGATATCTTGGGTTAAACTAGAAGTTCTGATATTAAGCTGCAACTCCACGCAAATGCACTAAACAATTAAAAATATAGCACATAACTACAAAAGGTTCCTTCCTTCAAGACATCAACATTTCCCCAAAGACAACTCAAAGCTTTCATAAACAAAAAAATCTCTTACAAATAAAACAAGGATATCATTAAGATGAAGAGACTACATTATAATATAGTTCCCTTTTATGAAATAATAAGTTAATCACAAAGGATTTGGAGGACAACAATCTGCCTTAATATAAGAGCAAAACACAAACAAAAAAAGTATCAAGAAGAATCAATGGTGCAAAGCTGCCTAATCTCTCGACATATTTGTTAGGAAAAGAAGAAAAAAACTTGTCTCCTAGCCCCTACCCCACACACACGCACACTATACATACAGACATACATACATATATTTGTCTATATATATATATATATATAGTGAGAGAGAGAGAGATTTCCAAAGATGTCAAAAAGCCACATAACTTCAAAGCTTAGTATGTCAAGATTAGTGTTTACAACTGTGACTAACACCCACACATGTGAAAGCCTATAAAATGTGAACAAAGCATGCATTGAAGGTTACGACGCGTTGAAACCTGACATTTAACTACTATTAATTCATATTATAAGACTAAGAGCAGAACAACTTATTTCACATCAAAAGTTAATCAGTCCTAGTAATATGAACACTCAAGTACAACAACTAAAAGCTATTGTGTTCAGCCAAAATACAAAATCTATCCTGCGTAAATGTATAAAAATCTGTGCTTTTTAGTAGACAATCAGCTAAACTATGCATGTACGTGATTGTTCACAACAAATTAGAAGTAAAAATAGCTAAAGAAAATATGGTGTACAAATAAGTCTAAGCAGGATTTCACATCTTACGGTGTTCCCAATAGAAATTGCCTTGAGCCGTCCAGAATATCTATCAATACTTGCAATTTTGTCACTTTCAATTGCATACTCAACGTGAACACGGAGAGATGGGCCTCCTTCCATGGTAAGCTATGCAAATAAAATGGTGTCATCATGAAACAAAGAATGAGAAAACAAAAGTGTAAATAGTCAACTAGCCAAAGATGAAAAACAAATGTGTGAAGATAAATAATCACAAAAGAAAACACTAAAAAATACAGATAAGAGAAAAGCATGAAATAGAAACGTACAAAGAAAAGCGGAAATAATTCACTTGGCTATTCCTAACTAGCTCATGAACAAGGTTCATATCCACCGGCTCCTAAAATAAATCTATACTTGACTAAATTAAGCAAACCTAAAACCTATGACAAATAAACTTAAGGGTGTAAAAACAAATAAGTAGAGATATTCCACAAATTATGAACCTAGACATAAATTTGTGGGCACTAATTTTTCTAAATAGATAAACTTTGCCATTTCCAACCGAAAAATAAAGCACAAGTTAACAAGACTAATGTTAGCATAAATTAAACTAATACTGAAGAAACAACACTTGTACTTTGGAACATACCACATATGATGCACCAGGTAGCAGGAAAATTTCATGAGGGTGTATTCTTGGGGCTTTGTAAACTTCCACCCTAATAGCTTGACTTCGTACTACATGTCCAAAATGTTGCAAGGCACTGACCTGGTTCAAATAGATAATGAGTAAGCTTTTGAGAAAATATATTTAGATTAAGGTCCACTTTATAGATGTGAGAAGTTGACCACAAACTTACATAAAGGGTTGTAATTCCAAGATATCTCCCTTTTATTTTAAAACTTGGTGAACTAACATATCCACCAACAAGACTAGACAAATTGCCAATATCCAGCAGCTCAATTATACCATCTTCAACATGTACATGAAGGTTCATGTAAACAAACTGCGTCATAGTTTCAAAGTATTAATTTGCAACTCAGAAATGAAAACTCACTATGACATGATCCTAATTCCTATAGGTGAATATGTGGAAGATAACATCTAAAAAGACCAAGAAAATGTATAAGATGATAGTATTGTCGACCATATTCAAGGAAGTAAAGTTATATCTATGTCCCACAAGATCAGACAAAAACATTTTGTTAGAATCCTAGTCATGTACACTTTATCCATAGCTGTATATATCAATTAGGATTAGAATCATATCAATTAAGATTAGAATTAGAACTAGCATCTATTGTATTTATTAAAATCCTATCATAAATACAGCCTAAAGTGGTGTGATTTAGAAACAAATCACAAATTTAACATGGTATCAGAGCAATATCATCCTCTATGACTTGTCTAGCTGATCGTCCTCCATTGTCGGCTGATTTCTGTTGTTTCTACTGTCACCTTTAAGGCGGTTAATGCTCTCCACCGGTGTATTCCTCTTATCCGGCATGATCTCTTCCATTTCAGACCGTCATTGATAGATTTAGAGAGTTCTAACTAACTCTAATTCAGAGAATTTCATATTCTGTTTTTCATTGATTGGAAGTGAGTACAAGGTTCTATTTATACAAGAGATGTTGGCCTTTAATATTCTATTGATTTAACTATTGGCCTTTCATATCATATGAAATAAGTGCCAACCTTTCATATTCCACTTATCTATTATTATTCTACATATTTCATATTCCACTTATCTATTAATATTCTACTTATCCATTAGTCATGCATAACAATGTCGGCTTCCCTACAGTGTTTTTCGTCACCTCCGGCCGCCTCTGCCTGAATTTTTTTCCAGCAAGACCGCCACCACCAGAATCAGAATGACCTGATCTACACAACCTTAAAGTTCTGGCCCAAGTGCTCAAAAATGCACTCTCAAGCACAAATTCTTTGGTGTGCAATTCACCAACGTCCGCATCGTTCTCTCCATATGGCTGATCCACGGCTCCCTTTGGTACTACAGATGTTGAGACTCCTATTTTCTCTAACGATTGTCTGCCTCTTTTTCAGCATTTCTCGTGCCTTCTTTTCCGCACAGATGATTAGTGGTGACTACGGACTAGTTCTCTCCCGCCGACAATCATCTCGTTGGTGCCTTTTCTTCTCACCTACATTCTCGTGGTGACTCTATTCCCAAAGTTGAATCATATTAGTGGTGCCTTCTCTTCCAATCGATGATTTTTTTTATGGTAACTTATGTTGGTTACTACTCACTAGTCAGCTCTTCATTCTAGATGCAATGGCCTCGTCTCTATGAAGCAGTTGTAAGACATAGTTTCAGGTTTTGCAGGGGAATCTATGGTTTCTTATAACGAGCTTAAAGGTTAGTAACCTTTAGCTTGAGGGCAAGTGTTAGAATTGGCCATATGTTATTAGACGTAGTCACATGTGATTATTAGAATTAGTCACATGCAAGTATTCTTTAGCTGGTGGATATTTCAGTGATTAGGATAAGATTTAACAATCATATCAAGCAACATTCATTGCATTGTATATGTATTTATTGTAATCTCATTATAAATATTAGTTTGGCGTGGCCTGGTTTAGACACACCTATCACAAATACAACACATGCCATGTACAAGAAACTGGATGTAACTCATTAAATTAAATAGGGAGAATATTCAAACCTGAGAAGCAGGAAAACTGCTTCCTCCATTAGTACCAGCCAATAAGTCAATAGTTTGCAAACTTCCTTCCTGTAAAGATCGGGAAAGCAAAGTTTTCAATCCAAGACAGCAGCCGGCCAACCACGCAAGCAATATAGCAGTATACAGCATAGTGGTATGACCCACTATTCTAAATTAATTTATACAGATTAAATAATTAATAATACTATGAACATATTAATACTGAAAAATGAAACAAATTCTTCACCTAAGTGAATCCAAATGACAAAAGCCCAACACTCACACAAAAACACAGACATAATAAATGCTAATAACAAGCCTTTTGTGTTTACTATCCTAGGTAGATTGCAAGGCAGATTGAGCTGTCACACCTTGCCAATCAAGAAGTAAATAATTCATTTAAACAGACTTTGGGTGAAGTTGATTTAATGTGCCGATATAAGAAAGAAGAAAAACCACAAAGCCTGTGAGACTGTTAAGAAATGGAGACAAATGAGGATCAACGTGATAACCGGTGGATTGTATTCTAACTTCTTTCCTTGTAAACTATTAATAAAAGTCAGGTTTAAGCAGGCTAAAAAGATTTTCTTTTGGTTTGGGTACATGTTATTTAGTTAAATTACTAATGTTTGGATACGCATTCATCCAATAAAATCATATGTTTAAGCAATTTTAGACCAAAAACCCAGAATACTTTAGAAAAGACATACCATTAGGCTAATCTCTTCCCCAGAAATGATCTTAATCCATTCTATATCTGCAACTTGAACCTGTAAATTCAACCCTTACAAGCATCAAATATTAAACAAAATCACCTAATTACATAAGAATCTTCAACAAGAATTAGTCATTAGCTAGGGAAAGGTCACAATTAGATATGGGCATATAAACTATCTGTTGCTATTTTGGTTGCCAAAAAGAGCCAATGGAAAATAAGTTCTTAAACTGTAAAATCACACAGCAAGAACCAATTTGAAATAATCTCCTTTCTATACTATACTAATAATAAGTAGACAAAGTGAAGGTATAGTTTTAGTAAGCAAGAAAAGCACTACACTAAAACCAATTAAGAGACTAATAGTTTGTGAGTGCCGGACAAAAATAAGTGTCATAAGCATGCAGGAAAAACAGGTAATTGGAAATTAATTGTTCCTCAAATATTGCAAAATACTCTTATTGATCTGAATATTTGATGTATGGACATCAAAACTAAGCATTTTCCTCAAATTTCAAGCAATTCAAAATTTATGGCTAATGGAGCTTACAAGTGCAGATGCTCTTAGTGGAGGAGTTAGCCCAAGGTCATATACAGTCAGATTAGCTATCCCTAATCCTTTAGGGGATAAAACCAGTTGTCGGCATTCTAATCCTGATGGTGCTTGAATAACTTCCACCACTTGAGAATCATTTGTAACAGCTTCCAAGAAACAGCTCCCCCCAGTGATTGACAAACTTACCTGAATACAAGATAGTAAAGCCTTTAAAAAAATTGATTTCCACACTAAGAAGTACTAATTCAGTGTCCCTCTTAAGATATGATCAATGACATAGAAAACCTCTGCAGGGGTGTTACCTTAGCATTAGGATTGAAATATATCAAGCTGAACTCAGGATCAACTCTTAGCATAGAAACAAGCTGCATAGTCATACCAATATTAAGATAAGACAAGTCAATGCAAAATGATAATAAGAACATAAGTGCCCCAGAATCCCATCATAAAAGTACAGAACTACAGAGAGAAGATGCAGAACTTGACCATGAAACTTATAGACCAATCAATTTCAGTCAAGTAAGAGAATCAGATCCATAATCTGAAAAATTAATTCGAACAGATAGTACCTGTAAACGGATGGCGTCTGTCAGCATATTTTCATTTTCTGGAAACCAAAGAAAAGTATCATCTCCCAGGCTATCATGAAAGCCAGTAACAGTAGCACGAACATTGCACTAAGAGACACAGCATTTAAGGTCACTTTAGTCATCCATACATTAGAACAAGTAAAAAATGGCCATTTACTGAAAAACTATTAGCAATAACAGGTCAAAATTTACATGAAAGTTACATAGCAGACTATGCATCAGAAAAGACCCATTAAAACTTTACTATACTATAGATGCAACAAGTATCTATAGGCATAACTGAGAATCAACGGAAACGAGCCCTACAACATGCCATATATACCAGCAATATGCTTATTATCATAACATAATTTATCAACAGATTTTTCATTTCATATATTATAATCACATCTGGATGTCACTCACAGATGTGTAAGGAATCTTAAATCATCCTTTAAGTTTTGTGAACTGGGAAGTTGTAGCCTTGTCGGCCAAAACAATTTTACAACTATAGATTATGCTTAGCTACACTTTTAGTCCCCTTAATATAGTGTTTGGACAATTTTGGTTTGCGTATTTTTATTGCTCAATTTTGGTGCCCCCATTTTTCCATATTCTCAATTTTGGTCCCTCTATTAATTTGCCATGTACAATTCATACAGTAACAATATTAGAACTAACTACTAAGTAAAGTTAACACATGCACAAGCAAAAACAATGTTCAAAGGCATAACAAAATAAAGTAGTTTTTGGAACGGCAAGTTTTAACTAAACTAAATTAATAGAAGTTGTCAAATTCGGTTAGAGGCCAGACAGGAATTAAATGACAAAGTTATTAGGAATCTCTCAGTACCGATCCTGATTCGTTTTGCAAGACCAAGAACCTCTCCCAATTGTTGGGCTTCACAATGTCAAATGGGTAATCCCAATGTGCTAGTCCCTCACAACTGCTAAGTTCCCACCTCAAACTGAGAGAAGATGAGTTTGCAAAAGCTTCTCCAGAATCACTAATACCAGCTGCAGATATTCGAATGGTACGCCCATTTGCCACAGTAATAGGGGCCTCACGAAGTCTCTTAAAGCTACGTTTAGCTTGGGCTGCTGCTCTAATGATTTCACGTTCATTCACTAGAAAACACAGTTCAATTAAGAACCAGAAACATGAAAAACTATGTTGTAGATGACTGAAACATATTGTGTGAAATGCCTACCTCGCTCATCCGCTATAAGTACAATAGAAGAAGGAACGCTACACATCACTGATAGCAAAGCTTCATCTACGGTAGGCAAAGGATGATCATCCCCAACCAAATTTCCACGTCTGAAAATTAGTTTCTGCGTCATTTGAAATAAATAAATAAAAAAGGTTATTCTTTGCTGGTTTCTATCTCATCTTAATATACTAGAGATTACAAGAGAAAATGGAAGAAAATGAAGGAAAATCAGAGGGAAGAGAGAGAGAGAGAAACTATTTAGATATCTAAACAAGAGATTTTTTATTCTCTACCATCTTCATATAGCCAGCAGTATTTATGTAACTGTTTACAGTTGGTTATAGTGTCATATCTAAGAGCAAAAAAAAATCAGTAACAAGCTATTAAAGAATTTTGTTGCAAACTAAACTAACTAAACACGGTAATTGACTTATGTTGCAAACATGCACTACACTTAATAAACTAGGAAATTTTCTACTAAGAAAGAATGGTGAAACTTACATAGGTTCCCAGTGTTTGACACGAAACTCTATACAAAGTCCTATTGATGCCAGATATCCGATGCACGAGAACTCCATCATCAGTTAGAGTATTTTCTCCACCCAAAACTCCCACAGTTTCAACAAAATCAACAATTTTGTTCCATGGTTCAGGTCCGCCGACAAGTAATAAGTCTAAATTTGTCCCAGGTACAAGATATAAGTCATCCAAGTTATGCAATTGCTTATTACTTTCTGCTTGAGCCAAGTCAAGCCAGTAACCACCAAAGTGGTTTCCATCACTTGCCTGATGTAAAATAAGTGGTAGATGTGCAGCGATGCGTAAAGATGCTTTTAAGACAACAGGACCATGACTGAATTGGTGGTATTCTTTAGAAAGTATGGCATGGATCACAGCTTGACCAGGGCTAGAAGCATATATATGTGTCCAAGAACAGGGAAAGCCATCATCGGATGGATGGAGCTGAATATTTGGCACTGTTTCCAAGTATGACAACTCCTGACTTGCATTGACAATTACAAAAGACTCACTTCCAGCTTTCCACTTAATCAAAGAATTGAAGGCATGGCATCTGTAGAAAAAGGCACCTGCACATGAAACATCCACATTACCAAAAATGCAAAGCAGTAAAATCAAAATGAAACTTCACAATATCCTTGAATATGGTGTTACCATTCGCTGCCTTCATTGTCACAGCAGCTTGAAGATGAGATCCAACAACAGTTTCTACAGGAAAATTGTGAAGCATAACCATAGAAGACGGAATGGAGACCTCAACAAGGACCTATAATAAAATAAAAAGTTTTAGGGAGCCAAATTACTGGGAAAATCACTACTACTCTCTGACTATACAACACTCATACATTCAAACAGCAACTAAATAACATAGAAACATATGCAAACAGCAACTAAATAACATAGAAACATATGCAAACCAATGATACTAGATTGGAATTAGGGAGCCAAACATGATAAACTTCACCAAAGATGATAATGTTACCTCGTCATAATTTAGTGAATCGTATACAGACAACACTTTAATAGTAGCTTTACCAGGCTTTTTAGCCTGGACAATGCCAAAAGCTGACACAGATACAGTAGATGTGTCTGAAGACAACCATTTGTAGTCACTCACTGCTTTTGCACAACCTACAGCAGGTAGTGGAATCAAAAGTATAAGAAAAAATATTAGGAATAGAATAATTACTTCAGAAGTTCAGATTGAAGCAAATACAAAAACTGAAAAAGATTTCAACCTCCAACAGCCTTCAACTCTGCATCCTGATAAACATCGGGGGCCCAGGGCAGTAAAATGATTCCACTTTCATTGCCCGAGGTGACCTTTACTTGATCACAGACCATGACTTCTTGCACAACTTTGATAATCTACAAGGTTCAAAAAACAATTTGAGGTCCTGGAAACAGTACTAGAATGTTCCCAAGACTAAAGCAACATATAGTCTCTTTGCAACCTCAAATATCAAAGAAATATGTAATAACAATTAACAGCAGAACAACATATGCTGCATCATGGCTAAAACTAATTCAGAAAAAAAATCAAAGAAAAATACGATTCTATAAGAAAGCCTCAAAGAAAGAATCATCACCTCCTTTTTGTCATCGGCCCCAACAGGATAACTCACAGAAGCTGTCAATTTTCCAAGTCCTGGAGAATAAGCTTTCAAGATTTTAGTATTCCGCCAGCCATGTTCTATGGCAATATCATTTGATACCAAAACTGTTTCCCAGTAATCCAACTGGTCATCATAAATCTTAACATCATCGCTTACGCAACACCACGAAGAATGTTATAAGTGGAAAACTATCAAAAGAAAAACACAAAAGTGGTTCATATAATATAGGAAAGAGACTAATTACAAACAAAATTCTGAATAGAGAGGTATAATTTAAATAAAACAAATAATAAGAATAGCACTTTTAACAGAAAATTTCAAAAAATTCAAAACAATGTACTCATGATCACATTACTTGATGTCAATAGGCAAGTTTGAAAATTTGTTCTAATCGTTTGACTATGGAAGACTTTAATTACCTAAGTTGAATCATACTCTTGATAGGGGATATTTTAACCTATAATGGTTGACCTCTAATTGTGTAACATGAGGATTAAAAAATGTACAAATCATGGAAGAAAAACCTAATTAGTAAGAAATTTTCTTAAAGAAACAACAGCTTTGCCTTGGTTAAAATATATCGTCTTAGCAGATATCCCGATAAGGGTTGATTTGACTCAACTAGTATGATCGAATAACATCGACAAAAAGGTCATTTGTAAATAGTGGTCCTTTGTTGGTAGGCCATCCCTAAGTACCATAACATGTCCTTGGGAGGGAGTAAACAAGCAAGAAAAATATTATGAGGACAAGAATAGTAAAATAAATTTAAGAGGGACCAAAATGAAAAATTGCATATTATATAGGGACCAAAAAATTCATCGTGTATTTGCTATGCTGTGAAATGCTACAAACATAGAAGTCTGAACACAAAACATGGGAAAGATGCAGATCATAAAAGAAAACTTAATGCGCCAATACACACATGCTTTACCATTCTTGTCATCGAAGTAATCAAAGAAGAATACTGCAAACTACCTCTGTAATATAAATCTCTTGAGCATCATGAGCATGTGCAAAAACCTTTATTTGGATAAGATATTGACGGCCAGATACAACATACCAACGGGCCATCAGAGGATTAGATTTGATTTCTTCCAAAGGACCACCAGAATTAGATAGTGGTGTTATATATAAACATAAAGAAGCTGGCAGAACCACATTTAGTGAAGATACTTGTAGATGCCCAGCAACCCTTGTATCTTCAACAATGATAGCTGTCGTCCCCAAGTTCCATGCATACACTAACCCTATTTTCGAGTCAACCTGAGCAACCGAAGCATTTGAGACAGACCAGGTGATGATGTGGTGAGGGTAAACTAACCTACAAATGCCAAAGAAATATATTGGTAAGACTATTGATAATATCATATCAGAAACAAATATACAAAAGCCATTACTATGAAGTATGAAGGGATAGAGCACACAACACTTGGCTAAACTTTTGATTACAATAAAACAATAGCCAATCAGAATTTTTTGCAGTATAGCTAGCTTCAATCATTCTCCACGAGTCTACCTAGACTCTTGAGTTTGACAACCTTGATAAGGAGGTAGAGAATTCTCCAAAAATACAGAAAAATAAAAAGTCCCCAACTATAAATGGCCAATTGTATTCCTAGCAGCTAGGTTTACCATTTGACAGCATAAGCAAAGAAATGTAATATTTATAACTTTAAAACTCTACCACAAAGATTTAAATGAAAAGTCAACAATTAGAGAAAACCTTGAGGAATATTTCCGCGGATGATTTTAAGGGTGTAAGGAATGACTGCACCAAGAAGCACAAAAACTGGCGAGGGGGGATCAAGCGACATAGCTTCAGCTACAGTCAGAACGATCTCATCGGCCAAATTCTCTAATTGTGGCTCAAGCAAATGGACTAACACAATCTCATGGCCAATCTCTATTCCCTTCACTACAAAAAGATCTGAAAATACACCCTGCAAATAAGTTCAAGAAAAAGGTTAGATATAATATTAAATATGTACTACTAGTTATAACATGGTGATTTAAATTAACGCATTTAACCAAACAAGTAGCAGACTTACATCATCTTCAAGTTTTATTTGTATGTCTAAGTCACCGCAGAGTCCCCCGCAATCACCAAGGGGAGAATCCTTTAGAGGAACATTCACAAGATGATGGGGTAATCCATTGGCTTCAGGCATAAGGCTCCACATAAACTGTAAGCCAACTAATGAGGAAAATACATTTTCTGCAGCACAATAAGAAGACGAAGTTTAATAACTATTTCAACAAATGTTTCCAATCTGACCTAGACTCAAGGAGGGGAAAAGGATAAACTTGAAATTAGTAAAAATTTGTTAAGCTTGAAACAAGTGTGTCTAATAGATAAGGGAAGTAGACAAATAAATAAATGAAGAATAGTTGATTTCCTATATGATGTCTAGCAAGTTCAAAAGACAGAGCAAAATAAGCCCCACACCATTTCTCAGGCCAGTTTTTTAAAGTGATACCACCTTTTGTTTATTAAAGGTCCGGTCATGTGTAAGTTATCAAAAGAAAATATGGCAAAAAAGAGAGCGTATTTGCAAAAGAATAGTTTTGTAAAGGCAATACATCAAAATAGAAAACCCAACCATATCAAAGAGGCACACAATGGCGTGGGAGTTTCATGGTCTAAAAGTACAAGAAAGCCAAATATATATACTTCACGAATACCTTCGCTGTCGAAGGCACGAACGCGCAACGTAGCAAGCCCATCTAAATCGAGCTTAATAGAATTATGAAATATCTGAATTCTGGATATGTTGTCAATGAAGACCTTGCAGCGAATCACTATTCCAGTTTGCAAATCTGCCGCATAAACTGCAGTCTCCTTCCTACCACTATAAGGTGCAATCGATTGCACCCTAGCACTAGTCGAGCACTTGTTGCTTGAATTATACTCAGGGAAAACAGACAGAATATCGTGATGATCCCATGACCTAACAGTGTTTAGCAAAAAAAATCAAATAAACATCAGGATGAATGAACTCATTAACAAAGGATTACAATTTAGAACCAAAATGTAATCAATAACACCACTTAAAACTCAAACAATTCCACTATCCCTTATTCTTTATTTATAAACTTTATACAACTATCTTAATTCAAAGTTCAAAAGTGGCCCAAATAACCTGCCACTCGGAAACATCCTTCTCCGGGAATCCTTTTTGAGGATAAGCAACTTATAACATGTTTAAAAAATCATTTGCAACCTTCAAAATAAAGTGTGATTGAAGAAAATGTGGTCTTATAGTTTCAAATTAAAACTGATTTTGTCTCCAAACCTTACTAGATATGATAAAAGATAAGTTCTCCATTAGGCCAAAACTCTACACTAAGACCTTCAGACTCAAATTTAATCAAAAAAATTAAAAATTAAGTTCATTTAAAAAGAACACTTTTAGTAAATGCATACATACCTAAACACATATAAACTTCCTCATCACTTACATTTCATTAATAAAAACAATTAAAAACAGAGTTATACAATGCATTCAACTTGGCATTGTTCATATAAACAGTTTAATTAAGTTTTTATCGTTTTCATATAAGGACTTGTGTAGATAAAAGTTTAATTGATTTCTATAGTTTTCATATAAGACTTGTGTAGAAGTTAAATAAAGTAAAGTAGTTTTCATATAAGCTAAGAGTTGGTTTCATAAGCTATTATAACGAGCTTAAGGAAATAAGTTAAAAACACTTTTGTGTTGTTTTCATAAACTCTCAAACTTTCTCACAAGTCTAATAAATAAAGTCAAATAGTTTTCATACAAGCTAACAGCTACTTTCATAATCTATTAAAGAGCTTAAGGAAAAAAGCTGAAAACACTTTTCTGTTTTTATTATTTTATAGTTTTCATATAAGGACGACTTATGTTGAAGTTAAATAAACTCAAATAGTTTTCCTATAAACCAACGGCTGTTTTCTTAAGCTATCTTAGAGAACTTAAGTAAATAAAGTTAAAAACACGTTTCATTTGTTTCATAAACTCTTAAACTTTCTCACAAGTGCTACCAAATAAAGTCATATAGTTTTCCTATAAGCTATCAGCTACACTGTTTGTTTTCATAAGCTATTATCAGCAACAGCTGTTTGTTTCCAAAAGCTATTTTGGAGAGCTTAAGGAAATAAGCTGAAAACACTTTTGTGTTGTTTTCATAAACTCTCAAACTTTCTCAAAAGTGCTAATAAATAAAGTCAAATTCATATAAGCTAACAGCTACTTTCATAATCTCTTAAAAAGCTTAAGGAAATAAGCTGAAAACACTTTTCTATTGTTTTCATAAACTCTCAAACCTTCTCACAAGTGCTAATAAATAAAGAAAAATAGTTTTTATATAATCTAAAAGCTATTTTCAAAATCTATCTTAAAGAGCTTAAGGAAATAAGCTGAAAACACTCATAAACTTTCTCACATGTTCTAATAACCCAATCCAAACACAGATGAACTTTGAAAGAACTAAAGAGCGATAGAGAAAAACAAGAAATACAAAGTTACCAACCATTTGAAGCAACCGTCACTTCCTTGAAGTCTATATTCAACAGGGAAGGTCATTTTAGGAGGCAATAGTAAATTCACATCTGCAATGTGAGGACCAGAAGCAGCATGCGATGATGACGGTGACGCAACAGTGAGCTCCACCAACGCCGTTAACATAACCGCATAGCTCAGCAACAACAACAAGGACATTTTCGCCATTTCTTCACGCTCAGGAATTTTGCATTGCGTCAAGAGATGATGAAAGTTGAGAATCGAAGAAGTGGAGTGAGTTTATTTTGGGAGATTTAGGGGTTTAGGGTTTTAGCGTAACGGTCAGAACAGAGAGAAGAAAAATAGCACTCAGAGTCAAGCTGAAACAGAAAAGCTTCTTTTTCAACAAACAATTTTTTTTTTGGTGGTGAGATGCTTTTTCAACAAACAATCTATAAAGTAGAAAGTGACTTTCTTATTTGAGAGAAGGAAAAAAATAAAGAGAAAATGATTTTCTTCTAACACATTGAGATTCTTTTTTTTTTCCCGACAACACATCGAGATTCTGCTCATAGAATAGAATACAACTAGGAGAATACTCGTGCGATGCACGAGTTGTTATATAATTTTTTTTCTTTAATTTTATATAGATTTTATACAAATATATACATAAGTTGTCGATATAAATTATTTATTTTAAAAATATAGTATTACATTAATATATTGTTGAATTTTTATTTATGTCATATTCTTATATAGTGTATTTTTTAATATGCACAATTGTCCAAATTTTAGTGAGCTTAATTGTTGAAAATAAAATCTTACTAAACTTCATTTTACTTAGTAATAATAAATGTCATTCTATTTAATATCTTGAATTTATGAGCATGAATTTTAATAATAAAGACATGTGAAAAATAATATAAATAATAAGAATATTTTTGATATAGCATTTTTAATATGTGTAAGACAAAGAAGAAAAATAATAATGATAATAATCAAGATCAATACTAATGAGAATATTTTTTTGATATAACATATAGCCTAAATAAACACTACGTAAAAAAAAATTCTTTTGTTTAAAAACAAAAATAATGGTTTAATATGTGAAAGTTTAAGGATGAAAATAATGAGATTTTATATTTCTTTTAAAACATTAGAATAAAAATAACTAAGTTATACTAAGAAAGTGATCATAATATATTGATAAACATGTTTGAAAGTGACTTACATTTGTAAGTAATGCTCCTCACATTTGCTTTTCTCTTATAATGTTATTCTATTTTTATTTTCTTCTTCCAAATTTCAAAGACATCCTCTAAATATTAATATTATAAGCTTGGATGAGTTTAAATTAAATAAGTTAATGGTTGTGCATGAATAAATATAAATCATAGAAATTAGAAAGTAACTACTCTTTATTTTATTTTTTCTTTATTTCTTTGTTTATTCATCAATTAATAATTCATAAATATTAATTAAAACAAAATTTGAAACTTAAAACAAAAGTGATAATAAGGAATTTAGATTTAATAGGAAACTTAGAAAGAGAAAACAATCAAAATCAAATCTTTATTTTTATTCTTTATAATGATATGAAAAATATATGGTCATTATTCACAATATGAAATGAAAGATTTATTTTATTATAATTGTTTTTTATGCAACTTATAATCTAAATAAGCTACATAAAGTGGAGAGTAAACATATAATATTTGTAAAAGAATTGAAACATTTAAATCTGAAGCTTTATTTGGTTGTTTTTACCTCAAGCAATATTCTTATTTAAAATTAACTATTTTAGATGTAAATTTGTAAATAAAAAGTATTAGATAGAATATATACTAAAGGCATTAGATATGATGATAGTTGAAGAAAATGATATATTTTTTTCCTTTGTGATATAGAGAAGAGACACCTAATGTAATTTCCTTCTTAGAAGTGACACCAAAGGTTATGAAGTTTCAATGAACATATGCAACTCATTTAGATCTAGCAAATCATACAATTTTACAAAACTATGAAATTAAACATTTTTTTGACAAAAATTAAACATTTTATAAAGAACAATATTAAAATATACATCATTTCTTAATGCCTATAACTTTACAAAAATCGCTTGCTATTTGTCAACTTCAAACTATCAAGAACACAAAATTCTTTACCCTTTTTGTGATTTCTACATCTTGTGAAACTTGCTCATTTCTTCTACTCCTTGTTTTTATATGATTATTGCACCTAATGTAATTTCTTCTTAGAAGTGACACTTCAAGGTTATGAAGGCTCAATGAACATATGCAACTCATTTAGATCTAGCACATCATACAATTTTACAAAACTATAAAATTTAATATTTTTCTAAAGAACAATATTAAACTATACATCATTCCTATAACTTTACAAAAATTGTTGTCTATTTGTCAAGTTCAAACTATCAAGAACATGAAATTTTTTATCCTTTTTGCGAATTCTACATCTCGCAGCAACTTGCTCCTTTTTCTTCTACTCCTTGTTTTCTATATGATTCTTGCACCTAATGTAATTTTCTTCTTAGAAGTGACACCAAAGATTACGAAGGCTCGTGGAACATATGCAACTCATTTAGATCTAACACATCATACAATCATACAAAAAATTAAACATTTTTCTTAAGAACAATATTAAAATATACATAATTTCTCAATGTCTATAACTTTACAAAAAATCATTGCCTATTTGTCAACTTAAAACTGTTAAGAACATAAAAATCTTTACCCTTTTTGTGCATTCTACACCTTCTTGTGAAACTTGCTCCTTTCTTCTACTTCTTATTTTTTATATGATTCTTTTTGTCAAAACCTCTACCCTAACCATCCAAAGATCTCTCCTTTAAATAGTCATTTCTTGTTATAATTAGTTTAAACTCTATTTCTTCCACTCATATTCCACTAACTCATGAGTTTATTGTAAATTAAAGCAATAATTCATGTAAATGTGAAACCCCTCCATTCAATGCATAATGGTTACATAAAAAAGAATTTTAAAGGTCAACTTATAATTTCTTATTTCATCTAAACTATTCTAATTGATAAATATATTTATTAATTCAATTAATTTAAATTTTGACCAATTCTAATAATAATATAATTTCTATGTAAATAAATATATAATTTAAAAAAAACATTTAGAATAAATAGTAATAATATAAAAAACAAAACAATAAAAAGTAACTAATATAAGAACATAAAATTGAGTTTAGAATGAACACATAATTGAGCTCATAAGTCTCATGAATTGAGAATGGACATTGATTAATATAAAAAAAATCTTGTTTTTTTATATTTAATTATATATTAAAAATTAAAATCAAAGTCTCATTTATACAAAAATTATGATTATATATAATATAATGTGTAAATTTATTACTATGTTGGAATTTATTAGTAGTAGTGGGTTGGACACAAATGTAGGAATTAATAAATAATAAAAGAGAAGTTTTTTAATAGACAAAAATAAAAGCAAAAATTCAAGAATTATTATGGAGGCTCCATTGGGGATTTTTTTACTTATATGTATAGAAGATATAGATATAGATAAACATTTCCCTTCATTGTGTTATGAATAATTTTATGTTTAATTCCTATTAGCAATCCATAATCGTAGGTTTTTATTCTTCTTGAGAATGCTCATAGGCATCACCAAATATTTAATAATAAGTTAGTGGTAATAATGAATTTAAGTCTCATTTAATTGTAAATTATAAATAAATATTAATAAAATTAAAAAAATTATTGAAAAATAAATGGAAATGATGTGGAGCATCCTAGAGCTTGGAAAAAAGTTTTCTTTAGATATTTATATAGAATATAGATAAAGAAATTAAAGAACAGTCTTAACTTTTTTCAAAGTTTTGAAAAACAATTCATGGATTAAAGAGTGATGGCCTAGTTTTAGACTTAGTTTAAGCGTCATAGGATGCAAATAACCTCAACCCCCCATCTTAAGATCCTCAAATTAGCGTTTGGATTTGCTTTTAGTGTCTGAAGATATTGGTAGAAGTAAATCCAGAACATATTTTACAAACCGGAAATACCGTAAAATAAGGTAAATCCGGGAAACCTAAAAAATTGGCCTACGAATTTATCTATTTATGATGTATTTCCGGAAATTGTTT
Source organism: Oxytropis ochrocephala (assembly GCA_020916435.1). NCBI lineage: Eukaryota > Viridiplantae > Streptophyta > Magnoliopsida > Fabales > Fabaceae > Oxytropis > Oxytropis ochrocephala. The sequence continues at coordinate 1,040,029 of CM037095.1, read as the reverse complement.
GGATATCAGGGATAATCTCGTCTATTTTGATATTTATGGGGGTATGGGGTATATGGAGGGGGTGAAATTCTTTCATGTAAATGAGTAATAATTTTTTTTATACATTTATTAGCAAACCTCCTTATAAAAATAATACTCAGTTTCTTTTTTAATCAGTAAAAAGCTTGTCCATCATGGGGAATTGAATTCGGAGCACTAAGTCGACTCCGTTTTTCGGAGTACCTTATGGCAATGGAACAATGGTGTTGATTTGTAAAATATATAGTCAAACAACAGTGAATAAAAATTAAATTATAACTATAAATTTAATAAACTTCACCCAATTGATTATTGAAGAATAAACATCACATATTAAAATATCTTAAATTTTTGGGGATCGCAATGTACTCTCTTAAAATATAAAAAAGAGGTCCCTTAACCATTTGGTCATGGGTTCGATCACCGATCGATCGTGAGTCGTATCAATTTGGGCCCTACCAATGGGCCGCCCAATGGCCCGATTTTTTGGGCGGGCTTGGGCTCTAAAAATAGTAGCCCAAAATCAACGGTATGTTTTTTGGCCCGGCCCGATGATGTTATTGGGCCGGCCCGTTTGTTTTTTGTTTTTTAATTTTAAAATATGACAAGTGTTATACATGCTGTTTTTACTGTTATCCAATCAAAATATGACAAATCAATTATTTATTCCACGCCTTCGATTTTGGAGCTTAACGGATCGTCCTTCGTCTTCTCTCCAATCCGTTCTGCAACTCCATTCATAAATTCTTGAAGCGATTCGACTAAAAAAAAACACCACCACCAAATACCGATCCATAACTGTTCGAGATGCCTTTGTCTTATTCTCTATTGAAATTGTCTTATTTCAAAAAAAATACCAATTCGGTATAAAGGCAACCAACATCCTAATCTAATCTTAACCTAATCCTAATCCTAATGAATCACACTCAAGAAACAAATAAATTAGAGGCAAAACGAATAAGATTTGGTAACTCAAATTTTGAGTCGGTAATATCATGAGAATTTAATCACAGTATATCAACTTTCCACCTTTTTTTCATATATATGAAATCAACTTGATATGCAAGTTCAAGCATTTGTGTTTGAAGTTCTAGACATAGTGGTTGGAAATTCTAATTTTGATTTATACAAAATTTTAAAAAGTCAATGATTTGTGGCCCATTGGGCGGGCCCATTGGGCCGGCCCATTGGCCCATGGGCTGGTGTTGGGCGGGCTTGGGTGTAACACCCCCTTCTATTTAATCTATTATTTTAAATAATTCGAACAATCAGAGTCTACGAAAAACCTTTAGTGCGGCCACTAGAGGGTGCCACATTCAAACAACCACATAAAACTCCAAATAATAATTAAAATAACTCTAAAAGGTGATACATAGCACCATAAATCCGTCTTTAGGAATAGAAATCGTAGCATTGGAAATAACAACCAAAATACTGTATCTGATTATCCAAGGAAATTTAAGCATAATATAACGAAATGACAAAATCTATCTATCCCTCCCTTGCTACGTGTCGAGCCGACTCGACAAATACTAGCGGAAGGTGCTCGCGTCACCTTGATCCTTTCACACTGCTGACGTTGCCACATAGGAGCAACATTCCAAGCGAGAAGGGTGAGTTTCATTTCATAGAAATAGTAAATAAAACATGCAACACAATCGGACAAGCATTAGCACACAAACACCGTAAAGATTCAAGCAATTTCATCAATGGTCATACACACCCAAACAAACACGATTACATATGCAAGTGCATGAGAATGCGACCCAACGCCAAGGGCATATGCATGTGGATCCATCACCAAAAAGGCCCGAAGGCATTCACCAATCACCAAAAGCCCGAAGGCATTCACCAAAGATATTTTATGAGGCCGAGGCCTATTCACCAAAAATAATGCACATGCCTATCGCGACGCATGACTATGCAACACCACACCAAAACAACAACGATAATAGCACACCGAATATTCACCAATAATTTTATTTGCACCCAATCACCAATAGGGGTCATAGACCCTTAATCACCCAAATAAACTCACCGTTAATCCCATCACCATTAGAAACAACCACCATAGCTAATGCCCCACCAAAAGGACCAATTCAACATCATAATAATTATTTTTGGCACCTAGGGACTAATTTCACACCATAGTATTTATTTTAGCACCTAGGGATTAATTTAGCACCATAATATTTATTTTAGCACACGGTTTTGAAAGATCCCCACTTTGGCGCGCACACCGCGCGCGTGAGAAGAAGCGGCGCAGAAGAAGCGCGCGGGTAGTCGCTTAACTCTCAAAGTTTCGTCATTCAGCGAGAGGTGTGCGCGCGAGGTTACGCTGCCACAGGGCGCCAGCATAGAAGATGGCGCGCAAGTCACGTATGTCACATACCCAGCGCCATTTCCGTGAATCGCGCCCCCCTCCTTTGTCCGCACTTCACGCACACAAAGACCACGTAAACCACACGGGCGCCATTTTCGGGGAATTTGGCGCCCCTTCCTCTCTCTGCACCAAAGACACACCATATCCCACCAGCGGCAAGACTCGGCGCCATTTTCAATGGAATTTGGGCGCTCCTCCGCCCACCGCACAAACCCACACCGACACGCTCCAACTCACTCACCAGCGCCATTTCAGGGAAATTGGCGCCTCTCTCCGCCTGCTGCAAAACACGCAAAACATACACAATACACACACAGGGCGCCATTTTGGGGATTTTGGCGCCCCTCACCCATTTATGTATTTTCCTCCCTTATGCACTAACAACAACCTATACCCATTTTCTAGGCCCAACCAGCAACATGTATGTATCTTTAAAACTCAGACAGCACATATACAGTGGTAAACGCAAAAACAGCAGCACATATATATTTTATAACACCTTGACAGCAACTTATACATGTTAAGAAACAGGACAAAGAAAGATGTATGGTTGATAAACCAAAGAAACAAAGAACATATATAATTTATACTACAAAGAACCGCATATATATATATATTGTAAGACAAAGACTACAAAGAACACACCTAATTTATACAACAGCCCCTATAATTTCAGAAAACGCACCAATTCACCCCCCTCCATGACCCAATACTCAATCCTATGGTCCCATGTTTTAGAGACTATTGGCTATAAAAGGAAACTCCCCTTACCTGGAAAAAGCTTGCAACTTCGAACCCAACACCAAGCACCAAACGCAGAAGCTCCTCCCCTTCCCTTCGTAAGACAATTGAACGCCCTTATGGAGTGAGGAAACAACGGTGGAAGGGATGAGAGGATTGAAAAGGAACCAAACGTAACAAGAAAGGAAAAGGAAGGAAGGAGGATTGAAACTTACCAATTGAACGCTTGAGAAGAATCCTTCTTCTCCTTCGCTTCCTTGCTTGCCGTCGCACACACACACACTTCACGTTTTTTCAGTTTTCTTTTGCTTCTGAATTCCAGGGATTGGAACGCTCCATCATGGGGTTTAGGGTATTAGGAATGGGCTTGGGTCAATTAATTGACTTGGGCCCTAGTTGCACCCCCTAGATTATTTGATTCACCTCCTGAAATCAAAAGGACACTCCAATTTAATTATTTTATTAATCCAAATATAGTAACCCCTCAATAACTTAATTAAATAAATAATTAAATTATTTTAGGGCGTTACAATCCTCCCACACTTAAAGAATTTCGTCCTCGAAATTACCTGAGTCAAACAGTTCCGGATACGCTTCCTTCATCTTACTTTCCAATTCCCACGTCATGCTTTCGCCACTGGCTCCCAACCAAACCACTTTCACAAGATTGATCTCTTTGCCTCTTAACACTTTTACCTCACGGTCTTCAATTCTAACCTAAGATAGTCTCTACAAAGTGAGGTTCTCCCTCACCTCCACATCGTCCGTCTGAACCACATGGGATGGATCGGGAACATACTTCCTCAGTTGAGATACATGAAATACGTCATGTAAATTTGAAAGATTGGGTGGCAAGGCTACTCTGTAAGCAACCTTCCCTACTCTCTCCAAAGATCCGATATGCGGACCGATAAAACGAGTCAACTTCTTAGACTTCAGAGCACGCCCGACGCCAACATGCATGGGAGTGACTCTCAAGAATACGTGGTCACCAAATTGAAATTCCAAATCCTTCCTCCTCTTATCGTGATAACTCTTACATACCTCTGCGAAGCTTTCATTTTCTCCCGATCATTTTAACCTTCTCGGTAGTTTCACGGACTATTTCGGACCAAGTACCACACTCTCTCCCGATTCATACCAACACAGAGGAGTCCCGCACCTCCTACCATACAATGCTTGAGCGGCGCCATCCCAATACTCGAATGATGATCGTTGTTGTAAGTAAACTCGACCAAAGGTAGATGAGAATCCCACGAACCTCCTTGCTCAAGAACACACGCCAAGAAATCTTGAGCGATCGATTAGTTCTCTCTGCATGCTGTCCATCATCATGGGTGTAGTACGCCGAACTCAACCTCAATTTAGAACCTGGGGCCTCTTGTAAACTCTTCCAAAATTCGAAGTGAATCGGGATCTCTATCGGTTTACGATGCTCATGGGAACACCGTGCGACTTCACAATCGTCTTCACATAAATTTCCGCCAACTTCGGAACCGGATAGTGATATTAATAGGCAAGAAGTGAGCGGACTTCGTCGATCTATCCACGATTACCCAAATAGCGTCAAATCCTCTTGCGGTGCTCGGCGGCAACCCAGTCACAAAATCCATGGAAATGTCATCCCACTTCCATTCCGGATCTCCAACGGTGCATCAACCCCGCAGCTTCGATGCTCCACTTTTTGACTTCTGACAAGTTAAACAGGCATATACAAACTGAGCCACCTCACGCTTCATACCAGCCACCAAAACAACTTCTTTAAGTCTTGATACATCTTCGTAGCTCCCGGTGAATACTCAACTTACTCCTATGGCCCTCTTCGAGAATTGCCTTTTTAATCTCTTCATTATCAGGTATACAAATCCTCCCACGGTACCTCAATACACCTTGCGCATCGATCTCATAGTCTTTATCATCAGAATTATCAATCCCTACTGCGATCTCCACCAGCTTAATATCCTGCTTCTGAGCCTCTCTAATGACATCCAAGAATTCATTATGGATCTTCAGCATACCCAATCTGACGCTCTTAGGCGTCAGCTCACAAATCAGGCTCATATCCCTAAACTGCTCTACTAATTCGAGCTCCTTAACCATCATTCTTGACACGCAAAGGCCCTTCCGACTCAAGGCATCCGCCACCACATTAGCTTTACCCTGATGATAATTTAAGTCAAATCGTAATCCTTCAACAACTCTAACCATCTTCTTTGCCTCATGTTCAACTCCTTCGATCAAATAGATATTGCAACCCCCTTATGATCACTAAACACTTCAAACCTCGAACCGCATGGTAATGTCGCCAAATCTTCAATGCAAACACAATTGCCGCTAGCTCCAAATCATGAGTGGGGTAATTCTTCTCATGGACTCTCAATTGCCTAGATCGTAGGCCACTACCTTACCATTTTGCATAAGGACACCTCCTAGTCCCATCTTAGAAGCGTCCACAATACACCACGAAAAGGCTCTCCCGATTTTGGTAACGCCAACACAGCGAAGTGGTCAACCAACCTCTTTCAATTCCTTGAAACTTTCCTCACAAATGAGAATCCCAAACGAATGCCTTCCCTTTACAAGTCACCGAGTTAGCGAAGTGCTAACTTCGAGAACCCTTCAATGAACCGTCTATAGTAACCTGGCTAGCCCCGCAAAGCTTCTAATCTCGATGAACTCGATTTAGAGCCTCCCACCGCATTACTGCGCATCAACTCGGATGGATCTATCGCTATACCGCCCTCGAAATGATATGCCCAAGGAAACTTACTTCCTTCAACCAAAAATCACATTTAGATAGTTTAGCATACAACTTCCTATCCTCAAGATCTCCAATATCGACCTCAAATGCTCGACATGCTCTTCCTCGGACTTGGAATAAATCGAATGTCGCCGATAAAGACCACTACTGAAACGATCCAGATATTCATGAAAATGCGATTCATGTACTCCATGAATACCCCCTGAGCATTTGTAACTCCAAATGGCATCACCGAATACTCGTAGTGCCCATACCGAGTCCTAAATGTCGCTCTTCTAATATCTTCATCCTTAACTTTTATCCGGTGATATCCCGACCTCAAATCTATCTTATCAATACACGAGCACCCACCACCGATCCATTAAGTCATCGATCCTTGGGAGCGGATACTTATTCTTGATTGTAACCTTGTTCAACTGCCGATAGTCTATGCAAAGCCTCATACTCCCGTCTTTCTTCTTTACCAAAGAACACTGGGGCTCCCCGGAGATACACTCGGTCTTATGAATTTCTTCTCTAGCAAATCTTCAAGCCGCTTCTTCAATTCCGACAATTCTGCTGCGGACATCCTATACGGTGCCATAGACACGGGTCAGTGCCGGGCACCAAGTCAATACCAAATTCCACCTCCTCCTCCGGTGGCACATCGTGGATTTCATCAGAAATACTTGAAAAAGTCCCGCACTACTCGCAACTCGTCGATCTTAGTCCGGCTCTCAAGAGACGATGGCGCCATCAAGGAAAACAACTTAACTTCGCCCCATTATCTTATGCAACCGCCAAAGAGCAACAACAAAGCGCATTCTCCTTCGACCGGGGGCGTAAATCCGCAGATTTATTAAAAAACAGGTTGATGTGGACATGGTTGTTCACTAACCACCCATACCTAATATGATATCGAGCCCTCCTAGTGGCAAGCAAATTAAATCCACAAGAAACTCTCTATCGAAAACCAATAGAGGACACTTAACACACACGAGAGAGGTAGTCACCAACCCTTAGCCGGAGTGTCGATGACCATCTCTCTTTTCATGACAGAGATAATTCTAGGTTCAACTTATCAAAGACATGCAGCGCAAAACAAACGAATGTGTGGCACCAAAGATCAACTATAGCAAGCAATTGAGTACCGCCAATGAAACACGTACCTCTAATCTCATTAGCGAGCCTCTGAACGAACTGCGAGAGCAAACACTTTCCCACTCGCCCGCTCCTTCTTTGGCTTGGGGAACACTTAGTACTAATATGCCTGTGCTCCCCGCAGCTTGTAACATCGACCTCCTTCTTATCACAATTGGAAGATATGTGCCCCGCTTTCCCACACCGATAACACCTCTTCTCATCCTTGCTTGGGCGATCCGGACTCTTATGACTGGTTTCCCACACGTGTAGCAAGTAATACCTGCAGAGCATCTCCCCACTTCGCTTAGACCCACCAACAAACTTCCCGCCCTTACCACCAGTAGGTACCTCATACGGCTTACTCCGACCCGAGAAGTTCTTGTGTTTCTCTTTCATAACTCTGGAGTGAGCATTGCTGTCCTCCTCAAAAATCCTGCAGCTATTAACCAACACGGAGAACACGCGAATCTGTTGATACCCTATGAATTTCTTTATGTCAGCACGTAACCCGTTCTCAAACTTGATGCATTTAGAGAACTCAGCATCTGGCCCATCATAGTGCGGATAGAACTTGGACAACTCGGTAAATTTGGCAGCATATTCGGTCACGGACATATTACCCTGCTCGAGCCTCAGAAACTCAACTTCTTTCTTTCCACGGACATCCTCCGGATAGTACTTCCTCCGGAACTCTCTCTGGAACACAGCCCAGGTGATCTCTTCATTGTCCGCCATCAACCTCTGCCTAACAGTCATCCACCAGTCATCAGCCTCTTTCTTCAGCATGTGCGTGCCATAACGAACTTTCTGAGCATCAGTACAGTCCATCACGCGGAATATTCGCTCCAACTCTCCCAGCCACTCAAGGGCACCATCAGGGTTGTACCCGCCTTCGAAAGTAGGAGGGTTCTCCCGCTGGAAGGTAGCCAAACTGCGCGTTCCAGGGTCCACAACACCACGCAGATCACCCACAACCCCACCGCGCTGCGATGCAGCAGCGAAGTGCGCTGTCGTTCCGCCCCGCCATCCTAGTACCGCAATGTAAAACGAGATCGAATCGATGAATAAAACTTAAGTGCTACATAACTTGACGACTCAACCACCGGCCGGACAGACCGAACTGCTCTGATACCAATTGTAACACCCCCTTCTATTTAATCTATTATTTTAAATAATTCGAACAATCAGAGTCTACGAAAAACCTTTAGTGCGACCACTAGAGGGTGCCACATTCAAACAACCACATAAAACTCCAAATAATAATTAAAATAACTCTAAAAGGTGATACATAGCACCATAAATCCGCATTTAGGAATAGAAATCGTAGCGTGCGAAATAACAACCAAAATACTGTGAATACTGATTATCCAAGGAAATTTAAGCATAATATAACGAAATGACAAAATCTATCTATCCTCCCCGGTGCTACGTATCGAGCCGACTTAATTGACAAATACTAGCGGAAGGTGCTCGCGTCACACCTTCAACATCACACTGCAGCGTTGCCACATAGGAGCAACATTCCAAGCGAGAAGTGGTGAGTTTCATTTCATAGAAATAGTAAATAAAACATGCAACACAATCGGACAAGCATTAGCACACAAACACCGTAAAGATTCAAGCAATTTCATCAATGGTCATACACACCCAAACAAACACCGATTACATATGCAAGTGCATGAGAATGCGACCAACGCCAAGGGCATATGCATGTGGATCCATCACCAAAAAGGCCCGAAGGCATTCACCAATCACCAAAAAGCCCGAAGGCATTCACCAAAGATATTTTATGAGGCCGAGGCCTATTCACCGAAAATAATGCACATGCCTATGCGACGCATGACTATGCAACACCACACCAAAACAACAACGATAATAGCACACCGAATATTCACCAATAATTTTATTTGCACCCAATCACCAATAGGGGTCATAGACCCTTAATCACCCAAATAAACTCACCGTTAATCCCATCACCATTAGAAACAACCACCATAGCTAATGCCCCACCAAAAGGACCAATTCAACATCATAATAATTATTTTTGGCACCTAGGGACTAATTTCACACCATAGTATTTATTTTAGCACCTAGGGATTAATTTAGCACCATAATATTTATTTTAGCACACGGTTTTGAAAGATCCCCACTGGAGGCGCGCACACTGGCGCGCAGAAGAGAGGCGCGCAGGAAGGCGCGCGGGTAGGTCGCTCTAACTCTCAAAGTTTCTGTCCTTCTGTGAGAGGTGTGCGCGCGAGGTTACGCTGGCAGGACGCCAGCGTAGCAAGATGGCGCGCAAGTCACGTATGTCACATACCCAGCGCCATTTCCGAAATCGCGCCCCCTCCCTGTCCGCACTTCACGCACACAAAGACCACGAAACCACACACAGGGCGCCATTTTCGAGGAATTTGGCGCCCTTCTTCCTGTCTGCTACACCAAAGACACACCATATCCCACTGGCGGCACTCTCAGCGCCATTTTCAATGGGAATTGGCGCCTCCCTCTCTCCCACTGCACAAACCCACACCGACACGCTCCAACTCACTCACGGGCGCCATTTCGGGAAATTGGCGCCCTCTCTCTGCGCTGCACGCAAAACACGCGCAAAACATACACAATACACACACAGGCGCCATTTTGGGGATTTTGGCGCCCCCTCACCCATTTATGTATTTTCCTCCTTATGCACTAACAACAACCTATACCCATTTTCTAGGCCCAACCAAAGAACATGTATGTATCTTTAAAACTCAGACAGCACATATACAGTGGTAAACGCAAAAACAGCAGCACATATATATTTTATAACACCTTGACAGCAACTTATACATGTTAAGAAACAGGACAAGAAAGATGTATGGTTGATAAACCAAAGAAACAAAGAACATATATAATTTATACTACAGCAACCGCATATATATATATATTCAGAAGACAGTACCACAGCAACACACCTAATTTATACAATGTTTTCTATAATTTGAAAAACGCACCAATTCACCCTCCATGACCCAATACTCAATCCTATGGTCCCATGTTTTAGAGACTATTGGCTATAAAAGGAAACTCCCCTTACCTGGAAAAAGCTTGCAACTTCGAACCCAACACCAAGCACCAAACGCAGAAGCTCCTCCCCTTCCCTTCGTAAGACAATTGAACGCCCTTATGGAGTGAGGAAACAACGGTGGAAGGGATGAGAGGATTGAAAAGGAACCAAACGTAACAAGAAAGGAAAAGGAAGGAAGGAGGATTGAAACTTACCAATTGAACGCTTGAGAAGAATCCTTCTTCTCCTTCGCTTCCTTGCTTGCCGTCGCACACACACACACTTCACGTTTTTTCAGTTTTCTTTTGCTTCTGAATTCCAGGGATTGGAACGCTCCATCATGGGGTTTAGGGTATTAGGAATGGGCTTGGGTCAATTAATTGACTTGGGCCCTAGTTGCACCCCCTAGATTATTTGATTCACCTCCTGAAATCAAAAGGACACTCCAATTTAATTATTTTATTAATCCAAATATAGTAACCCCTCAATAACTTAATTAAATAAATAATTAAATTATTTTAGGGCGTTACATTGGGCCTAACATTTGCAGCCCATCCGAATATTGGGTTGGCCCGACCCTGCCCATATACATCGTTTGGCCCGATGGGCCTGGGCGGGCCGGCCCAAACCCGGCCCATTGACAGCTCTACTGATACGTATGAAAAAACATTTGTTGAGAGAGTTCAACCCCTTAAATGAATTTCTGATACCTCAAATAGATTAGTCTCCACAATCACCTGGAGGATACCTTGATTTACAAAAAAATATATAAAAAAAAAAGACAAAACATTAAAATATAAAAGATAAAAAGGTGGAAAAAAAGGGACAAAAAACTGAAAAAAAGAAGAAGAAAAAAAGACAAAAAAAAAACAAAAAGAAAAGAAAAAAACCAAAAAAAAACGGGATTGGCGCGCATAGTAGACAAGCCGCATATATAATAGTGTATATATATATATATATATATAAAATTATTTATGACATGTGTCACCGCGACATTTCAATAAATATTTGTAATTACCCATCAGTTTTACCAAAACAATAGTATGTAACCCGTGCCATGCACGGGTTGAATTTGTGATTTTACTATTTATTAATTTAAAATATATAATAATTGTTGTGTATCTTGGTTAAAATGGTTTTCTTACAATTGAGTATATAATATTGTATGTTTATAAAATATTAATGTATTTTCTTGCATACCAAAGTAAAGTTTATCTGAAAGTTTTATTTAAAGTATTTCTGGTAGTTATGAAGTATGAAATAGGTGGTTATTGCTGAATGATAAATGCTTATATAAAAATACCGTGGTGTGTGTATAAATATATATATAAAATTAAGAAATACTGGAGGTATTTCTATACTGGAGCAATTGGTTGCCCAAGTGTATATATCCCCAATTTTATCTCGGTGTATGGTTTTCTTGTTCCAATATAGTTGCTTGCTACACACAAAATAAGAAATCGAGACTTTGAAGTGGGATCTTAGCTCAACTGCAGTTTGGACAAATCAGTGTTGGTCAATTAGGTTTTAAATAAAATGAAATACATTTTTCATATAGATTTGTTTTTTTTGAACAAAAAAAAAGCAGGCCGCATATGTATTATCTAAAGTTCCCTTTTTTCCACTAAATTATGCATTATTATTATTTTTGGCAAAAACTAAATTACATTAATTTAAACACCTAAAAATGTGAACGGGGTATTAAGGTTTATGTGAAAATAACCTGATTTTGACACAAGTAGAAGTGCTTAAGGTTTTTTTAGTAATACTTTAAGCATATATAATGAAATTGTCTTGTTAAAGCCAAAAATTGCGTTGACATGAAAACTGAAAAACCTCCTAAGAAGTAAATGTATCAGTTGTGCAGAGGAAAATATGGAAATTTGGTCATCCAGTTATTGTAGATTCACATTGAGGGTGATGACGACCAGTCAACCCAAAAGAGAGAAAGTAAAAGGTAGTTTGAAACTGAAATTGACTTTAAATTTTTTGGCTATGTCAGCTGATAAAGTGTTCATAATAGTATACTTCATTTGTGCAAATTAACACATAGGCGACATGGGAACAGGAGTAAGAAGGTTGGATAACACAACTGCCTTTGTGATCAAGATGAGATGCTAGATAACCAAAGGTACGTTTAAATAATTGTGTAGGTAAAATCTCATAAGAATGAAGCTCTACTCATATATGAAGTTCCCCGTACGAAATAAGCATCAGTTGTTGTGTACGACTTGAAAATCTAAACAATGTAAGCATTAAATTAAATTGTCGTATAGGTTAGACTGAATAAAGAATTAAAACCATATAAGAAGCAAGAGTCAACATCATGAGTGATGAAGGCCACATTTAACGATAAATAGTATGATGGGTACATGTCGGCAGGACCAGGTGACACATTAAACCATGTTTACGTGTTTTTAACCAATCCAAAGTCGAAATAAACCTTATAGCAGGAAGTCATCAGAGCAAATAAAATTGAGTTTACATGTAGTATTCACCAATGAGGTCATAATATGTTCATTTGACATGTTCAATGGGTGAACTCTATGCTCCGAGTGTTGTAAATAGTTCAGTGGTCTGGTGAAATATGTAGCCTACAAAAGAGAGATGAATTAAAAAAAGTAGTACACAACGGATTGACAGAGAATATTTGTTAGCGCAATGCTAATTTAAAGAGATAAAGAGACGATGCGATAGTACTTAGAATACGGTGATTAAAATTACAAAGAATAGCTTCGAAATAAGCATGAGAGACTAACAAACATTTTTTAATCTGGCTTTTTGGAAAAAAAAAACGACATTATGAATTCATACTTTGATTTATTTTAAGGTTAAGAATGCATGTTGTTATAGTATGACATTATTTTTGCAACAAACACCACTATTATTAAGAATTGTATGACAAATTTTTGTAAGTAAAAGTGACAAACTTGAGTAGAAGGAAGATACCTGTGTAATAAGAATCACTTTGACTAGGCATTTTAGGTTGCACTATGTATTATTATTTTGGTTTAATGCAAATTAAAATTAAAATTCTGACAGTTGTGTTTGTATAGGCATTTATGGTTGGATATTATTTGATTGTCTGAAATGGAGAAAGGTGAGAGAAGGAAGGATGTTGTCAAAGGAAGTCTTGTATTTGGACCCATAAATCAGTCAATAAAATTGGTGTGACAATATTTGATTAATGCTAAATAACTGAGATCCGATTTTTTTGGTTTTCTATGTAAGACAAAAGAATTTATTGGGAAATTGTAATGTGGCACCATGTGTCTCGTATACTAATTAGCTGATTTTTTTGAGAAAAGGCAAGGAAACTATGGAAGGAAGATTAGTATTATAATGTGCATTTAATATTATAACAATTATTATAATGTTCATTAAATAGGGAATGTGCGTTAATATTATAACAGTTATTAGAACAATTATTATAATGTGCATTTAATATTATACAGTGCAATAGGATCCATATTTATTTTTCGTAATGAAAGGAGATTATATGCATATTGACCATAATTCTATAGGGCTATTGAATGTTAAAAAATTGGTTCAACGTGTAATGAGGTTTGGATAAACTGTTGGCGAAAATCAACCAATTAAATGATGCCATGTGTATTATTATTGTACCGAACCTATGCGCAATCGACACGTTATCCCGGAGCTAATATTTTATTCACAATTGTATGATAGGAGATTCATTATGACATAACATATATTACTTGGATCCAAAATTACTGGATACATCAAAACCATGATATATTGGTATTTCTTCACTAATTGTAAACATTAGAATACAAAAATATTTAATAGTAATCTAATTCTATAAAACACATATTGTCAATCAAATATATTATATGTGAAGCTTGGTTAACTTGTTAACGATTTATATATCATATGATACTTAATAATTAGATAGTTTAATAATATATTGCATACACGTGAATCACACGATTCATACACACTAGATTGCTAGTGCCAATGAAGATTGACTTAGCTGGTAAGGAGTTGACGCATGTCCCACAAGGTCGTGGGTTCAACTCCCACTGTCGATGTGAGAACCTAATTAGTGGATGAACCGTAAGTACCTCTCTAAGCGTTCAAAGAGTCTTGAGGCCTGCCTTGAGCCTGGTGAACCCTCGGAGCCCAACTCACCTAAACTTTCTTCAATAAAAAAAATTGCTAGTTTACGTGATATCAATTCAGCTATTATAAACTGGTTTATCTATTATTTGCAAGCTTAAATGTTATTTATTAAATTTCAACAAAAAAAGCCATAGTTGAAAATTGCAATGTGATAGCACAAAATCTCTCACCTAACAAGGTAAGTTATAAATTCCTCCTAGCCTATAACCAAAGCAGCACCCCTAACGCTAACGAATTGCTCATCATCATCATCATCATCATCATCATCATATTAGTCGGTTACAAACAACCTCATTAGGTAGTCTTCCACAATCTAACACCAAACTCTTATGAAGTGAACATGCCCACCATACACAAAAAGCCATAATTAGTATGAAGTTTGTTCAAAAAATAAACTAATTTATGAAGTGCGCTTTTTAGTGTTCTTAAAACAAGGTTAAAATATTATTTTTGTTCTCTTATATAATTATTTCAAATTTAAATTTTCTTTTCAATTTAAATTTAAATGGGAACGACCACATAAATATTGATTAAATGGTAAATTCTAATTTCTAAGGTACACATAAAAAAAGATGGGTGCCAATACCCAATGAGTTGAAGAGAAACCTAAAAATATTGTTTTAAAATAATTGATTAGTTTAAAAGAAAAAAATTGATGTGCTGGTGTTGGAAAAAACATGTGCAAGTATACACAGTCCAAAACAAGTAGTATAAAAGATCGAACCCACAGAGATTGAAAAACTCTCTTTTAAAATTCAATATAAAGTAATAGCGTGTAAGGTAACCAAATAACAATTTATAGTGGAGTTGGTGTTATCACAATCAAGTTAGTAAAAACTAAAAGTGCAAGTATTTGTAGTGCAATTGAGAAAAACTAGTTGGAATGTCTTCATCAAGTAACTTACCTTTAAGTGTTTGATGCAGTTGCATTGAATGTTGTTGCATTAGCTATGTGTCTTTCAGTCACTTTCTTCAGAGTTTCATTACAAGCTTCCTATGTCTAGGCATGCTAAATAGGTTCACTCTTGCCTCTTAAGTACCCACTGTATCACCCTATGGACTATACTATTCTATGTCTAGGTCTTAGCATGGTCTGCACAAAGTTTCTTTTATGTAAAACACTTACCCATATTAGTTATTAAGTTCTTAATTGTAAGTCATGTCTGCTCTTACAAATCTACTTATTCTAAGTGATCAATCTCAAAATAAGTGTTGAAAGTATTATCAAACAAGAACTAAAGTGCAAACATTACATACATGCATCATACTTACTTAAAAGCTCATTAAATGATTAGAACATTCCAACTAAGAGAGATTTAGCTCATAATAGACATTGCAAGGTAAATATAAACTGCATAGAACATGTTTATATAATTGAAATCACAAAAGAGAAACAACAAGATAGATATTACACAAGTTGTAGCCCTTTGCACGAGTTCTTCTTGCAATGCACTAGCATTACTCCTTAGCACTATGCAAACACTATGAAATCGAAGTAAGGATGGTTTGTTAATTCCTTCCTTTCCCTCTTACAAAATAGAAACTAACTATGTATATTGAAATTTTAATCTAACTTATGGTTTGTGATATATTTCCAAATGAAGATGTGAGATCCTTTTATAGTTTTCAAGAGAGGTGCTTCCTTCCTTCATGTTGAAGTAATCTTGAGAGGATGAGTTGTAGTTACTTTTCAGAAGTTGTTCCCCAAGGTGATATCTTCAATCAAGTGCATAGGGAGGTCTAATGATGTATGAACATGTGTCCCTATGTTGATGACTCTTCAAAGCTATCTTCAAAGCTATGTGGGAATGGTAGGCGCCGAAATATAAAGTGGTTTTGCTTTAGGGGACCAAACATGAGGTCAGCAATGCAAGTGGATGAGCAAGTGGCTAGCTGCTCTCTCCAAGTAATGCAGATGTAGTGCAGGATCAATGCAGTAGCATTGATGCAGAAGCATCTGTAGACTGCACTGAATAAAAACATCAAACATACCACAATATATCCAAAATGACCTATTAACAACTATAACTATGTCAAACACTCAAGTTATCATATAGCACACAAAATACTATATAAACTCCTTATCTTTACTTGAAAGAGAGCAATTTACTAAGTTTAAACATATGAATAACTCTATATAAAATAGAGTATCATGTGCCATTATCCAAGTGATTAAAGAATTAAGGAGCCATTTAAAAGAAGGTAATGATTAATTAATCTAGCAAATTGTTTCTCATGAAGTAATTGTTTTGATCGGTTAGTAAATCTCTATGTTGTTGTTTTTTTTGAGCTTTTTCCGCAAAACATGCACCGTTCCCATTTCTTTTTAATATAAATCTGACTTTCATTAGTTTTCACGAAGAAATTTCTTGCGATGAATAACATTTTTCTTAAAAGAAACAAATAGAAAAGAGATCAACTTAAAACCTATGCAAGCGTATGATTTGAAACCTATTTTTTGACGGTGGAATGCTGCGTCGAACCAAAACCTATAGTCTTTAGCTTCAAGACCATATATTCTTTAAAACCTTACATCGCAAAGTCAAAACAAACTGTAAATGTTATGTTGATATCGAAAGATGTATATAAAACCACAACACTCTACTTTTCCCTCCCTATCTATCCACACATTATATGTAATAACCTGGGTAATGACATAACCCGTATCAAAAACCTTTTGTGTTGCTCCTGGGAGGTAAATATTCAACATGTTTTCCTTGAAGCTAACTTCTGTGCTGATTTAATGACTAAGCTTAGTATTGAAGACCCAAGATCCGTATCCTTTAGTTGATGCGCCTCCTCGAGCTTTGATTCATCTGCTCCATGCACATGCTAGTAGTGTGTCTTTTGTTAGGTAGTAGTTTTCTTTCTTTTTTCCCCCTCTTAACCAAAAAAAGCACTTAAATACTAAACCATCTCTAATAAACACAAAAAAAATCTCTAACAAACACAAAAAGAACTTAAAAAATAAAATAGAAATAACAAATTAAAAGTATAGTTTATAAAAAAAAAGCAAATTATTATATTTTCACTCACCTGGTTCAGACGCAACCAGAAAAAGAAGAAGCAACTTTTCGGTCGACATCCCAACTGAAGGGAACACTCTTCATTCACACCCAAAACTAAACAAATCAAAAAAACGAACCTTTTTTTCACTCTTAACACTCACTCCATCACACCCTTTACATTATTCTTCTTCATTTTCAAGTTCATTTCCAAAAACATCACACTTTCACGTGTTTCAAGAGTTGTTCACAAGACTCTAGAAGCTTTTTCTTAATAGCCTCACTCAAATCCCGCTTTTTCTTTCCACTTTAGGGGTTTGTATTTGTAAATTGTATTGCTTTGTAGGTTGTAGATGATAGTTTTCCATGTAATTGTTCAATTCTTTCAAGTGGGGTTGTGAATTTTTGAATTGTGATTATTGGGTTTCTTTCTATGGATCTAATGGATCTTCTATTGCTGAGTGCTACAATTTTCAAGTGAATGTCAAAGTTTTGTTTTTTATGATTTGATTCAGCTGTTGAATAAGTTTAAAATGGTGGGTAAGTTTTAGTTTTAAAAGGGTTGGTGTGCAAAATGAAGAAGAAGGTGATTCAACAGCATAAATGGAAGAAGAAGCTTTTTGTTTTGATCTTGTTGGTGGTGGTGGTTTGTTTTGGGAGCTTGTTGTTTATGCAGATGCAGTATACTGAAGTTATGGGGTTTAGTTCATTGCAACGCCAATTTGTTTCGAAATCTAAGGTTCAGAAGCCTAAGATTGCTTTTCTCTTCATTGCACGGAATAGACTTCCTTTAGAATTGGTTTGGGATGCATTCTTCCGGGTACATTCTTTTCTTTTCTTTCAATTACTATTAATATCTATTCTTAATTTTGCATTTGTTTTTTACTTGTGTGTGGACTTGGGTCTTTATGGATTGACTTATTTAAGCTTATCTACTGGCATTATTACTTTGAGACTGTTTGAGACAAGTTATGACATGTATATAAGATGTTTTCAGCTTATTTACATAAAATTTTCAGGATAGTTTATGAAAACAACTTATAAGTTATATGAAAACAGTTTGACTTATTTAAACATAAGGGTTTAATTAAGCTGTTTATCCAAATAGGACATTGTTAATTAGTAGTTGCTCTGAGGTAGGGTGCAACAATTGTGGTTAGTTTCCACTTAAATAATTAATCAAATCAAAGCCTCTATGTTTCTTTTTCCCAATTTAGAATTTGTGATACTTTGAATTTGAACTGCCATTGGATAATACTTGGGAGGTCAGGAAGAGGATAGTACTTGGGAGGTGCTTTGTGCTTATGTTACTTTACTGCACTATTGAGAATAGTGGATGCTTTAAATGTAGTACTTTCAACAATCATTGATTAAGGTGAGGTGCAATTGCTTATGGATTGATCTGTACTAGACCGTCCGTAGGGTAGAGCTGAAGATGAGTCTGTGCCTGTTGATCACCTTCAGCAGTCCAGCCGGGTGTACCTGCAATTGCACTCCGACGCCCAAGTCAGTGGGGTGAGTAAAAAGCAGGAAATGACGTATGGGTCAAAAGAATTACTTTGTCAGTGGTGGACCCCTATGTATACTGTTGAGTGGTTGATCAGTAGTCGTTGGATCAGTACGGAGCGATCCGGGCCGTTGGGTTTAGGGCATGCGAGCGCTGGCCAGCTCCTCCCACAGATTGGGCTGAGTTGTATTCTCTTGAGTAGGTTGGGCCTTCGGCCTAGTCCAGAACATGGATAGATGATCATTTTTGTTTTGTGCATTGGCTTATGCATTGTTATTTGAGAAGCTTCATGAATATAGACGTTAGTAAGCCAAATAGTAATTCTTCCTTTCTAGATCTTAGGCGTGTGTTCATGGAGTTATATCAGAAGGAAACTTTGGTTCTATTTTATTTTTTTTGAAATTTTACATTGCCAAGTGCTTTGGGGATGAACAAAAACTCAAGAAGGATGTTGACCACACCAACCTGGTGAAGCATCTTTCTCAACAAACATGAGATGAGACTATATAAACTTGTAGTGCTCCTAAAATGTAAAGTAAAATAACTAAATCTACACTGAGACACTAAAGTCGAGTCTCATCATCTGTAAGGCCTAGTAGCACAACTGGCAAAGCTGATAGTTGTTAGACTAGACATTTGCCGTGGTTACCTTGGTTCAAACCTAAGATCTTCACTTTGCATGTGCGAGTTTACGGATGGTGCTTGCCACTCCATCTGCAGACAAGACTCATCATCATTGGAAACTGATTTTGGTAAGAGCAGGTTCACCTTGCTTGTCATACATACCAACTTTTCTCATTAATTAATGCAACCTTCCATAACTTACTAACTTGATGCTCTTGTCAAAAAAAAAAACGTGATGCTAAGATACCCCCATCTTTGGTTAAATTAGTTGCTATATATTCTCTCCTTTTCTCTACAACTATTGGGAAAGGCATGCTTATGTAAAAGTGTTGATAATACATGCGTAGTTGTTGATTGCCATTAGTGTTTTGAAAAAATACTGAGAAATAATCAGCTTATTAATTATTTGTAATTTCATAAGATGCTTCTTGTTTACTATTGAAGTGTAGTATTGCTTACAGAAATATTTATGCTGTATTTTCAGGGAGGCAATAACAAATTCTCAATTTTCGTCCACCCAAGACCAGGGTTTATACTCAACAAGGCAACAACTAGATCAACATATTTTTTGAATCGCCAAGTTAATAATAGCATACAGGTTGTTCCTCACTCTTTATTTTGTACAGAATTTGATATATTTTCAACTATATGCTTCATAACATTTAAATCCATGTGATATATTCTCAGGTAGATTGGGGAGAAGCAAGCATGATAGAGGCTGAGCGCATTTTACTTCGACATGCGCTTGTTGATCCTTTAAATGACCGCTTTGTTTTCCTCTCAGATAGGTGAGGGTATAATTTTGTCAACAGCTATCAACTTTTCATCATTATGCTTAATAATTTGATCAAAGAAATTGTGTTGATATTTCTATACTTTTGAGCCTAGCATCTCACTATATTTCAGTTGATTGATCTTTTTTCAGCTGTATACCTTTATACAACTTCAGCTACACATACGACTACATCATGTCAACCTCAACTAGTTTCGTCGATAGGTGAGGATACATTCAGGTCTTATGCTCTAGCACATTGGGGTCTGTATGAAATTGACTTAGTTATTTGTCGTTTTCAAAATTCAATGTCACATTAACTTCTTTTTTTGTCAACTATACGCTTAACTATTTATTGTGGAGAAAGAAATATGTGCAATAGAATAATGAGAAGTAAAGGGTATCAAAACTTCTTGGGGATTATATCTTCAAGAGCTGTGAAGCACAGACATACACTAGACACAACACTGACACAGACACAACACAGACACAGACACGTAGACACCGGTTTTAATTTGAAAAATGCAGATAATTGAAGTGTCGATATCAGTGTTCGACATGACACATGTCGGACACCAGATACGTCTTCAACCTGAAGTGCTTAGCTTGCATATTGACAAAAACTATTGTTAATTGATTATATGTTATCACTTATCACTATTTGTTAGTTTTGTTTAATTTACATGTTTAGTTATTTTTGCAACAATATTGTTATGATTGTGCCGTAAAAATATATGCAGCTTCGCGGACACAAAAGATGGTCGGTACAACCCAAAAATGAATCCAGTTATTCCTGTAAATAACTGGAGAAAAGGATCTCAGGTAAAAGTCTAATGCAGTGCTTAATTTACTATAAGTTCATTCATTCTGGAACTTTAAATAACATGCATTGCCAAATATTTCTATCTTATTTCTTTTTTCTGTTTATATATTTCTCCTGCAGTGGGGTGTTCTGACCAGAAAGCATGCCCAGGTTGTAGTGGAGGATGAAACTGTCCTTCCTATGTTTCAAAAATATTGCAAGGTAATGGTTTACATTCTTCATTGATAAACTTTCTTTCAAGAGTGCTGTCACAAGCATCATGTAAACATGCTCTTAAATCTCTCTCAAGTTTTCATTGAAAATATTGAACTCTTATTCAAAGAAAGTTGTACATCTATGAGGATCATATCCCTTAGAAAATGTGACAAATTTCTTGGTAAAAGTTGTAGGCTATGAAGCACCGACACAGACACTGACACGGATATGTAGACACCGATTTTAATTTGTAAATTGGAAGTAATTGAAGTGTTAGCGTCAGTGCCTGACACGACATGTGTTGGACACCTGACACGTCATCAACCAAAAGTGTCGGTGCTTCAGAGGTTGTAGGGAATATTTCTTTCCATTTTTTGTTGTTTCTTTTATGCTGAGAGCCTCATTCTTTTCACCTCCATTTCTCTTACCTATATGAATATTTAATAATGCAGAAAAAGCCATTGCCAGAATTTTGGAGGGATCAACACATTGTAAGTGCTCTATATACCAGCAAAATTTATTCGAAGATGTCCTCATTTTACTATATTAGCCTCAATCAATCATTTTTTTACCGAAATCATATCTTCTGCTCAGAAAATATCGCGAAGTATTTGGATAAATGACTTTGAGTTGATACATGATGCCAATTAGATTGTTGCAAGCAAATTATATGAACAGATGAAGTAACACTTGTTGTGTACAATTTTTATTGCAGCCTGCTGACACTTCTAAGATTCATAATTGTATACCAGATGAACACTATGTTCAAACATTACTAGCTGTAAGGATTTTTTCTTTTCCTCCTTCATTCTATAAAAACCCGGGAAAACGACCTGGAGCAGAGCTTCTGTCCACTCCCAATGATCGTATCGCTCCTGCGTGCGCTCCCTGCCGCTCCTGTGCAATTTGCGCTTCTATGCAGGTGTGGGAGCGCCGGAGGGCTATAACTTAAGTTCGTAAGAGCAGTCGCTCCTACACTCAGAAGCACGATCTTGACTACCATGGAGCTTGTTTAGTGTTACATTTTTTAATGTGATCACCATGTTAGTTTTAATTTACGGTTTTTTGTGTGTTTTCCGTTACCAAATGTAGCAAAAAGGACTTGAAGGAGAGCTCACAAGAAGATCACTTACACATACTGCTTGGGATATTTCCAACTCCAAGGATCGTGGGCGCCGGGGATGGCATCCGGTGACTTACAAGGTTTCAGATGCTACACCCATGCTTATAAAATTCATAAAGGTTTGAACCTTTTACTAAACTTCCACTGCGAAATCAATTTTCATTCTATGATGATTCCTTACACACTTCAGAACATGAGCATTTAGGGATAGATGTTGTGTTGGTGGGTTATTGATTGATTTTAAACAATCCCACGTCAGAGGCGATATGGTCCGCAAAAGCGTTTATAAGTGTTATGCATCCCTAACCTTACAATCGGTCTTGTAAAGGTTGAGTTAGGCCCAAACCAAAATCTTGGATAGAATATGAGCCTATCCGAGGTCTATTGGGTTGGGTCACCCGCTATCGGGCCTCTCAGTTCACCTCGGCATGAGGGGATATGTTGAGAGTCCAACATCGGGATATGTTATACACCTGAAAAAGTCTTTTTAAGTGGGAGGTATCTCTCATCTTACAAGTTGGTTTTGCAGGTCGCAATTTTTGGAAGGCATATAAAATAAAGTGCGTGTATTTTACATTAATGAAAGAAAAAAAGTATAAGTTTTGATGATTGATTTGCAGGAAATAGATAATATATATTATGAGACAGAATACAGAAGAGAATGGTGCAGCAGCAAGGGAAAACCATCCACTTGTTTCCTTTTTGCAAGAAAATTTACTCGGACTGCCGGTTTACGCCTTCTTAACATGGTAAGAGAAAGTGTGGCATTTTCAGTTTCTTCTATATGAGTATTATTGCTAGTGTAGCTTATTAATAATTTTCTTCTTTTTTCTATTTGATAGTCTGTTCTGGGAGATTTCAGTTAAGAGAACAAAATAGTCATTGCCAGAAGCTGAACTGAAGAAGCAGAATATGTACTTAGTAAAGAAATAAGAGGGAGAGAGAGAGAGAAGAGAAGAGAATAAAGTAAAAAGCAGCTGAAGATTATTGATGACCATACGGATTTGTAAAATGAATTGTAGTATAATTAGAAAATTAAAAAAGAGTGTTTGTGATGTATATGTACTGTATTCTTTTTCAGAATAATTTTGGGATATTCATGATTCATGAAAGACAATCCCTCATGATAAAAAAGAAGATAGTTAACTGGAGATTTACCAACATGTCTGATGTCTCACAAAACATAAATCCCAGATCTGGATCTTATGCTGCGCGTAGAATGATGTTGTGCAATGAGGATCGTCAGATCTAGAGTGAGAAGTGCTCTCTCTCTAAATCTGACGGTCATTGCTAGCACAACGCCATTTTGCGTGCTATGGAAGATCCGTGCTCCATAAATCACTTATATGTCAAAAATCTTTAATTAAGTGTGTTTGGTTCTACGGTGGAGAGAATTGATTCTGGCAGAATTAATTTTGTAGAACTGATTTTGGTTAAAAGTGAGTTGAATGTGACATGATTTTTGTTTGAGCACTTTTTCTGAAAAAGTGATTTTTGTTGATCACTGTTGTTTGGATAGATTGGATTATAATTACTTTTAGGTCTATTTACGCTGTCAGTGAGAACTTTAGCCAGAATCAATTCTAGTTGGACGTAGAAGCTAGAAATAGTTGCTTCAACTAGAATCAATTTTAGAAGCCAAAATCAATTTTCAATGCAGTTACCAAACACCCTGAAACAAAAGCAAAATCACGAAAGTGGAAGGCAAAAGTTCTTTTGCACCTCTCCACCGCTAAACTAAACGGACCCTAAATTACTAGCAGTTTCTGCAATCCTTGAATTGTAAAGAATCAACAACTGTCCCTTACTATATTACTAACATAACATGTCACCGTCCATCGATTTGTAGTAGATATCTTTGGTAGTTTTAAACAAGTAGCTTGTTGCACGTTATTGAAGGCTCTAACTGCCAATTGTTAATGTGATTGTTACAGTTTCTTATTGGTTCTTTTTCAACCAAGCTCTTGACTTTAGCGTATTAACCTTTTCCCACCGACATGATTTAATTATCTTATCCATTCATTTGAGAATGCCATGTGCCCCAACTCCCAAGTCCAACCTTCAGTCCCTTTCACCTTAGCCTTCTTGACTCTTGACAAAACAACTGTTCTTAACGTATTCTAACCGTTACTAACAACCTCTCATCCTCCAAGCCACGTGCCCTTCTTTGTATATATATATTTTTTTAAAAAAAACAAATTAAAACTTTTGAGGAGAAATTTGCATAGCTGCAGTGTAATTTTATTTGGGCTCGAGACAAGTCTCTACAATCATAGCGTAGAGAAGGCACAGGTTTAAACACAAAAAACTACTAGTATACTGTATTTGGCAAAGTGAAGCTGTTAGCTTATGAATAGACGGAGTTACAATTGTTACCTGAAACTTACAAACAACTACACGGTCCGTAATTAAAATTCATTAAATGATATCAAACCTAACGATTTCAACATTTTCTAGTAGAGTTAGGCCTTATGAATAGTTTTTTTTCTTTGACGTGGGCCTTATGGTTATGGATAACATTTTGGGTTTTTTTTTTGCACCCCCACCCCATCCCCATAAACCCCCACCCACACCGAAAACCCAAAACGCCTTTCCAAAACGTATTTTTTTACAAAATTTGACCAATCGTATATACACCGGGGGTATATATACGACCCTATGCATTTAGGCATCGTATATACACCCCCAAGGCGTATATACGATTGGAAATCCTCATTTTAATCGTATATACGCCTTGGGAGGTGTATATACGATGCTAAAAAATAGGGTCGTATATATACCCCCTCGTGTGTATATACGACCCCATTGTATTTTTTTAAATTTTTTTAAGTCAAATAAAAATTATATAAGTCCGAAAATAGGTTTTGTGTGTAGTTCGTTAAACGCGATTTATGTTATACGTCGAACGAATAATTTAGGCTAAAAATCGGTTTTCGGCAACATACTCCGATCGTAATGAAACCACAACTATTAAATCCAAAAAAATCAAGAATCAAGACTCCCTGTAGAAGGGATTTCTTATGGGACTACGGCCTCAAAATCCCAAATTCCATCGTTTACTATTTTTTACGATTTTTTAATTTTCCATAGTCTCCAAAAATCTAAAAAAATTTGTATAGCCTTATTTTGGTTTTGTTAGATTTTTAGTGGTGTTTTTATAATTTTTTGGAGTAGTTTTGACTATTTAACGAATTTTTAAGCGCTTTTAAGTAATAAAAATTAAAACAAATTATTAAAAAAATAAAAAGGGCATCGTATATACCCTTTTGAAAGACGTATATACGATTGAACAAAATAAATATCGATATACGTGCATCTAAAGCAGTATATACGATTTATTTATTTTTTTAAAAAAAATTAAATTTCAAAGGACATTTTTGAGTTTTTGTTATTGGGTGGGGGTTTATAGGATGGGGTGGGGGTCCAAAAAAAAAAAGACCCTAACATTTTCTCCCTCCCACCCCAAGCAGCTTCCGTTGTCTTGCCAAAAGAAAAGTAGAAAAAGAAAAAATATTTAGATCCAAATAAAAAAAAGAAAGCGATCTAAAGAAATAATAGTAGGACCGTCATTGTGTCAAAAAAATAAAATAGTAGGACCCTTCATCCTTGGCAATGCAAAATATATCGAAGAAGATCTCTATCATTAAGTTTTATCAAAGAAATTATATTATTAATTATTACTAATAAATTTCAGGAGCATCTAAATAAACTTTTTACGCATATATATCAATTATGAAGACAAAATTAAGGAGAAATATTTTCAAACCATTAATGGTAAATCTCATCACTAATTGACCTATTAAAAAACGGCTAAAATTCATTACTGATTTTTTTTTTTGACAAGAACTCGTTACTCATTTTAAACTATCCTTTTTTTTTAGAAAAAGCATTTAAATTAAATTATCCTAATTAAAAGGCTAAAACCCATCACTAATTGGCCTATACAAAATATGATTTCCCAGTTTGTAACAAAATCAAAAATAAATTTTTTAAAATTGAGTTAAAAAACAAAAAACAAAATTAAAAAGATGACATCATACAATATTTTCAAACCAATTAAAAGAAGACAAGATATACCAATTAAAAATAAAAATTTCAAAAGTAGAACAAACCGACCAACTGCTTCACCTGAATTTCCTTGTGGCCCCACTGAATTGATTGCATGATATTCCCCTATAAATACACACCATATATTCTTCCTTCAAATCCTCAACAATTATCAAGCAATATTCGATTCACTTTATCAATTCTCATCAAAAACAAATCTCTTCAGATTCTATCTCTAGTTTTATTCCATATACATCACTTCACTATATATATTCCATCTTCATTCATCGACTCTCATTCACCAATTTTCTAATTCTTCTCCTTCCTATTTTCTCACACTAGGTAAACATCATGGCTACTTCATCCACTTTGAGCAAACTAAACTCCGAAATCACCAAACACCTTAATGGCTTCCACAACTCTCCTCCTTCACCTTTCACCCTATCTGAGTCAACCCTAACAGTTAACGGTCACGTCATCCTCTCTGAAGTTCCTGAAAACATCACCATCACCACAACCACCATCACCAATGCTGGCACCTTCCTTGGCTTCAAAGCCACTGAACCCAAAAGCCGCCACGTGGCACCCCTTGGAAAACTCAAAAACATCAACTTCACTAGCATCTTTCGGTTCAAAGTTTGGTGGACCACTCTTTGGACCGGTTCCAATGGCCAAGACCTAGAAACCGAAACTCAATTCCTCTTGCTCCAAAACTCCGACCCGGTTTCTAAATCGGATTCGGGCCGCCCTTATGTTCTCTTTCTCCCGATCATTGAGGGTCAATTTCGTGCATCATTACAACCTGGTTCAGACGACAACATCGATGTATGCGTTGAAAGTGGGTCAACTACAGTAACTGGATCACAATACGATGCGGTTGTCTACATCCATGCTGGATCTGATCCGTTCAAACTCGTAAAAGAAGCAACACGTGTAGTTCGGGCCCACTTAGGAACATTTAAGCTTCTAGAAGAAAAAACAGTTCCAGGAATAGCAGAGAAATTTGGATGGTGTACATGGGATGCATTTTACCTTAAGGTACACCCTCGTGGCGTTTACGAGGGTGTGAAAGGATTAGAAGAAGGTGGGTGCCCACCGGGCTTTGTTTTAATCGATGATGGTTGGCAATCTATAGCACACGATGAGGATGATGCAGCTAAAGAAGGTGTTGATCGAACGGCAGCCGGTGAACAAATGCCATGTAGGTTAACAAAATTTGAAGAGAATTACAAGTTTAGAGATTATAAAGAAAAAGGGTTAGGTGGATTTGTGAAGGAATTGAAAGAAGGGTTTAAGAGTGTTGAATATGTGTATGTGTGGCATGCTTTGTGTGGTTATTGGGGTGGGATTAGACCTAATGTTGAAGGAATGCCTATGGCTATTGTTGAAAGGCCAAAATTGTCAATTGGGTTAGAAGGTACTATGGAGGATTTGGCTGTGGATAAGATTGTTAATAATGGTGTTGGGTTAGTTCCACCAAATTTGGTTGAAAAAATGTATGAAGGAATTCACTCTCATCTAGAGAATGCTGGAATTGATGGGGTCAAAGTTGATGTTATCCATGTAAGTCCTTCTCTTCAAGACTTCAACTTTTATTAAGTTCTAATTTTTTTTGTTATATGTAAAATAATGTTTTGTTTGAATATTTTTATGAAAATCATAAAAAATTATTTTTAGGTGGATGATGGAAATAAGGTGTGCAGTTACATTATAAATTTATTTTTTGTATTTTTGTATTATCCAAAAAAATTATTTATTTATTTGTCAAAAAAGATTTATTTTAACCTCCTTTGTGGTCAATTTTAGAATATATTTTGTGGGTATAATTTTTTTTAGCATTGTTGAGAGTATTTTATTATTTGAGGATTATAATATTCTGTTTTTTTTGACAAAACTTTTTTCTGTTTTTGTTTTGGTCGGCACGTTATCTGTTTTTGAAACACTTTTTGTTTATTCTATTACAACTACCCACCCCCCCCCCCCCCCCTTTTTTTGAAGCAATTACAACTACCCCTTTAAATAAATAACTCAACTAATGTTTATTCAGTAAAGTATTTTAAAAAAAATCTTAATTAAGCTACTTTGAAATATTTATTGAAATGAACATTACAAATTATTTTTAATAATCTTGTATTAGTAGTGTTTTGACATTTTCTTTTTGGTTGATGAATTGGACCTCTTTGAAACAGTTACTAGAGATGGTGAGTGAAAAGTATGGTGGTAGAGTTGATTTAGCAAAAGCATATTACAAGGCTTTAACAGCTTCAGTTAGAAAACATTTCAAAGGTGATGGTGTCATTGCCAGCATGGAACATTGCAACGATTTTATGTTACTTGGAACTGAAGCCATATCTCTTGGTCGTGTCGGTATGTCACATAATAACACATTATTTTTTATCAGTAGAAATATAACTTAGCACCTCGAAATTTACAACACTCACTCTGTACACTAACCACTTGTGCTAGATCCTGATGGTATCACATATGACACATTAGTACATTAACCTAATTTTCCTACCTTAGTTAACATACACAATTGTCACAACAAAACATAACATAAAAATACTAATTTTATGGTTTCTGATTGAAATAGGTGATGATTTCTGGTGCACTGATCCTTATGGTGATCCAAATGGTACATATTGGTTACAAGGGTGTCACATGGTGCATTGTGCCTATAACAGTTTGTGGATGGGCAATTTCATTCAACCAGATTGGGACATGTTTCAGTCTACACATCCTCAGTTGTGCTTTTCATGCAAACTTCTAGAGCTATATCCGTGGTCCTATTTATGTTAGTGACACGCTTGGAAATCACAACTTTGATCTTCTAAAGACTCTAGCTTTGCCCGATGGTACTATCCTCAGATGTCAACACTATGCACTCCCAACTAGAGATTGTCTCTTTTCTGACCCTCTTCATGATGGCAAAACAATGCTCAAAATTTGGAACCTCAACAAGGTGAGCTTATTCATCCTAATTTCAATTTTCCATTCATTTCATTTTTGGTATATTCTAATTAATGAATTGACATGAAAAATGACTCTTTTACTATTTTACTATTAACTAAGAAGAAAATGTGCAGTTCATTCTTTACTAATTTGCATCAAAAGTATACTTCTATAATTATATTGCTTTGAAACAAATTGGTTACCAAAATAAGAGTTTTTTTAAAAAATGTTTGCGACCGTGATATGGGTCGTCACATGATGGTTATTGATGTCCTTGTGGATAGAATGTGACTAAAGCTGAGGCCGCATCAGTTGCAATTTGATGACAATTCTATGCAATATCAAAGATTGCGATGCGATTGTGACTTCAACCGAAATTTCAAACATTGATTAGTAGTCTAATATAATAACATAGTATTGAAACAAATTTTCAAATTGGACTAAAACCTAACAATGTTGTGTTTTTACTTTTGATACACAAAGATAATCGGAGTTCTTGGAGTGTTTAATCACAAGGAGGAGGATGGTTTCGCAAATTAGGTCAAACAAATGTGTCTTTGAGTTTTCTCATATGGTATCAACAAAGATCAATATCAAAGACATTGAATGGAACAATGGAAAGAATCCAATTTCCATTGAAGGAGTGCAAATTTTTGTCTTATATTTCAACCAAGCTAAGAAGCTCAAACTATTCTCATCATCCGACATCAAGAAATTTCGTTGGAGCCATTCAATTTTGAGCTTGTGACGGTTTCTCCCGCACTATTTTTTCTAGCAAGTCGTTGCAATTTGCTCCTATTGGTTTGGTTAATATGCTTAACACTGTGGAGCAATTCACCCTTGGAATTTGATGAGGCTAAGAATTTGGTCCAAGTTGGAGTAAAAGGAAATGGTGAAATGAAAGTCTTTGCTTCAGAGAAACCAAGCACTTGCAAAATTGATGACAAAGAAGTTGATTTTGAATATGAAGATTCCATGGTTGTAATTCAAGTACCATGGCCTATTTCTTCAAAATTGTCCAATGTTCAGTATATATTCTGAGCATAGGATTTGACTATTAGACTTATGATGATTTTCTTTGGTTTTTTTTTTTTTATTTGGTTTTTTTTTAGTGAACAATGTTAAGTTAAGGGGGCTTTTTATCCCTTATTTGCATGGTTGATGACTTTGGTTTCTAGTTTTACCCTTCATATGAGAGAAGGGGAAGTAACTAAGTGATTTTATTATTATGTTATGAATTAAAGCAAGTTTCATTTTTTTAACTACTATTGAAGAATATTTTGAATCTCTATAACAATGTTTTCTCGCACAACACACAGTCACACATATATACCTATCTTTTTTTAACGACTATCATAAGAGGCAGAGACGGATTCAGAGAGCGTTCCCTGTGATAATACATTTTGTCTTTGTGATAATAAATTCTGTCTTAGTAGTAATACATCCCAAACATCCTGCCTTTGCGATCATACATTCTGTCTTAGTGTCCATCACGAACATCATCCTGTCTCACAGTAATACATTTTGTGTCTTAAGATCATTGAAAAAACATCCTATTTTTAATCTAGATCCGCCAGGCTAGGGTGATGGACTCCAGCTATTACCATAGAGTGTTATGTGTAAAAAAAAACACTAATTAAATCACTAATCTTTGAATTATACCATACACTAGTAATATTGGAGAATCAACAACTCTCCCTTATATTATAGTATCCCTTTTCCACCGACATGATTTAATTATCTTATTATCCATTTCTTCTTCAACTTAATTAATTTGAGAAAGCCATGTGCCCCGCCAATCCCCAACCTCGAGTCACTTTCAGTTCAGCCTTCACTCTTGACTCAACAATTGTTCTTGACGTATCCTACCCGTTACAAATCAACGATCAACCAACTTCTCATCATCATCCAAGCTCTTTATATATATATATATATATATATATATATATATTGGTACACAATAATGACTTTCTTTTTGACACCCACAATCAAACCATATATCCCCACAACTCCAAGAAAAGACTTATTTGCGCCTGAATTTTACACAAAATAGAATTATCTATTAAATAGATAAATCTATTTGCTAAAATTAAGACAACCGAATTATCTATTTGCACTGTTTGGTAAAAGTAGCGGATATCTGGATAAGATATCTGGATGAAATTTGCAATGGATAGCAGATGAAAATGAATTGATAATAAAGAATTGATGTGTTTGACAAAACTAATGGTTAATCCAATTGATAAATGTAAAATGACATAAATTGATATATTTATTTAATTCATGATTACATTTATTTAATAAGTATAGAGAAAAAATTTAAGAAAAAAAACAAGGGTAAAAATGTTAAAAAAAGTGAGACGCTTATTTCTAATGGTTTTGAAACGCTTATTGAAGTAGCGTTTTGAAAAACGTTAAATGCTAGTTTTGCCAATCGTAGTCTTAGTAGGTAATTCTGTTTTGAATTAAGAAAGTAATAAACGAAATTATGTATCAAATGTTACTTCCGTTATGAAATTTTTTTCACAACGTCATTATAGCTACTTCCGTCAGCTTTTTCTTTTTTTTTTTAACCAAACTTGCGTCAGCTACCAACATAAATATATGATATATCCGTTAGTTATATAGTTAATTCTGTTTTTACGTTTTTTTTGGATCAAACGGATTTACTAAAAAATAGATAAATCATTGTGTTAATTTTAATGCAACAGATTTATCTATTTGGTAGGTAAATTCATAGTGTTAATTTCACTACAGATTTATCTACCAAAAAGATAAATCCGACGACCAAAATTAACATCACACAGAATTATGTTAATTCCGACACCTATTTTTTTCAAAACGGAATTACCTCTTACGGCAAAGAATTCCGTAGTGCAAATTTTACAGGGATAAAATCGGTTTAAATTATTTGGTGGGGGTATTTTGTATGAGTGTGGGGGTAAAATGCTTCGTACAACCAACTAGCTACTCACTAGAACCCCCATACCACCCTTTATTTCCAAAATACCCCTGAATTTAAAACATTTTTTTTAAACATTAAGTACGGTTCGCTTGGCGTGTCGCAACTAACTCATAAGTGTGGTTCGACCATGCGTGCGCTGAACCGGTTCGCACTTGGCAGGGTCGAACCTCCCTGATTGTTGTTGGATATTGAATTGTTTAATTTTAACTGATTTTTAACGATTCGATTTATTCTTAGCTAACACTAGTATGGCTAACACTAGTTGTTTAATTTTAACGATTCGATTTATTCATTGCACGAATTGTTTTTTGACTTTTTGGTTTGTATGACTTGTTGCACTTATCTATAATAGGTGTGATCGAATGTGAGCCGTTGATTTGACCGTTGATTTAAAACGATCAGAACCGTTAAAATTATAACCGTTGGACACAATTTCCAAAAAATTTGAATTTTGGGCGCCAAACTGGACGGTGGCCACAGTTCGGCGCACGCTTGGTCGATCAAGTTCGCCCTTCACTTGATCGAACCTGGTCAAATTTGAATTTGGGTCAATTTGGGGTGTCTGACAATTGATTGACAAGTTCGCGCTGCATGCAAATCGGGCAATCAACCGTCGTACTTGTGAACCTTTCATAATCTTTAAATTTGGGGTGTCTGACAATTGATTGACAAGTTCGGCGCTTCCAGATGCAAACTGGGGCAATCAACCGTGCGCTGAACCTTTCATAATCTTTAAAAAAAAATAAAAACCAAATTTCATAAAGGCTTTTGGTCTTTTCACACCAAAAATGGTTTAGTAGTGTAGGTAGGTTGTCAGACAAGCATGGGCCCTAAAAAAAACCAAATTTATATTGCATAAGGGTTTGTATTGTTGTAATGGGCTGATTTCAGTGGCCCATTTTTCTTTCCTTTTGGGTATTATTTTTTGGACCCAACACCTATGCATTATACCCCTCAAAACCTCTGTGAAAAGACAAAATTACCCCTAAATTTTTCCCAAAACGGATTTATCGGTGTGAAAAATTAGACAACAAATTTATCTATTTGGTCGATAAATCCGTAGTCAAATATGCAAAACGAATTTATCTACTAAATAGATAAATTTGTTGGCTAAAATTAACACAACAGATTTATCTTTTTTTAGGTAATTTATTGGCCCAGTTTAAGCACACTTGCAATGCAACGGGGTAGGCTGGGCTAGCTCATTCTGTTGGGTGACCAGTTCAAATTTCGCCATAGATTTAAGGATAATTCCGACACCTTAATAATTAACAAAATTACCTTTGAAAAACTTAATTCTGTTTTGTTACAATTTTTTAAAATAATTTTAATTTCTCCATCAATTTATATCTGCTTTCGCTTTGTCGATTAAAATAGAAATTTCTAGTTGTGCAACGATTAAAACAAAAGAGACGACAAATGGGTAACATAAAACATAAATCCAAAGAAGTAGTGTGTACATATAATGTTACAAAATGATACGAGAGACTACAACAATCAAGGGGATGCAGGGGAGACACACCTCAAATGACATGAAGGGCATCCCAAATCGCTTTTGTATGTTGTTGAACCACTACGGAAGCTCACCTAATCGTAGTGCACTCTCATACGCTCAATAGCATACATCAATCTCTCCCGAGGACCGAACCCTTCGGTGATGCTAGTCTGCTGCTTTGCGGTGATGGTTATACAAATGATCAGGCTGGGCTTGGTGCTGGTGGTGCTCATCAAACTCCTGGTGTGCCTCCTGGGCAACCTGGTCCTCGTGCTGGCCCCCGTGTTGCGCCTGCACTAGTCTGTCTTTGGCGGAAGCATGCTTGGCGACACGCGGATCGCGTCTCGCCATCGGGAGTAAAGCATCCTCCTCCCGGCCCGTGAATGTTCACGCCACGCCCGTGAGGACTCGCTTGTAACACCCCAATTTAGAAAATCAATAATATATATTATGACGTGATAAGTCTTATAAAAATAAGTGGTACTTATAAAAGATGATAAGTAGACTTGAATATAACTACTAATAATTAATAGATGATAGGAATGCTTTTTGACAAAAAAAAAGAAAGTAGCCACAAGAAAGTAGCAAGGATCAAAAGAGCATGAAATGAGGAATAAAAAAAAAAGAAAACAAAAAAGTTAGAAACCAAGCACGACTGCATGCAAGAAGATAGCACGACTGCATGCGCAAGATAGCAGCACGACTGCGCGCGCTTCAAAAATCAGGAAAATAGCATTTGCGAACACAAAGCATGACCCGTGCTCCTGTTGAGAACGACCCGTGCGACCTTCCTGCTACTCAAAATTCAGTTACAAAGCTGATCCCTTCTTCTTCTTAGTGGGTTTTTATGGCCATGATTGTGAATTTATGTGATTGTCTACTGATCCTATACTATATAAAGGCTCTCTCTTCACTTGTAAAAAGAACCTTATCACTTGCACAATTACTCTAAAGTTTAATCTAAGTTTATGCAATTTTCTCTTCATCTTTTATTTCTTGTTCTTTAATTTTTCTGCACTTTAGTTTTCTGTTCTTATTTTTTACACTTTATCTTCAGTTATTTACATTCTTGTCATTTACATTATGCCAATTATTATTCTTGCAATTTACTTTTCAATTATGAGTGAGTAGAAACTTGGTCTTGGGTTATTGGGAGTAATCCAATGATAGGTCCCTAGTAATTCCCAAGACTATTTTCCACTCCAAATTGTTTTATATTTCAATCTAATTTCATTGTCCTTCAAATCTTATTTTAAACATCAAACGAGGTACCGAGAGGTGAAGTTTGATGTAGGAACTATAAAATTAGACAAGGGAATCAAAACATGAGAATAGTTTTGAAACTCTTGAGACATTATAAAGGTGTTATGCTTAATGGGTTTTGGTGACAATCAACTATGAGAATAGGCTTGATTGTTAGTTCAAAACACACTCTTGTACTAAAGAATTACTATATAATTTGGTGAATGGTCTAAAGAATTATTTTTGGTGAATGGTCTAAAGGTGTTACTATATAATTTGGTGAATGGTCTAAAGAATTATTTTTGGTTCCTCATTGTTGTGATGAAACTATAACCCGAGATTATTTTAATTTTTGAATTTTAGATCAAACAATCATTTCTTCTACTAAAATCATTCCTTTTAGCTAATCACCACTGAAAAATAAATTGGTAATCACAAAAGTCTCTGTGGGATCGATACTTTTTATTACGCGATAGAACTGCACTTGCGCGCCTATCAAGTTTTTTTAGCGCGCACGCGAGACTTTTGTGATATTGATTGATTTTTTTGGTATCGGTTAGACTAAATGTTTTTTCTTGTTACTATGAATAAACATGTATTTACATTCTCCAGGAGGAATGAGAATACTTTGAGGAATCTTTGCCACCACCACCACATTGCTATAAAGGGTTTCACAAAAATGTATTTACATTCACCAAGGAAGAATGGGAATCTTTTGAGTCATCTTTGCCACCTCCACCACCTTGCTTAAGAGGGTTATTCAAAAACTACATGAAACACAATTTGAGAAAAATATTGTAGTTGAGCTAGATCGAAATAATACTAAAGTGGTAGTGCGGATGATTCATACCATGAGATGGAGAACATAAAGAAAAACTCAAATTTCATCCTTGGATAAATATATGGGTTTAAATGAATGTGTGGATGTCAAAATCTTGTTCCCTTTATCTTATTTTTCACTTTCCTTTGTGAAAATAACATTTGATCTAGGAGGAATTGAAAATAGGATCTTGTTGCTTACGCAACTTCCTTTTTACAAGCCATGGGATCCTGGAATATGTTTTCATTCTTCATGTGTCACTTGGTCTTTATGCTTCAAGCAATGGGACCCAGGAATAAGTCTATAAAGGGCAAAGGTCAAACTAATGACCATAAAAGAGCGCTGCGTGGGAGGCAACCCACAGGTTTACGTCTGTTTTGCTTTGCTGGAATAAGAAGGAAAGTTGCAAAAGCTTGTCAATGTGAGCTTTCTTTACCCTTCTCATGTGCTTTTCATTTTTATACATTGAGGACAATGTATTATCCAAGCATGGGGGTGACTTTAGTCTTTTCTTCTTCTTTATTTGGTAGTTGAGTCATCTTCTCCTTTTATGTGATAAATCCTTGTGAAACTTTGAAGTATTTTTTTATGGCATTTTTGTGATAATTTTTTTGATTTTTAGCAATTTGAATGTTCTGGCTGGTGTTCAACTGTTAGATATGCTTCTTGATACTTACTGTCGGGTTCACACACACACTGCTAAGATATTTTCTGAAACTAGGATGTCTAAGAAAGATTGAAAAAAAAACCACTTAGTTCTCTTGGTGACACTTGCTGCATTTTGGTTACTGGAGAAATGTCTGTGTTGGGCTGCTTAAAAAGAGAAAGAAAATGAAAAGAAGTTGAAAAAGGAAAAATGAAAATGAAAAAAAGAAAAGAAAAGAATTTAAGCAATTTAGCCCAACATCCCTTTGAGGTCATAGGTTACTAGGGAAATACTTTGAGTACCCTTTTGAGGCTTCATAAGTTACTAGGGAAATACTTTGAGTACCCTTTTGAGACCGACACATCGGGAAAAAGAGGCACTCCTTTGAGACCAAGTGTGGCAATTGCATTGTTTGCATATAAGTGGATGACCCAAGCAAAAGATGCTAGGGAATTTGGCTGTTGACATCTAACTTGTTGTTCTAGTACCATGATAACTCATATTTATATGAGTTATTTATAATCACCCAAGAATAAATCCTGCAAGTTCTCTAGCAAAACAAGGTTTATTTAAGTAATTTTATGTTAGTTTCAGAATTCGAGTGGGTGAAAGGTTAATTGAATGAATCTGTGCATTTAGGCACCAAGTGGTGCCCTCGAGAGAGCGTTTTGATGCTTTTTGTGCTTGTGCAGAAATTTAGTGCCAACGTTACCACGCCCTCACCACGCCTATAGAAGTGCAAAGCAGAGCAAGGGTGAAAGATCTCAATTTTGGCGCTAAGCAATGATAGTCAAAGATATAAAGTCGTAAGATCTTTCTATTCCCATGAGCCGACGCTAGCAGAACACCGTAGCACCGAATGGTGTCGAGCGTAAGAGAGAGAAACAGACTGCAGTAGGTGGGCAAGTGACATCAGCCACACGTGAGCAAGGAGGCTATTTAATGAAGGCTCAGCTCTCTCTCAAGGCATCCCTTCCACACATCACTCATACACAAATACACCTTCATCCACTCACTCCAGTTCATCACCTACCTTCATCCACTTCAGAGAAGGCATTAAAGAAGATCTGGAAACAGACTTCTGCTTTGTTTTTACTTTTCTGAACTTTGTTTTATTTTCTCACACACTCATCATCAGTAAGGCTCGGACGTTGTAACGCCTATACAACAGTACATGTTGAAGAGCTACTTAGGTGTATCTTTTGCACTTGGTTTCTTTTTCTCGTAATGTATGGTATTTGGATTCTAAATCCTTATCATTCTCAGAAAGATGCTCAAAGATGAGCTAAACACTTTGTAGTTGAGTTGTTGTTTTGCTTATAATGAATTTCTAGTTAATGTTATAAAGTATTGGCGTTGCATGTTTTAAATCTTTGTGTGAAAATATTTCCAAACTTGTTTTGAGGTTGGCCTCTTAAAATAGGTAGATTCATAGGTACAGCATACATGGTCTATGAAAAGAACTCAAAGGTTTATATGAACGAACGGTGCACTAAAGACATTTAGGCATTTTTTATCTAAATCTAGACATAGAAAGGATAAATAGTTCATAGAACATTGCTGTGGGTGCTTAAAATACAGGAGTGGGCCTATTTAGAACCTAGACATAGGACCTCTTATACTTGAAACTCGACGCTTTGTCTTTGAAAAGCACAAATTCTTTTCTGAACAAATGCTCAAACGTGGCCACGTCTATACGAAATAGCATTTGTACGTTATAACGTGTAAACGTTATAACGTCTGATTAGAAAGGATTTATTCTGCATGCAACAACTCAACTCACTTCTCATCCATATTCACAACCAACTTTTGTTTACTTGTTTTGATTGCATTTGTAGCTTTAAAACCAACTCTTATTGCCGATTTGTTACTTGATTCTCTTGTGTTTTGAAACTTGAACTTTGAAAAGTGTACCAATCCTCGTGGGAACGATCTCTTACTTAAAACCACTCTATTACTTGTACGATGTGTATACTTGCACTATAATTGCGAAAAATCACACTATTACACAAGCGCAACATACCACAAAACCGATCTTCTCTGCACATAAAGCTCAACAGAAAAGTTTCTTAAGCTGAGAAGAAAAAAATGTTGTTGGACTGTCCTAAAATTTAGTGAACTAAGCATAAATAAGGGAAGCAATCGACAAAACAAACACGTTAGAAAATATTTAAACTTGTTCTTCAATCGTTTTATTCTAAAGAAATAACTAACATGAGGTTCTACTGTTTTCCAAAAAAAATAAAGCAGAACATATAATTCTACCATGACAATTAATTATATACTATAGGGCCTAATCAAGATACAAGTACAAGGTACCACACCATACTTCCTCTACAAGGTACCAAGTAATACTTACTCTAGAAGTTCTATGTGTATAATTTATAAGTGAATGAGAACTTAAATCATGATTGTGATTGACTAACGGATTTACTAGGAAATTCATACTCCAAACATACAAAGAAAACAAGTGCTGCAAGTACATTTCAGTATAATAAAAAAGGCAATGAATAGATCATGGTTTTGCAAAACAAAATAGAGCACATAAGAAAACAACTCAATCCTAGTAACATTTTTACTACAATGGAAGTTGCACATCTAACATTACATTTCTAATAGATGGAGTCAACTGATCTAACACAGTCCTAGGTTCTTATCATACTGAAGTAAGAACCACACATAGGCAATTTATTGAGACAATTCACTTATTTAACTTAACTAAATCGTTTAGAAAATCTCTCACGATTATTAAACTATTAATTTTATTCACGAGCACTAATAATATATTTTTACAAAAGAAATAAGTTTTCAATATTCTACACGTGTAGTACACGCTATTTTATAACCAGACAAGTTCACAATAATGCATATTGAGAATAATCAAGAAAATGAAATAATTAAAATGGAATAGCATAGGATAAATGAAGAACATGCATCTTAAACACAATTAAAATTGGTACATTTCAAAAATAAAAGTCATGAGTTATTGTCGCCTATTTCATTGGTTAAAAGGGCACAATAATAAGAGATAAGAGAAATCAAACAAAAACAAATGGCAAGAACACCCAAGCATATTATTAGAAATTAAGTTCGACATCATTACAATCAAGTGAACGAAAACAATATATAAAATTGAAGCAACAGGATTATTTAGTGGCTGAAACATTTCTGCACATTAAGGATGGAGTAGTAGCTTAAAATAACTAACACCACAATTCAAGAAATCACTAAATCAGTCATGCACGAATTCAGAGTACACAACACAAGTATGACAGACACATGATACACCGGCCTGAAGGACAGACCGAGACTACGACTGGACAACTTGGTCGGACAGACCGAACTGCTCTGATACCACTAATGTAACACCCCAATTCTACCCATTTAAATTTAACACAAAAATCAGAGTTTAAAAATCATTTTTTCGCTTCACCCACAAGGGATGCTACATTTACGCCAATAACACATCACAAGTCGATAATAGAATTCACCAAATAAAATAGCATGATACATAGCATGTCATAAACGGGACGAACCCTCAAAACACCTAGTTAGCGTCAATACGCAGCGGAAAAGTACAACCATAACATCATCAATTTAAAGTCCAGCAAT
This sequence comes from Oxytropis ochrocephala, assembly GCA_020916435.1. Classification (NCBI taxonomy): domain Eukaryota; kingdom Viridiplantae; phylum Streptophyta; class Magnoliopsida; order Fabales; family Fabaceae; genus Oxytropis; species Oxytropis ochrocephala. The sequence goes on along the minus strand of CM037095.1, from coordinate 999,984 downwards.
CGAATAATTAAAGACAACCAAATAAATTAGTGTTCGCCCCCCTGAGTGCTACGTATCAGAGCGACGACACCGACTCGACTGGAGAAGGTAGACAAACCTTCACTCTATCACCCGCACGCTACCAACATAGGGGGTAACATTCAAATGTAAGGGTGAGATATCTAACAATATAATAGCATATATGATAAGCGATATGCTAGAGTTATAGCAAATATATCTACCACTTTACAAACCACATCAATACACAACAACAACAACATCAATATACAACAACAACATCAAGATACAACATCAACATCAATCTACAACAACAACATCAAGATACAACATCAACATCAATATACAACAACAACATCATATACAACTACCAGAACATCACCAATGATATGAATAAATGCATGAGATGTAACCCACATCAACGGGCATATGCATGTGGTACCATTCATCACCAATAATTTTAGCCACTATGGGCATCATCACCAAGTTTGAGCATCAACATCATCACCTATAGCTCAAGGTCAAGCCTTATATCACCAAATAATGCATATGAATTGCATGCGACACCATGAACAATGCACCAGAATCAATCACCAATCATAGTCATGTAATTGACACAACAACACCAACAACAACAAATGGTCATAGACCCATCACCTATCACCTTAGCCAATATAATAGGCACATCACCGGTTATAACATCACCAATAACACCAACAGCATCAAAAAGGTTTACAGAGTCAACATCAAGACCCACACCGAACCAGACAGCACAAACACGCAACACTGGGCGCAACGCAGTATAGAAACTGGCGCCCAACAGCAACACAACAACACAAGGCACACAAAACACAGAAAGTGGCGCGCCTAGTGGCAACACAGCCACACAGGGCGCACAAAACTCAACAAACTGTCGCCTAGTGGCAACACAACATGCACAGGGCGCAACATGACACAACAAATGGCACCCTGTGGCAACACAGAAGGCAACATAGCGCAGGCAGCACATAATTGGCGCCCAGTGGCAACCTAAAGACTGCAACACAAAGATGCAACACAACAGTAACACAAAGAGTAACACAAACATAGCTTTTGGCGCCCGGTGGCAAGCACTAAAACGCAAACATCAGTAACACAACAGTAACACAGATCGAGACACAGCAAAGACAACAGTAACACGACTGAGACACAGCAAAGACAACAGTAACACAGATCGAGACACACAGCAAAGACAACAGTAACACAGATCGAGACACATGCAAAGACAACAGTAACACAAATCGAGACACGGTGTAACACAACATGCAAAGACAACAGTAACACAAAGAAATACAAAGAACATGCAATTACAAAGAAATACAACAACACAACACTTAGCAACATGGCGCCTAGTGGCGCCATGCACATGAAAACGGCGCCTAGGTGGTGCCAACATAGGGCATAATCATCAATCATCAAATAATTTGTACATGCTACCAAATACATTTTATCAAACATCACATAGACACCAACCAAAGTCAAGAAACATCAAAGGTCCTAATCTCCCACATAAAACCCATCCTACACCCTATTATAGAGATAGAACCCCACCCTTACCTTAGCCTTAGATGAACACAAATTCTAGCCTTGGAAGATTGCAACTCTAGCCTTCTTCCTCCTCTCCTTCTTTCTCCTTGCGCCGTTCTCCCTCTCTCTTGCGCCCTCTTCTTTTTTTCTTTCTTTCTTTTTCTTTTGCTCTCTAAATGAGCAATTGGCTCTAACCCTAGTGCTTATATCACTGAGATTTTGGGTCACGAGCCTCTTTACCACCACTTACTTAATTACTAAACACCACCCCATGATTTAAATGAAGTACCCTATTATTATTTTAATATGACTATACTAATGTAATACCTAAACAATTTAATTAAATAAATAATTAAATTATTTGGGGCGCGCATAAAACACAATTTGAGAAAAATATCGTAGTTGAGGTAGATCGAAATAATACTAAAGTGGTAGTGCGGATGATTCACAAGAGATATACCATGTGATGGAGAACATAAAGGAAACCGAAATTTCATCCTTTGATAAATATATGGGTTTAAATGAATGTGTGGATGTCAAAATCTTCTTCCCTTTATCTTATTTTTCACCTTCCTTTGTGAAAATAACATTTGATCTAGGAGGAATTGAAAATAGGATCTTGTTGCTTACGCAACTTCCTTTTTACAAGCCATGGGATCCTGGAATATGTTTTCATTCTTCATGTGTCACTTGGTCTCTTTGGAAGTAATCACAATTGGAAGTTTTCTTCTTAGTTGGTGGTGCTGGATAAGCGAATTGGATAATTGAAGAAGGAGGCTTGCTGTTCTTGATGGAGATCTTCTGTTCGTGAGGATGGATTGGAATAGTCTAGTGTTTGCCTAATTAGGGATCTATCTATTTGCTCAATCATTGTTTTTTATCCCGATTAAGGCTTATTCATTTGTTGTATTGTTTTTTCCTTTTTAGCTATTGAGACTATTGATAACTCATATTTATATGAGTTATTTATACTCATTCAAAGAATAAGTCATGCAAGTTCTCTAGCAATACAAGGTTTATTAAATTAGTTTTATGTAATTTCTGAGTTTTTAGCAAATAAGTGGATAAAGTGATAAATCAGGCATTTAGGCACCAAGTGGTGCCTCGAGAGCGCTTTTGATGCTTTTTTTGTGCTTGTGCAGAAAATTAGTGCCGAACGTTACCACGCCCTCACCACGCCTCGCTAAAGTGCAACAGAGAAAGGGTGAAAGATCTTAATTTTGGCGCGCTAAGCAATGATAGTCAAAGATATAAAAGTCGAAGATCTTCTATTCCCATGAGGTGACGCACGAAACACACAGTAGCTCAACAAAGTGCGTGCGTAAGAGAGGAAACAGATCCGGTAGGTGGGCAAGTGACATCAAGACGCGTAAAGCAAGGTGGCTATTTAAGGAAGGCTCACTTCTCTCAAGGCATCATCTTTTCTACATATCTTCGTAATCACTTCATCTTCATCTCCTCATCATCCTCCATTAAATTCGTAAGTAGTTTTGCAAAGAAGATCCGGAAACAGACTTCTATATTTTGCTTGTCCGAACTTAGTTTTATTTTCTCGCATTGTTGTAAAGCTCGACGTTGTAACGTCTATACAAATGTACATGCTAAAAAGTTACTTAGGTGTATCTTTTGCACTTAGGTTCTTTTCTCATATGTATGGTATTTGGATGTTAAATCCTTTTCATTCTCAGAAAGATGCTCAAATGAGCTAAACACTTTGTAGTTGAGTTGTTGTTTTGCTTATAATGAATTTCTAGTTAATGTTATGAAGTATTGTCGTTGCTCTGCTTTAAATCTTTGTGTAAAAATATTTCCAAACTTGTTTTGAGGTTGGCCTCTTAAAATGGGTAGATTCATAGGTACATGCATATGGTCTATGAAAAGAAATCAAAGATTTATATGAATGAACAATGCACTAAAGACATTTAGGCATCTTTATCTAAGTCTAGACATAGAATGGATAATAGTTCATAAAACATTGCTGTGGGTGCTTAAAATACAGGAGTGGGCCTATTTAGAACCTAGACATAGGACCTCTTATACTTGAAACTCGACGCTTTGTCTTTGAAAAGCATAGCTCTTTTGCAACAAATGTTCAAACGTGGCCACGCCTATACTGAATTAACATTTGAACGTCATAACGTGTAAACGTTATAACGCCTAGCTAGGAAGGATTTACTTGCATGCAACAACTCAACTCATCTCTCATCCATATTCACAACCAACTTTTGTTTACTTGTTGTATTTACATCTTTAGCTTAAAAACCAACTCTTATTGCCGATTTGTTACTTACTTCTCTTGTGTTTTGAAACTTGAACTTTGAAAGCATATCAATCCTCGTGGGAACGATCTCTTACTCTTATCCACTTTATTACTTGTACGATGTGTATACTTGCACTATAATTGCGAAAAACCACACTATTACACAAGCGCAACAACTATTTGGATCGGGTTGGTCCAAATTTAAAGCCCATTTAGGTTTTTCTCGTTGGTTTGTTTCTCAGTTGCATTTAGCTGTATGGTTTGGGCATGTCCCATTATTTCTCAGAAATGAAAATCATTGACCTCTTGACCAAAAAAAATATATTAAATACTACCTGTATCTGCCCCATACGGTCATACCCACGCAGGTAACCGCGTAGCGGGTTTTTCACGGGTATTGTCTCCTCGCGCACAAATACTTTTAATATTAATTGAAATATTTTTTTGAAAATAAAATTTGATATACCAAACAAAATTAATCTTTTAAACACAATTTTTTCTCTTCATTCATATAAAAAAATTAGGCATTTCATTATACATTAATATAATATTAATTGAAATATTTTTTTTTGGAAATGAAATTTGAAATGCCAAACAAAATTAACCTTTTGAGGACTATTTTTTAGCTTCATTCATATGAAAAAATTAGACATTTTATTATACATTTATTTTTTCATTTTTTTTTGAAGCAAAATTTTTTTGTCAAAAAATAATAATAATGAAAGAAGATAAATAACACTAAAATTAATAATAATAGCAAAATTTATTTGTCAAAAAAATAATAATAATAGCAATTTTTTTAAATAAGTATATTTTGTTAGGGGTACGGGTACCCGCGGACACAGGTACCCGTTAACAGGTAGTCTAATTATCTGATTCTGCCCTATTTAATAACGGGTAGTCTAATTATCCATTTATTCAACGCGCAGCGGCCGTTAAGCTACCCGCCCGTACCCATCATAGATAATACCCGTGGGTACCACAAAGCGGTATTTTTGCCATCCTAATCACAAAGGCATTTGATATTAATTGTAGTTACCGGATTAATTATGGAGTGGAAAGCGGAACCGTTCACAAAAACGGCTAAAAGGTAAAGGGTAAAAGGGGAAGTAAATTAGGAAAGAAAGAAGAGTTAAAAAATGGTAAGAAACGACCGTTGCTTCAGAAACGAAATTTATTTATTTATTTTATAGATTATTAAGTTCAGAAACGAAACGACCGTTGTTTCAAGAAGTGCGAGGAACACCGCTACCGCCACCGCTTGCGTGCTCGACAGTGTCTAATGAGCTTCTTGTGGCGGTGAAGGCAGAAAGGGTGATCTCCAACGTCCTGTTAGGGGTGGACAAAATATAATAACCCGTCCGAAACCTGTTAAACTGAGCCATAAATGAGATTTTGATGCGAGTTGTTGTAAACTGTCCGTAACTCCAAAGAGTGAAAAACGGATTACATTGGTTTTCAATGGTCGGATTCGGTTTTCAGGTTACAATCCAATGGTAACCGAACCCAACCGCTAACAGTGTAAGTTGTAACTATTATCTATTCTAGTTTTATTATTATTATACTTAAGGCTAAAGTTTGGAACTCGTAAAAGCCTAAAAGCCCGCCCACTTTCACCGCACATTTGTCTTTCCAAGGCGGACTCAATGAATATCATTTCTTTCTCTCACCCCTAATTTATTCATATTTTTATGTTTTTATTCTTTCTCTCTCTGCTCACTATTCATCTTCTCCTCCATTTGGTCTCAGTATATCCGGGTGTGGTTGAAATCATCTCTACAATTTCATTGCAAAGACGCTTTGTAAGCCGCCATTTCTTCTTCAAACCGACTCAAACCACCCGAGAAACCCATCAAACCGTGAATCAGTCACCCGCTGCAACCGATGGCTTAAAATGGTCATTGCGGCTTCATTCCTAGACTATTCGGTTTTCCATGGATGAAGACTTTTCAACCCGTGAATCGATCACAACCGACCGGTGTCCACCCCTACCAGATCACAAAAGGGTTTTTTTTCGCACCCCCTTCTCTCCTCCTACACCCCATAACCCAATAAAACCCAAAATACCCTGCTTTTTTTAAAAAAAATTAAAAATTTCGAATTATTTAAAAAAGGTTATTCCTGGTTCAAAAATAGTATTTCAATTTACATTGTAAATCCGAAATACCCCCTATTTTGAACCTGAATTACCTTTTTTAGAGGTAATTCCAAAATTTTTAATTTCTTTTTATTAAAAAGTTTGTATATTAAATTAAGATTTAAACGCTGCTTTTATTTTTAAAATACGATACTTAACGATTTACGATTTAAATAACAATACGTCAAAATATATAAAATGCCCAACATAAAATAGGAGTACAAATACAACTATGAGTCCAAAATGTCTAAAAATGACCAAAATAACGACGTGAAGTATGTGAACGGGCGACATCTAGGGCATCTCGGGCCAATGCAGCTGCTCTCTGCACCCTCTCCTTTAAAGTCTCTGGGACAACGGGCTCTGATGATCGACTCGATCCGCTCGCGAGCAACTGACACCGAGTCGACGGACCGTTACTCGATCGTACTCAAGGAAGGTAAGTAGGATCGCACTTCGCCGTGGTGGTAGGTCGCTTCGCTGTCTACTAGCTCGCCAAAAGTCCGCGCTCAACTGGATATCAACAACCCCTTATGATCCTATCCGAGATGGAACATTACCCGAAATGGGTGGAGAAGGGATCCTCTCAGACTCGCTCGAATCGCCAACACACCCCGCTCGGCATGTAGGAACCGAGTCATCGCCCCAAATCAACCTCTCAGAAATGTGATATGTTCGACAAAGGAACAATCTGCTCGTGGTCTCAGATAAGGGGTGAGGATGACATCCTCCACTGCAAATAAGCATCTATCCGCCTCCCTAAAGTCCACCAACTTTATTTTATCCACTTCTTGTTCCCACCGTGGTGGCGTGAACCTAATTACCTCACTTCGAGGTAATTCCAAAATCTCTCTCCGTATTTACTTACTTTTTCTAATTATAAAATCTGATTTGTGAAATGTGATTTTTGTAAGTTTTCAAAGACATTTTCGTCCGTTTGCGTAATTATGGGGGTGGGATAAACAACGAGGGGTGCGAAAAAAAAAAGCCTTCAACAAAACGGCTAAAAGGTAAAGGGTAAAAGGGGAAGTAAATTAGGAAAGAAAGAAAAGAGTTAAAAAATGCTAAGAAACGACCGTTGCTTCAGAAACGAAATTTATTTATTTATTTATTTTATAGATTATATATTAAGTTCACCGCCACACTTTCACACTCCAATAATGCTAAGAAACGACCGTTGCTTCAAGAAGTGCGAGGAACACCGCCACCGTTTGCGTGCTCGACAGTGTCTAATGAGCTTCTTGTGGCGGTGAAGGCAGAAAAGGTGATCTCCAACGTCGTTTCGTTCCAGCGACTCCACCACGCTACTGGCAATTTACTCTGCGGAAAAAACCGGTATATACATCAACGACGAATCTTGTTTCTCTTTAACTCGATTCAGTTTTTCTAATCTTGAAAAGAAATAAACTATTTGATTTATAATTTCTGATTGATGATTCAATTTGATTAGGGCTTTTACTGATTAAGAAACTATCATTTCTGATTGATGATTCAATTTGATTAGGGCTTGTACTGATTAAGAAACTATCATTTCTGATTGATGATTCAATTTGATTAGGGCTTTTACTGATTAAGAAACTATCATTTCTGATTGATGATTCAATTTTATTAGGGCTTGAACTGATTAAGAAACTATCATTTCTGATTGATGATTCAATTTGATTAGCGCTTCTTACTATGGAAGCACACGTTACTGTTTATCAATTCTTTTTTATTGTTCCTTCACGTTTTGGCAAATCTTGATTCTATTTAAATGCTTTCGGTGTTTGTAATCTTGATTGCACTTTGATAAAAGTTTCTTGATAATCTTGTCAGAATCCAATTTGCTGTTTTCAGTTTTTGTAATCTTGATTCAGTTTTTGTAATCTTGATAACAAATTAACTGTTTGATTCTCTTTAACTAGATTCAGTTTTTGTAATCTTGAAATGAAATAAACTGTTTGGTTTATAATTTCTGATTTTTGGTTCAATTTGATTAGCACTTGTACTGATTAAGAAACTATTATTTCTAATTGTTGATTCAATTTATTTATAATTCTTTCTCCTTTTGAATAAATTCAAGTTACGAGACCTTAAAAAGAAGAAAAACTTGACTTTTAGAAAATCTGCATGTTTTGTTTTTAGGCTCTTTAGAAAAATTTATTGACTTTTAGTTTCCACATTATTCTTGTCAATGCTTTTAGTCTCTCTCTCGACTTTTAGTAGTGTTTTTTTTGCGTCTTTTAAAGGCGTTCCAACCGTTATTAAAAGTAATGAGAGACTTAAAGCATTGGCAAAGGAAAATGTCACAACTAAAAGTGAGTAAATTTTTTTTTTGAAGACTAAAATTAAAATTCTTAAACTTTTTTGAAAACAAAAAATAGATTTAGCATTTTCATTTATTATCAAATTTCTAATTGATATTCTTTAACAGTTAGTTATTGTCCTTTTTAAGATCATATATAAATTAAAATATTTGTATTTTCTTCACCTAAAAACTTTCAATTAATTGTCTGTGTTGTGTTAGAGTCAGAGAAGTTTCTAATACCACCTTGATGTAGTTTGTTCAATTTATATGTGTTTTGGTAGTAGGCAGTTCTCTATGAACTGGATGTTGAATTATCAGAAAGATGAGAAGAAAGCACTTCTTTGATTAGGTGTCTTGTGGTAGGGGCTGTGCGTCTTTGTAATAATAATAATAATAATAATAATAATAATTTTATTGATTAAGGTGCAGTTTATGACGTATCAATAGTTACACATGCATGAACACGAAGCTTCTACTAAGTGGCGCCTCCACAAAATTGAATTAAAATTCTTTCTTTGTGATTTTGTTCGACTTTCTCTAGTTATTTTTTCTTTTGTTCCTTTTTCTGTTTTTTTTTAAAATAAAGGAGACTTATATATCAAAATTAGAGAAATAACAATAAAATGGTATTATTTATTAATTTAGGTTCAAAATCTTTTTTTTCCTTATAAAATCTGCAAGTTTTGTTTTTAGGCTCTTTAGAAAAATTTATTGACTTTTAGTTTCCACATTATTCTTGTCAATGCTTTTAGTCTCTCTCGACTTTTAGTAGTGTTTTTTTTTGCGTCTTTTAAAGGCGTTCCAACCGTTATTAAAAGTAATGAGAGACTTAAAGCATTGGCAAAGGAAAATGTCACAACTAAAAGTGAGTAAATTTTTTTTTGAAGACTAAAATTAAAATTCTTAAACTTTTTGAAAACAAAAATTAGATTTAGCATTTTCATTTATTATCAAATTTCTAATTGATATTCTTTAACATTAGTTATTGTCCTTTTTAAGATCATATATAAATTAAAATATTTGTATTTTCTTCACCTAAAAACTTTCAATTAATTGTCCGTGTTGTGTTAGAGTCGAGAAGTTTCTAATACCACCTTGATGTAGTTTGTTCAATTTATATGTGTTTTGGTAGTAGCGCTTCTCTATGAACTGGATGTTGAATTATCGTAAAGATGAGAAGAAAGCGCTTCTTTGATTAGGTGTCTTGTGGTAGGGTCAAATGCGCCTTTGTAATAATAATAATGATAATAATAATAATAATAATAATTTTATTGATTAAGGTGCAGTTTATGACGTATCAATAGTTACACATGCATGAACACTAAGCTTCTACTATGGCGCTCCACAAAATTGAATTAAAATTCTTTCTTTGTGATTTTGTTCGACTTTCTCTAGTTATTTTTCTTTTGTTCCTTTTTCTGTTTTTTTTTTTTTAAAATAAAGGAGACTTATATTTCAAAATTAGAGAAATAACAATAAAATGGTATTATTTATTAATTTAAGTTCAAAATCTTTTTTTTCCTTATAAAATCTGCAAGTTTTGTTTTTAGGCTCTTTAGAAAAATTTATTGACTTTTAGTTTCCACATTATTCTTGTCAATGCTTTTAGTCTCTCTCGACTTTTAGTAGTGTTTTTTTTTATGCGTCTTTTAAAGGCGCCCAACCGTTATTAAAAGTAATGAGAGACTTAAAGCATTGGCAAAGGAAAATGTCACAACTAAAAGTGAGTAAATTTTTTTTTTGAAGACTAAAAATAAAATTCTTAAACTTTTTTGAAAACAAAAATTAGATTTAGCATTTTCATTTATTATCAAATTTCTAATTGATATTCTTTAACACTTAGTTATTGTCCTTTTTAAGATCATATATAAACTAAAATATTTGTATTTTCTTCACCTAAAAACTTCCAATTAATTGTCTGTGTTGTGTTAGAGTCAGAGAAGTTTCTAATACCACCTTGATGTAGTTTGTTCAATTTATATGTGTTTTGGTAGTAGTGCCTCTCTATGAACTGGATGTTGAATTATCGTAAAGATGAGAAGAAAGCGCTTCTTTGATTAGGTGTCTTGTGGTAGGGGCTGTGCGTCTTTGTAATAATAATAATAATAATAATAATAATAATAATTTTATTGATTAAGGTGCAGTTTATGACGTATCAATAGTTACACATGCATGAACACGAAGCTTCTACTAAGTGGCGCCTCCACAAAATTGAATTAAAATTCTTTCTTTGTGATTTTGTTCGACTTTCTCTAGTTATTTTTTTCTTTTGTTCCTTTTTCTGTTTTTTTTTTTAAAATAAAGGAGACTTATATTTCAAAATTAGAGAAATAACAATATAATGGTATTTTATTTAATTTAGGTTCAAAATCTTATTTTTCCTTATAAAATCTGCAAGTTTTGTTTTTAGGCTCTTTAGAAAAATTTATTCACTTTTAGTTCCCACATTATTCTTGTCAATGCTTTTAGTCTCTCTCAAATTTTAATAGTGTTTTTTTTTGCGTTTTTTAAATGCGTTCCAAGTGCTCTTATAAGAAATGACAGACTACAAGCTTTGACAAAGGAAAATGGCACATTTAAAAATCAGTAAATTTTTTTGAAAGACTAATATAAAATTCTTAAGTATTTTGGAGACCAAAATTTATATTTAACCCTTTCATTTTTTTCTCTCTTTGGTATCAATGTCCAACACAACAAATCACGTGAACTGGTAGCGGGAAGACAAAGATGAGGAAGCGGTATTCGTTATAGCTAGCCGTGACGAAGCAAAAAGCAACATATCCAAGAAAGATAGCGTTCTTGTTCTTATCTACAACCCCCGACCACTACTAGATATGCATGTCGCACCTCCCAAACAACATAGCAGCATTGCTTAATGCTTATTACAAGGGTTCTTCTCCTTCTTTCTTTCTCTACTTTTTGTTCACTTCAAAATTTGGGATGTTTAAACATGTTCTTTTCTTTATCTTGTCTTTATTGTCATTATCTAATTCTGCGCGGGGAGGAATTTGGGCTTTGATTTCTTGCCGAATTTGATTGATTTAACTTTTTGATTATTCATTTATTTATTGAAGTTTGGTTAAGTGCTTAATAAGACTGAATTTGTTGTTTGTTTTCTTATCTCAATTCTCTCGTCCCTCTGTTTCAATCGTTGTTGTTACTTGTTACTAATCTATAGGATTTTACTAATCTATCCCTTGACTCAAATGGGAGCAGGTTTGAAAAAGGATCTTAGAGTGTCTAGGGTTGGGCCTGGAGGGTCTCTTAACGCCTTCTTTTTTCTTCTCATAGTTAGTTCATTATTAGTATATATTTACATTCTTTTTTGTTCTGAACTGTTCCAGAAATTTAGAAAGGAAGATATGCAACTCTCAGGAACAGAGGCATATATGCGAAGATCTAATTCTTTGCAAAGAGTAAGTTCATATCCATTATTATATGATGAAGAGTTGGGTTGCAAAGATGCAGTACCTATAGTCACCTGTCTATTATTTAAACTTTAATACATGCACTTGTAATAAATTCAGTCTATCCATCTTGTTTAAGCTTAGTAGAATAATGAAGTATACCTTTATTTGTAATGATAAGACTTAGATGCAGATAAATTAAAATTTTGGAGTTCTTGTTAACATTTATTAAGCCGGGAGCACACAATATATTTATCCTTTTTAAGGCAAACTAGCCATAGCATGTCTAAATGTTCAAAAATATTCTTAAATCTACCCTAACACAAGGTTTTCCTCTTTTCTTGATTACAATATATTTTATCTTTTCTTTCTTTATTTTTTTTTTTAATTCAAAACATTGAGAACAACTACTGTTTAAACATATTCTTTTCTTTATGTTGTTTTTATTATCAGTATCTATTGTTTATTTGATTTCTTGTTTGTGTAGGGCTTTGATTTCTTGCGGAATTTGATTGATTTAACTTTATAATTAGTTATTTATTGAGGTTCGGTTATTCTTTCTATATTTCCACAAAGCAAACAACCACAAAGAAATACTTCCTACCACTTAGTCATAGTTGGAGAAGTGTTGTTTGAAAATAATGCAATCAGACAAGCTTTTATAAGCCAAAGGAAAACACATTAGTAAGTTTCTATAAGCACTTCTTCACTGCAATGAGAAGTAAGGGCCATATATTGTATTTCAGTTATGACATGAAAATATATAGCCGCCTCTTACGAACTTTTTTAGATGATAACATAATAAAAGTATATATTATCAAACACTTTTCAAACCTTTTTTCTTTATCTCAACAAGAAATAGTTTACGAGTGTTATTAGGATATTAATATGTAAAGATATTTTTGATAATTAACTAACATTTATAGTGTTGATGAGTAATTTTAACCATCAAATGTATAACTTGGCTAACTAGAGAACCAAGCTAACTAGAGAACCTACACAAAGTTTGGGGCGGTACCCAAGCCTTAGACGTTAATAACTACTTGCTAACTGCCCTAACTAATTGACCAACAGCAATAACTAACTAATTAATAAAACAATTAACAACTCACAAAGCAACAAACAACTAACATGTTTATCAGTAAAAACAGGGCAAAACTATTCTGCTAACTGTTTAGCAGGAGCAGAAGTCTTGTTCTTTCTTTGGTACGTTAGTAGTGATCTAACAACTAGCTATTCAAATTTCAGTTGATGGTGAGCTTATTTCTCAAATGGCAACCGTGTATGTAATAGTAGATATGTTAACTTAACCATGTGTTTTATTATAATGAAAAATAATTTACGGGATTGTATATAATTTGTTGTCCATACTGCAGGTACATATGCTGGATTTTAGTGGCAGCCATGTGCCATCTTTCAAGTTGCCAAGGATTGTTCGAATAGACGCACGAGAAAGTTGCCGAAACCGCTCAACAGACGCGCATGAAAGTTGTCGGAAAGGATTTCTAATATCCGAGTCTTGTGCTCGGATTACGATCAAATTGAGGTAACTTTTAAATTTACTTGAAGTTTATATAATACAATTTTCTGATATGCATAAATAACCACAAATCACATATTAACTGCTTAGGATTTACCGTCTCTTGTTATTCTCCACCGTAATAATGTTCCTTTCCTTTGGGGCGCGTTGCACTATAAAGTTAGTACGTAGTAGTAATACCTTAAATTTACTTGAAACTTACGTAATCCAATTTTCTGATCTGCGTACTTAGTAGTAGTCCCTCTCATTTATTCTCATGTTCAAATCAATATTTTTTAAGAGCTAGTTTATGTCCTAATTTAGATCATATATAAATTAACATATTTGTATTTTTGTCGTCTAAAAAGCTTTGAATTAGTTTGTAACGTGACATAGTCAGAGGAGAAGAAGTTTTTGATCACTTACAAATTTTTGACCACTTACAAGTTTTTGATTCACTTTCTCTTTTTATTTTATTTCTTCGGATGAATGAGTTGAAGGACCAGGTTTGCTCGTCTTGGTTTGCTCCAGTTTGCTCGTCTACCGTTTTAAATCACATATATTGTTTCTTTTTACATTCTGCCTGCGGTAGTTCTTTATATGTTATGACGCCAGAAGATTTTGTTTTTTTATGTTTTATGTTCTAGATAACTTGCAATGGTTAGTGTCCTGAGATTTCTCCCGTTTACTCACTTTCACTACATTTATTGGACTTTGCTTCGCAAATTGTGTTTGAATGGTCAACGGTGTGAGTAGTTCTTTAAAGTTGATTTATCTGTGTGCAAGTGTTGTTTGTCTTCATGTTAAGTATGATTATTTCTTTTCTTTGTCCAAAGTATCAAAATTGCATCTTATGATGTTAAATTTTGGTGGAAGTTAGTTATGTGAAAACCAAATTGATAGATTCAACTTGATATAAATGGATCTAAAGCAGTACACTCAACGTGAGTGTACTGTTTGATTGAATTCAAGTAGGAAATACAATGCGTGAATCGTAAAATACAAAGAAAGAAAATGTGACTTGGGTGCTTCGAGGACCCAGGGACCCTCCTAAGGAATGACTCCACAATTCTTGCCTACCTTTTCCTACACAATACCCCACCTATATAATCATTAGATCTACTTTCTCTCATGACGCTTAGAATATTCTCATGCACACACACTCACACACTTGGCGCCTCAACTAGCCAATGAGGTGTCTCCACTAACTTTCTTTCTGTTCTTTCTCTCATATTCCCTTCCCCATAACTTTTTATTACCATCTCTATTACTATCACATTATGTCTTCTAGTTCTTTTTCTTTTTGCTAGCCATCCTAATTTCAGAAATAAATTAAGTTTAAGTTTTTATGTTATGTGGATTCAATTTTGGATATTTGGTTCAATTTGACCAGCGCTTGAATTGATTAAGAAATTGTGATTTATTTTAGGAAGAATATTCTGGAACTTTTCAAGACTCTTCGGAGATTGCTTATACAGACGCATCGGAAAATTGCTGGAACGGATTTCCGATATCGTGAGGAAAACGTGAGGACTAAAAGTGAATGACATTTTTTATGGACTAAAAATAAAATTCTTAAATTTTATAGATAACAAAAATATGTTTAGCCTTCTCATTTATTCTCATGTTCAAATCAATATTTTTTAAGAGTTAGTTTATGTCCTAATTTAGATCATATTATAAATTAACATATTTGTATTTTTGTCGTCGAAAAAGCTTTGAATTAGTTTGTAACATGTCATAGTCAGAGGAGAAGAAGTTTTTGATCACTTACAATTTTTTGACCACTTACAAGTTTTTGATTCACTTTCTCTTTTTATTTTATTTCTTCGGATGAATGAGCTGAAAGACCAGGTTTGCTCCAGTTGGATATGCAACTGATTATCCTCTTTTGGCAAAGTGGGTTATTTATGGAGAGGTACTAAATATATAGTATATTTTAAAATTTATGTAATCTACCGTATTAAATCACATATATTGTTTCTTTTTAAAATCTGCATGCGGTAGTTCTTTATATATTTTGAGGCAATAAGGTTTTTTTTTTTTGTTTTATGTTCTAGATAGCTTGCAATGGTTAGTGTCCTGGTTCATCAGATGAGATTTCTGCCATTTACTCACTTTCATTACATTTATTGGACTCTACTTCGCAAATTGTGTTTGAATGGTCAACGGTGTGAGTAGTTCTTTAAAATTGATTTATGTGTGTGCTAAACTGTGTTATTTTTCATCATGTTAAGTATGATTATTTCTTTTTTATGTCCAAAGTATCAAAATTGTGTATTTTGATGATAAATTTTGGTGGAAGTTAGTGACGTGAAAACCATTATGTCTTCTAGTTCTTTTTTTCTCTTTGCTATCCATCCTAATTTCGTAAAATAAATGAGTTTAAGTTTTTATGTTATTTGGATTTAGTTTTTGTAATCTTGAAAATAAATAATCTGTTTGAGTTATTATTTTTGATATTTGGTTCAATTTGATTAGCGCTTGAATTGATTAAGAAATTGTGATTTACTTTAGGAAGATGATTCTGGAACTTTTCATGACTCATAGGAGATTGTTTGAATGGAGGTGCAGGAAAGTTGCGTAATGGATTTCGATATCCGAGTCTTGTGCTAAGATAATGCTTCATTACACTATCAAATTGAGGTAACTTTTACATTTACCTAAAATTTACATAATCTACTTTTCTTTTCTTATCTGCGTAAATAATCAGTCACATATTAACCGCTTAGGATTTACCGACACTAGTTATTCTCCACCTTCTTGTTTCTCATCAATAGCAAAAAGCAAACAACACTGCCATTTTCTTGCTAAATCGGGCGTTTTGAAAATTAGCTTGACTTTATGATCACATTTGCACTATCGTTTTTGAAAAAGCAAACAACACTGCCTTTTCTTTTTTAGAATTTTTCAAAAATAAAGCCTACATATATTTTGTTTTGATGTAAAAGAAATATCAATAAAATGCGACAATTATTTAATTTAGGGTTAAATATATTTTTTTCTTATAAATTTGAAAATTGTCTTTAGTCCCTTTCAAAAAAGTTATTCACTTTTAGTTTTTCTTGTCAATGCTTTTAATCTATTGTCTTTTAATAGCGCTCTTTTGCGGCTTTTAACAAAGATTACAAGCGCTATTAAAAGTAACGAGAGACTAAAAGCTTTTAATTATATATGAGCAAGTTTTTTGTCCTTTTTAACGGCATACAAAAGTGTTTTCATTTATTCTCAAATTCGAACCAATATTTTAGAGTAAGTTTTTGTCTTTTTAAAAATCATATATAATATATAAAAAGTCCATGTAAATGTGGAGCTTATTTTTATAGGGAATCTGTGTAGGTTATATTTATCTATTTATATTTAATAGTTTAATTTTAGTTTATCATGTTCTTTTATAGCATAGATTAGATTTTACTTTTTTTTTTATATAAACATTAAGAAAATGTGGAAGAATCTATGCTGCTCTCTGATTTCAGTTTTAACTATTTTTTCTTTGTTTATATTATATATGTATATATATATATATATATATATATATATATTATTAAATGTGTATGTTATATTTCTATATTTCTATTTAACAGTTTAACTTTAGGTTATCATGTTCTTTTTATAATATAGATTAGATTTTAGTTTTTTCCAATATAAACATTGTTTTTTATCAATAGTAAGTCCATGGTTTGTTCCAGATTCTCCATTGAGTCCATGTTAAGATTAGATGGCGTGACTTATATGGTATTGGAGAAGTTCGACGCTCTCAGACTGTGAGTTATTTGTCTAGAAGTGCTCCAAGAGTGAATCCGAATTTTCTAAGTTCTTTCGATGAATTATTGAGGCCGGCCACCTCAAGAATTTGCCTAAAGAATGCAGAAGATAAAGATGAGTAGGAGTTAGTGTAGTTGTTTTCTCGCGAGATTCTTCAATATTTGCAAATACTCAATCAATTCATGCGATGAGTTTTGGCTGGTTTGCTACTATGATGAATTTTAAGATGGATGATTTGATGTGTTGTTTGTGATGTATCCTTTTGCTTTTCCTTTGTCTTCAATTATTTAACACCTTCTAGCCTCTTTCCTTCTGTTACTAAATGTTTATTTACTTGATATGAACATAACTAGCTGGTTATGATGTTGTATGAAGGTATCGTCTATGATATCTTGTAGTTAGCTTTAGTTAAATGTTAGTTTACATATTGACTTTTGTTCTTCTTGTTGATGAGAATGAAATTAGTTAATATTGTTTATTTAAATTATTTATTGTTATGTTTGATGTTTGATGATCGAAATATCGGTTTCTTTTAGTTGGCAAAGAGTTGGCTATATTGACCCGACACGACATTAAATTGTGTTCTTTGAAATTTTCACCACGAAGAAAATTTTCAAATTTATGTTTTTGCTTTATTTTGAAATTTGACGTTTTCTCCTTTGAGGTAGTTTTTAAGGGTCTCGTTTTTAATATTTTTTGACTTGTAGGTATATGTTTTTTTAATTTGTGTGGTTTCTTGAAGTGTAACACTGCTTGGTGGGTTTGCTCATGTTTTGGTTCTCTTTTAAAATTACAAGAAATGAGATGAGATTTGTGATAGCTTTGATGTTTGAGCTCTTATGAGTGTTGGGTTTGTAAATTTCCTTCATTTTGTGTATGTCATGTACATTTGTCATGAGATAAAATTTTTAAGATGGATGATTTGATGTGTTGTTTGTGCTTTGTCTTCAATTATTTAACACCTTCTAGCCTATTTCCTTCCGTTACTAAATGTTTATTTACTTGATATGAACATAACTAGCTGCTTATGATGTTGTATGAAGGTATCATCTATGATATCTTGTAGTTAGCTTTAGTTAAATGTTAGTTTACATATTGGATTTTGTTATTCTTGTTGATGAGAATGAAATTAGTTAATATTGTTTTTCTAAATTCTTTATTTATTTGTTTGATGTTTGTTGATTGAAATATCGGTTTCTTTTAGGTGTCCAAGGGTTGGCTATATTGACCCGACACGACATTAAATTGTGTTTTTTGAATTTTTCACCACGAAGGAAATTTCCAAATTTATGTTTTTGCTTGATTTTGAAAATTGACGTATTCTCTACTGTAGTAGGTCTCGTTTCTAACATTTTTTGCGTTGTAGGTTTATGTGTTTTTAATTTGTGTGGTTTCTTGAACCGTCTATTACACTGCTTGGTGGGTTTTCTCATGTTTTGGTTCTGTTCATGAATTACAAAAATTGAGATGAGCTTTGTGATAGTTTTGATGTTTGAGCTCTTATGAGTGTCGAGTTTGAACTCATCGTCTATCTCAGTCGTCACTCGTCACTGATAGGTTTATGTGTTTATAATTTATGTGGTTTCTTTATCTTATATTTTGTCTTTTTATTCCTTTGTTCTTATTATTATTATATTTATGGTTCTTTCACTTATTTAGATACTATTGCTTGACATTTTTTTTTCTTTTCTTTGATTTTCATGAATTTTAAGAAATGAGATTTGTGATGTTGGAGCTCTTATGAGTGTAGGGTTTGTAAATTTGCTTCACTTTGTGTATGTCATGTACAATTTTACTTTCTTTCTAGTTTGTCATGAGATAAAAATTTTAAGATGGATGATTTGATGTGTTGTTTGTGATGTATCATTTTGCTTTTCCTTTGTCATCGATTATTTAACACTTTCTAGCCTCTTTCCTTTCGTTACTAAATGTTTATTTACTTGATCTGAACATAACAGCTGCTTACGATGTTGTATGAAGGTATCATCTATGATATCTTGTAGTTAGCTTTAGTTAAATGTTAGTTTACATATTGAATTTTGTTCTTCTTGTTGATGAGAATGAAATTAATGAAATTAGTTAATATTGTTTTTCTAAATTCTCTATTTATTTGTTTGATGTTTGATAATTGAAACATCGGTTTCTTTTAGGTGGCCAAGGGTTGGCTATATTGACCCGTCACGACATTAAATTGCGTTTTTGAAATTTCACCACGAAGGAAATTTCCAAATTTATGTTTTTGCTTGATTTTGAAAATTGACGTTTTCTCCACAGAGGTAGTTTTTAAGGGTCTCGTTTCTAATGTTTATTTGACTTGTAGGTTTATGTGTTTTTAATTTGTGTGGTCTCTTGGACCGTCTATTACACTGCTTGGTGGGTTTGCTCATGTTTTGGTTTTCTTTATGAATTACAAGAAATGAGATGAGTTTTGTGATAGCTTTGATGTTTGAGCTTTTATTCCTTTGTTTTTATTATTATTTATGTTTTTTTCTCTTACTTAGATACTATTATTGCTTGGCATTTTTTCTCCTTGCTTTGATTTTCTTGGACTGTCTATTTCACCGCCTGGTGTGTTTGAGCTTATGTTTTGGTTTTGTTCATGAATTATAAGAAATGAGATTGTGATAGCTTTGATGTTTGAGCTCTTATGAGTGTTGAGTTTGTAAATTTGCTTCACTTTGTGCATGTCATGTACAATTTTACTTTCTTTATAATTTGTCATGAGATAAAAAATTTAAGATGGATGATTTGATGTTTTGTTTGTGATGTATTATTTTGCTTTTCCTTTGTCATCGATTATTTAACACCTTCTAGCCTCTTTCCTTTCGTTACTAAATGTTTATTTACTTGATATGAACATAACCAGCTGCTTATGATGTTGTATGAATGTATCATCTATGATATCTTGTAATTAGCTTTAGTTAAATGTTAGTTTACATATTGGATTTTGTTCTTCTTGTTGATGAGAATGAAATTAGTTAATATTGTTTTTCTAAATTCTTTATTTATTTGTTTGATGTTTGTTGATTGAAATATCGGTTTCTTTTAGGTGGCCAAGGGTTGGCTATATTGACCCGACACGACATTAAATTGTGTTTTTTGAAATTTTCACCACGAAGGAAATTTCCAAATTTATGTTTTTGCTTGTTTTTGAAAATTGACTTTTTCTCCATAGAGGTAGTTTTTAAGGGTCTCGTTTCTAACGTTTATTTGACTTGTAGGTTTATGTGTTTTTAATTTGTGTGGTCTCTTGGACCGCCTATTACAATCGCTTGGTGGGTTTGCTCATGTTTTGGTTTTCTTTATGAATTACAAGAAATGAGATGAGTTTTGTGATAGCTTTGAACTTTTGTTCCTTTGTTTTTATTATTATTATTTATGTTTCTTTCTCTTACTTAGATACTATTATTGCTTGGCATTTTTTCTCCTTGCTTTGATTTTCTTGGTTCGTCTATTTCACTTTGGTGTGTTTTGAGCTTATGTTTTGGTTTTGTTCATGAATTATAATAAATGAGATTGTGATAGCTTTGATGTTTGAGCTCTTATGAGTGTTGAGTTTGTAAATTTGCTTCACTTTGTGCATGTAATGTACAATTTTACTTTCTTTATAATTTGTCATGAGATAAAAAATTTAAGATGGATGATTTGATGTTTTGTTTGTGATGTATCATTTTGCTTTTCCTTTGTCATTGATTATTTAACACCTTCTAGCCTCTTTCCTTTCGTTACTAAATGTTTATTTACTTGATATGAACATAACCAACTGCTTATGATGTTGTATGAATGTATCATCTATGATATCTTGTAGTTAGCTTTGGTTAAATGTTAGTTTATGTATTGGATTTTGTTCTTCTTGTTGATAAGAATGAAATTAGTTAATATTGTTTTTCTAAATTCTTTATTTATTTGTTTGATGTTTGTTGATTGAAATATCAGTTTCTTTTAGGTGGCCAAGGGTTGGCTATATTGACCCGACACGACATTAAATTGTGTTTTTTGAAATTTTCACCACGAAGGAAATTTCCAAATTTATGTTTTTCCTTGATTTTGAAAATTGACTTTTTCTCCACAGAGGTAGTTTTTAAGGGTCTCGTTTCTAACGTTTATTTGACTTGTAGGTTTATGTGTTTTTAATTTGTTTGGTCTGTTGGACCGTCTATTACACTGCTTGGTGGGTTTGCTCATGTTTTGGTTTTCTTTATGAATTACAAGAAATGAGATGAGTTTTGTGATAGCTTTGAAGCTTTTATTCCTTTGTTTTTATTATTATTTATGTTTCTTTCTCTTACTTAGATACTATTATTGCTTGGCATTTTTTCTCCTTGCTTTGATTTTCTTGGACTGTCTATTTCACCGCCTGGTGTGTTTGAGCTTATGTTTTGGTTTTGTTCATGAATTATAAGAAATGAGATTGTGATAGCTTTGATGTTTGAGCTCTTATGAGTGTTGAGTTTGTAAATTTGCTTCACTTTGTGCATGTCTTGTACAATTTTACTTTCTTTATAATTTGTCATGAGATAAAAAATTTAAGATGGATGATTTGATGTTTTGTTTGTGATGTATCATTTTGCTTTTTCTTTGTCATTGATTATTTAACACCTTCTAGCCTCTTTCCTTTCATTACTAAATGTTTATTTACTTGATATGAACATAACCAACTGCTTATGATGTTGTATTAATGTATCATCTATGATATCTTGTAGTTAGCTTTAGTTTAATGTTAGTTTACGTATTGGATTTTGTTCTTCTTGTTGATGAGAATGAAATTAGTTAATATTGTTTTTCTAAATTCTTTATTTATTTGTTTGATGTTTGTTGATTGAAATATCGGTTTCTTTTAGGTGGCCAAGGGTTGACTATATTGACCCGACACGACATTAAATTGCGTGGGTTTGCTCATGTTTTGGTTTTCTTTATGAATTACAAGAAATGAGATGAGTTTTGTGATAGCTTTGATGTTTGAGCTTTTATTCCTTTGTTTTTATTATTATTTATGTTTCTTTCTCTTACTTAGATACTATTATTGCTTGGCATTTTTTCTCCTTGCTTTGATTTTCTTGGACTGTCTATTTCACCGCCTGGTGTGTTTGAGCTTATGTTTTGGTTTTGTTCATGAATTATAATAAATGAGATTGTGATAGCTTTGATGTTTGAGCTCTTATGAGTGTTGAGTTTGTAAATTTGCTTCACTTTGTGCATGTCATGTACAATTTTACTTTCTTTATAATTTGTCATGAGATAAAAAATTTAAGATGGATGATTTGATGTTTTGTTTGTGATGTATCATTTTGCTTTTCGTTTGTGATTGATTATTTAACACCTTCTAGCCTCTTTCCTTTCGTTACTAAATGTTTATTTACTTGATATGAACATAACCAAATGCTTATGATGTTGTATGAATGTATCATCTATGATATCTTGTAGTTAGCTTTAGTTAAATGTTAGTTTACGTATTGGATTTTGTTCTTCTTGTTGATGAGAATGAAATTAGTTAATATTGTTTTTCTAAATTCTTTATTTATTTGTTTGATGTTTGTTGATTGAAATATCGGTTTCTTTTAGGTGGCCAAGGGTTGGCTATATTGACCCGACACGACATTAAATTGCGTTTTTTGAAATTTTCACCACGAAGGAAATTTCCAAATTTATGTTTTTGCTTGATTTTGAAAATTGACGTTTTCTCCACCGAGGTAGTTTTTAAGGGTCTCGTTTCTAACGTTTATTTGACTTGTAGGTTTATGTGTTTTTAATTTGTGTGGTCTCTTGGGTAAATCTATTACACTTTGCTTGGTGGGTTTGCTCATGTTTTGGTTTTCTTTATGAATTACAAGAAATGAGACGAGTTTTGTGATAGCTTTGATGTTTGAGCTTTTATTCCTTTGTTTTTATTAGTATTTATGTTTCTTTCTCTTACTTAGATACTATTATTGCTTGCATTTTTTCTCCTTGCTTTGATTTTCTTGGGCCGTCTATTTCACCGCCTGGTGTGTTTGAGCTTATGTTTTGGTTTTGTTTATGAATTATAAGAAATGAGATTGTGATAGCTTTGATGTTTGAGCTCTTATGAGTGTTGAGTTTGTAAATTTGCTTCACTTTGTGCATGTCATGTACAATTTTACTTTCTTTATAATTTGTCATGAGATAAAAAATTTAAGATGGATGATTTGATGTTTTGTTTGTGATGTATTATTTTGCTTTTCCTTTGTCATCGATTATTTAACACCTTCTAGTCTCTTTCCTTTCGTTACTAAATGTTTATTTACTTGATATGAACATAACCAGCTGCTTATGATGTTGTATGAATGTATCATCTATGATATCTTGTAGTTAGCTTTAGTTAAATGTTAGTTTACGTATTGGATTTTGGTTCTCTTTATGAATTACAAGAAATGGCATGAGATTTGTGATAGCTTTGATGTTTGAGCTCTTATAAGTGTTGTGTTTGAACTGATCGTCTATCTCAGTCGTCACTCTTCTCTCTTCAATGATAGGTTTATGTGTTTTTAATTAATGTGGTTTCTTTATATTAGATTTTGACTTTTTATTCTTTTGTTTTTATTATTTATGTTTCTTTCTCTTACTTAGATACTATACTATTGCTTGGCATTTTTTTCCTTTGCTTTGATTTTCTTGTACCGTCTATTTCACCGCCTGGTGTGTTCTCTTATGTTTTGGTTCTGTTCTTGAATTATAAGAAATGAGATTGTGATAGCTTTGATATTTGAGCTCTTATGAGTGTTGAGTTTGTAAATTTGCTTCACTTTGTGTATGTCATGTCCAATTTTACTTTCTTTAGCGATAAAAAATTTAAGATGGATGATTTGTTGTGTTGTTTGTGATGTATCATTTTGCTTTTTCTTTGTCTTCGACTATTTAACACCTTCCAGCCTCTTTCCTTTTGTTAATAAATGTTTATTTACTTGACATGAACATAACCAATTGCTTATGATGTTGTATGAAGGTATCATCTATGTTTGATGTTTGAAATATTAGATTTTTTTTAGGTGACATTAAATTGTGTTCTTTGAAATTTTCACCACGAAGGAAATTTCTGAATTTATGTGTTTGCTTGATTTTGAAAATTGACGTTTTCTCGACTGAGCTAGGTCTTGTTTCTAACATTTTTTGACTTGTAGGTTTATGTGTTTTTAATTTGTGTGGTTTCTTGAACCGTCTATTACACTGCTTGGTTGGTTTTCTCATATTTTGGTTCTCTTTATGAATTACAAGAAATGACATGAGATTTATGATAGTTTTGATGTTTGAGCTGTTATGAGTGTTGTGTTTGAACTGATTGTCTATCTCGATCGTCACTCTTCTCTCTCGTCGATGATAGGTTTATCTGCTTTTTTAATTAATGTGGTTTCTTTATATTAGATTTTGACGTTTTATTCATTTGTTTTTATTATTGTTTATGTTTCTTTCTCTTACTTAGATACTATACTATTGCTTGGAATTTTTTCCTTTGCTTTGATTTTCTTGGACCGTCTATTTCACCACCGGTGTGTTTGCTTTGCTTGTTTTGGTTCTGCTCATGAATTATAAGAAATGTGATTGTGATAGCTTTGATATCTGAGCTCTTATGAGTGTTGAGTTTGTAAATTTGCGTCACTTTGTGTATGTCATGTACAATTTTGCTTACTCTATACTTTGTCATGAGATAAAAATTTAAGATGGATGATTTGATGTGTTGTTTGTGATGTATCATTTTGCTTTTCCTTTGTCATCGATTATTTAACAATTTCTACCCTCTCAACCCTCGAATCACACCCTATTAAATTTATCTCACCCATTTTTTATTTTTGTGATGATGATGCGGTTATGTGAGTGCTTATCTGATGATGTGGTTATCACATCACATATAGGGATGTCAACAGGCGAGCGGACACGAGTAGTAATTATCCTCTTTTTATCGTTACCCGTATGAGCACCAAGTAGGGTTTTAGGGTCTTAGTTCCTCTTTTAGGGTGTGGTTTCCTTTATGGAAGCAACATTGATTGTTGCAAAATCCAATCTATCTACCCAAATCTCCATTATCCTCTACCATTAGTCCTCGTCCACAGTATACCAACCCTTTCATCGTACCATTACTTCCATTACTCTTCTTTACTCGAGCTCTACCAACCCATCATCGTACCATTACTTCCACTACCAACTATTACACAAAGCGTATTAACTCTTCAAAAACACTAAAAAAGCAGTGTATTGACCACCACAACATCACCAAGAGTGAGAAACACACTCAAAGAAACCAGAAAATCAAAACAACAAACCCTATTAACTATGCTTACATACAAACTATGATTACATACAAAATATTCCCAAAAAGCCAAACCATGAAATCTCAAAGTTAGGTCACTAAACACTGTTATATCTAGTAACATATAGAAACATCAACTTGTTCCCAACAATAGATCTTTCGTGTGTTACAACATATTACAGTCAGCTAGAATACTCAGTTTTGGAATCTATAATCTCTCTTTTTGCTTTGGGTGTTGCTGCGTTTAGTTCCACCATGGCCTCGAGCTCGCATCAGTTCCCTCTCAGCTCGAATGAAAACTCGGAAGCTCTAACGGATATTCCAATCCCTGCTGATACAACAAGTGAAGATCTAACAAAGAGAACATTAGTAGGTCAACTCCACACCAACAAAACCCATAGCGATTGTGTGTTGCTACATTCCCTTCTGGGAATGAAACATTACTAGTGGGAGGAGCCTCATGATTTTTCATCAAAAATGCATTCTTTTGTTATCGTGTGTTTCTACATTCATTTCTGGGAATGTAGTAGTACTAGTAGGATGAGCTTCTTGATATTTCAATGACTTTTAGTAGAAGGCGTAACAACACCATAGTCAAATAATAATATCATGTTGCATTTTTCCATTAATTTGTAAGACGATAGATCATAGTAGTAAAATTAATAAACGTGAAGAAGATTTGATTAATGATGCCTGTAGATAGACAATATATAAATTATTAAATGGATAAACATAAAATTGGATTAAAGAAAAAGACACATAAAACATGATAGAAGCTTTATTATTGATGTATTCGATCAACATATCAATTAGGGAATTTTAGTGAAAACTTTAAAAAGGAAACCATGATTTGAAACACAATTAGAAGTGAGAGGGAAGTATGGGGCCACTAACGAAACCATATTAGAAAAATCATTACAACAAAAAAACATCATGGATTACAAAACTATCCATCTTCCAAACTCCAAATTACCCGTTCATAGAACGTCAAAGAATGGAAGAAAAGATTAAAATCCAATTAAGCCCATTTCTAAATTCTTTATTTATTTGTTTGATGTTTGTTGATTGAAATATCAGTTTCTTTTAGGTGGCCAAGGGTTGGCTATATTGACCCGACACGACATTAAATTGTGTTTTTTGAAATTTTCACCACGAAGGAAATTTCCAAATTTATGTTTTTGCTTGATTTTGAAAATTGACTTTTTCTCCACAGAGGTAGTTTTTAAGGGTCTCGTTTCTAACGTTTATTTGACTTGTAGGTTTATGTGTTTTTAATTTGTGTGGTCTCTTGGACCGTCTATTACACTGTTTGGTGGGTTTGCTCATGTTTTGGTTTTCTTTATGAATTACAAGAAATGAGATGAGTTTTGTGATAGCTTTGAACTTTTATTCCTTTGTTTTTATTATTATTATTATTTATGTTTCTTTCTCTTACTTAGATACTATTATTGCTTGGCATTTTTTCTCCTTGCTTTGATTTTCTTGGACTGTCTATTTCACCGCCTGGTGTGTTTGAGCTTATGTTTTGGTTTTGTACATGAATTATAATAAATGAGATTGTGATAGCTTTGATGTTTGAGCTCTTATGAGTGTTGAGTTTGTAAATTTTCTTCACTTTGTGCATGTCATGTACAATTTTACTTTCTTTATAATTTGTCATGAGATAAAAAATTTAAGATGGATGATTTGATGTTTTGTTTGTGATGTATCATTTTGCTTTTCCTTTGTCATTGATTATTTAACACCTTCTAGCCTCTTTCCTTTCGTTACTAAATGTTTATTTACTTGATATGAACATAACCAACTGCTTATGAAGTTGTATGAATGTATCATCTATGATATCTTGTAGTTAGCTTTAGTTAAATGTTAGTTTAAGTATTGGATTTTGTTCTTCTTGTTGATGAGAATGAAATTAGTTAATATTGTTTTTCAAAATTCTTTATTTATTTGTTTGATGTTTGTTGATTGAAATATCAGTTTCTTTTAGGTGGCCAAGCGTTGGCTATATTGACCCGACACGACATTAAATTGTGTTTTTTGAAATTTTCACCACGAAGGAAATTTCCAAATTTATGTTTTTGCTTGATTTTGAAAATTGACTTTTTCTCCACAGAGGTAGTTTTTAAGGGTCTCGTTTCTAACGTTTATTTGACTTGTAGGTTTATGTGTTTTTAATTTGTTTGGTCTCTTGGACCGTCTATTACACTGCTTGGTGGGTTTGCTCATGTTTTGGTTTTCTTTATGAATTACAAGAAATGAGATGAGTTTTGTGATAGCTTTGATGTTTGAGCTTTTATTCCTTTGTTTTTATTATTATTTATGTTTCTTTCTCTTACTTAGATACTATTATTGCTTGGCATTTTTTCTCCTTGCTTTGATTTTCTTGGGTATGTCTATTTCACCGCTTTGGTGTGTTGAGCTTATGTTTTGGTTTTGTTCATGAATTATAATAAATGAGATTGTGATAGCTTTGATGTTTGAGCTCTTATGAGTGTTGAGTTTGTAAATTTGCTTCACTTTGTGCATGTCATGTACAATTTTACTTTCTTTATAATTTGTCATGAGATAAAAAATTTAAGATGGATGATTTGATGTTTTGTTTGTGATGTATTATTTTGCTTTTCCTTTGTCATCGATTATTTAACACCTTCTAGCCTCTTTCCTTTCGTTACTAAATGTTTATTTACTTGATATGAACATAACCAAATTTGCTTATGATGTTGTATGAATGTATCATCTATGATATCTTGTAATTAGCTTTAGTTAAATGTTAGTTTACATATTGGATTTTGTTCTTCTTGTTGATGAGAATGAAATTAGTTAATATTGTTTTTCTAAATTCTTTATTTATTTGTTTGATGTTTATTGATTGAAATATCGGTTTCTTTTAGGTGGCCAAGGGTTTGCTATATTGACCCGACACGACATTAAATTGTGTTTTTGAAATTTTCACCACGAAGAAAATTTCCAAATTTATGTTTTTGCTTGATTTTGAAAATTGACTTTTTCTCCATAGAGGTAGTTTTTAAGGGTCTCGTTTCTAACGTTTATTTGACTTGTAGGTTTATGTGTTTTTAATTTGTGTGGTCTCTTGGACCGTCTATTACACTGCTTGGTGGGTTTGCTCATGTTTTGGTTTTCTTTATGAATTACAAGAAATGAGATGAGTTTTGTGATAGCTTTGAACTTTTATTCCTTTGTTTTTATTATTATTATTTATGTTTCTTTCTCTTACTTAGATACTATTATTGCTTGGCATTTTTTCTCCTTGCTTTGATTTTCTTGGACTGTCTATTTCACCGCCTGGTGTGTTTGAGCTTATGTTTTGGTTTTGTTCATGAATTATAAGAAATGAGATTGTGATAGCTTTGATGTTTGAGCTCTTATGAGTGTTGAGTTTGTAAATTTGCTTCACTTTGTGCATGTCATGTACAATTTTACTTTCTTTATAATTTGTCATGAGATAAAAAATTTAAGATGGATGATTTGATGTTTTGTTTGTGATGTATTATTTTGCTTTTCCTTTGTCATCGATTATTTAACACCTTCTAGCCACTTTCCTTTCGTTACTAAATGTTTATTTACTTGATATGAACATAAGCAGCGGCTTATGATGTTGTATGAATGTATCATCTATGATATCTTGTAATTAGCTTTACTTAAATGTTAGTTTACATATTGGATTTTGTTCTTCTTGTTGATGAGAATGAAATTAGTTAATATTGTTTTTCTAAATTCTTTATTTATTTGTTTGATGTTTATTGATTGAAATATCGGTTTCTTTTAGGTGGCCAAGGGTTGGCTATATTGACCCGACACGACATTAAATTGTGTTTTTTGAAATTTTCACCACGAAGGAAATTTCCAAATTTATGTTTTTGCTTGATTTTGAAAATTGACTTTTTCTCCATAGAGGTAGTTTTTAAGGGTCTCGTTTCTAACGTTTATTTGACTTGTAGGTTTATGTGTTTTTAATTTGTGTGGTCTCTTGGGCCGTCTATTACACTGCTTGGTGGGTTTGCTCATGTTTTGGTTTTCTTTATGAATTACAAGAAATGAGATGAGTTTTGTGATAGCTTTGAACTTTTATTCCTTTGTTTTTATTATTATTATTTATGTTTCTTTCTCTTACTTAGATACTATTATTGCTTGGCATTTTTTCTCCTTGCTTTGATTTTCTTGGACGGTCTATTTCACCGCCTGGTGTGTTTGAGCTTATGTTTTGGTTTTGTTCATGAATTATAATAAATGAGATTGTGATAGCTTTGATGTTTGAGCTCTTATGAGTGTTGAGTTTGTAAATTTGCTTCACTTTGTGCATGTCATGTACAATTTTACTTTCTTTATAATTTGTCATGAGATAAAAAATTTAAGATGGATGATTTGATGTTTTGTTTGTGATGTATCATTTTGCTTTTCCTTTGTCATTGATTATTTAACACATTCTAGCCTCTTTCCTTTCGTTACTAAATGTTTATTTACTTGATATGAACATAACCAACTGCTTATGAAGTTGTATGAATGTATCATCTATGATATCTTGTAGTTAGCTTTAGTTAAATGTTAGTTTACGTATTGGATTTTGTTCTTCTTGTTGATGAGAATGAAATTAGTTAATATTGTTTTTCAAAATTCTTTATTTATTTGTTTGATGTTTGTTGATTGAAATATCAGTTTCTTTTAGGTGGCCAAGGGGTTGGCTATATTGACCCGACACGACATTAAATTGTGTTTTTGAAATTTTCACCACGAAGAAATTTCCAAATTTATGTTTTTGCTTGATTTTGAAAATTGACTTTTTCTCCACAGAGGTAGTTTTTAAGGGTCGTTTCTAACGTTTATTTGACTTGTAGGTTTATGTGTTTTTAATTTGTTTGGTCTCTTGGACCGTCTATTACACTTGCTTGGTGGGTTTGCTCATGTTTTGGTTTTCTTTATGAATTACAAGAAATGAGATGAGTTTTGTGATAGCTTTGATGTTTGAGCTTTTATTCCTTTGTTTTTATTATTATTTATGTTTCTTTCTCTTACTTAGATACTATTATTGCTTGGCATTTTTTCTCCTTGCTTTGATTTTCTCGGACTTTCTATTTCACCGCTTTGGTGTGTTTGAGCTTATATTTTGGTTTTGTTCATGAATTATAAGAAATGAGATTGTGATAGCTTTGATGTTTGAGCTCTTATGAGTGTTGAGTTTGTAAATTTGCTTCACTTTGTGCATGTCATGTACAATTTTACTTTCTTTATAATTTGTCATGAGATAAAAAATTTAAGATGGATGATTTGATGTTTTGTTTGTGATGTATTATTTTGCTTTTCCTTTGTCATCGATTATTTAACACCTTCTAGCCTCTTTCCTTTCGTTACTAAATGTTTATTTACTTGATATGAACATAAGCAGCTGCTTATGATGTTGTATGAATGTATCATCTATGATATCTTGTAATTAGCTTTAGTTAAATTTTAGTTTACATATTGGATTTTGTTCTTCTTGTTGATGAGAATGAAATTAGTTAATATTGTTTTTCTAAATTCTTTATTTATTTGTTTGATGTTTATTGATTGAAATATCGGTTTCTTTTAGGTGGCCAAGGGTTGGCTATATTGACCCGACACGACATTAAATTGTGTTTTTTGAAATTTTCACCACGAAGGAAATTTCCAAATTTATGTTTTTGCTTGATTTTGAAAATTGACTTTTTCTCCATAGAGGTAGTTTTTAAGGGTCTCGTTTCTAACGTTTATTTGACTTGTAGGTTTATGTGTTTTTAATTTGTGTGGTCTCTTGGACCGTCTATTACAACTTGCTTGGTGGGTTTGCTCATGTTTTGGTTTTCTTTATGAATTACAAGAAATGAGATGAGTTTTGTGATAGCTTTGAACTTTTATTCCTTTGTTTTTATTATTATTATTTATGTTTCTTTCTCTTACTTAGATACTATTATTAAATGGCATTTTTTCTCCTTGCTTTGATTTTCTTGGACTGTCTATTTCACCGCTTTGGTGTGTTTGAGCTTATGTTTTGGTTTTGTTCATGAATTATAATAAATGAGATTGTGATAGCTTTGATGTTTGAGCTCTTATGAGTCTTTGAGTTTGTAAATTTGCTTCACTTTGTGCATGTCATGTACAATTTTACTTTCTTTATAATTTGTCATGAGATAAAAAATTTAAGATGGATGATTTGATGTTTTGTTTGTGATGTATCATTTTGCTTTTCCTTTGTCATTGATTATTTAACACCTTCTAACCTCTTTCTTTTCGTTACTAAATGTTTATTTACTTGATATGAACATAACCAATCGCTTATGATGTTGTATGAATGTATCATCTATGATATCTTGTAGTTAGCTTTAGTTAAATGTTAGTTTACGTATTGGATTGTTCTTCTTGTTGATGAGAATGAAATTAGTTAATATTGTTTTTCAAAATTCTTTATTTATTTGTTTGATGTTTGTTGATTGAAAAATCAGTTTCTTTTAGGTGGCCTAGGGTTGGCTATATTGACCCTTAAATTGTGTTTTTTGAAATTTTCACCACGAAGGAAATTTCCAAATTTATGTTTTTGCTTGATTTTGAAAATTGACTTTTTCTCCACAGAGGTAGTTTTTAAGGGTCTCGTTTCTAACGTTTATTTGACTTGTAGGTTTATGTGTTTTTAATTTGTTTGGTCTCTTGGACCGTCTATTACAATCGCTTGGTGGGTTTGCTCATGTTTTGGTTTTCTTTATGAATTACAAGAAATGAGATGAGTTTTGTGATAGCTTTGATGTTTGAGCTTTTATTCCTTTGTTTTTATTATTATTTATGTTTCTTTCTCTTACTTAGATACTATTATTGCTTGGCATTTTTTCTCCTTGCTTTTGTTTTTCTTGGGTATCTATTTCACCTTTGGTGTGTTTGAGCTTATGTTTTGGTTTTGTTCATGAATTATAATAAATGAGATTGTGATAGCTTTGATGTTTGAGCTCTTATGAGTGTTGAGTTTGTAAATTTGCTTCACTTTGTGCATGTCATGTACAATTTTACTTTCTTTATAATTTGTCATGAGATAAAAAATTTAAGATGGATGATTTGATGTTTTGTTTGTGATGTATCATTTTGCTTTTCCTTTGTCATTGATTATTTAACACCTTCTAGCCTCTTTCTTTTCGTTACTAAATGTTTATTTACTTGATATGAACATAACCAACTGCTTATGATGTTGTATGAATGTATCATCTATG
This sequence comes from Oxytropis ochrocephala, assembly GCA_020916435.1. Taxonomy (NCBI): domain Eukaryota; kingdom Viridiplantae; phylum Streptophyta; class Magnoliopsida; order Fabales; family Fabaceae; genus Oxytropis; species Oxytropis ochrocephala. Next base: position 967,560 of record CM037095.1, on the reverse strand, counting down.
ATATCTAGTAGTTAGCTTTAGTTAAATGTTAGTTTACGTATTGGATTTTGTTCTTCTTGTTGATGAGAATGAAATTAGTTAATATTGTTTTTCTAAATTCTTTATTTATTTGTTTGATGTTTGTTGATTGATATATCGGTTTCTTTTAGGTGGCCAAGGGTTGGCTATATTGACCCGACACGACATTAAATTGCGTTTTTTGAAATTTTCACCACGAAGGAAATTTCCAAATTTATGTTTTTGCTTGATTTTGAAAATTGACGTTTTCTCCACCGAGGTAGTTTTTAAGGGTCTCGTTTCTAACGTTTATTTGACTTGTAGGTTTATGTGTTTTTAATTTGTGTGGTCTCTTGGACCGTCTATTACACTGCTTGGTGGGTTTGCTCATGTTTTGGTTTTCTTTATGAATTACAAGAAATGAGACGAGTTTTGTGATAGCTTTGATGTTTGATCTTTTATTCCTTTGTTTTTATTAGTATTTATGTTTCTTTCTCTTACTTAGATACTATTATTGCTTGGCATTTTTTCTCCTTGCTTTGATTTTTTTGGACCGTCTATTTCACCGCCTGGTGTGTTTGAGCTTATGTTTTGGTTTTGTTCATGAATTATAAGAAATGAGATTGTGATAGTTTTGATGTTTGAGCTCTTATGAGTGTTGAGTTTGTAAATTTGCTTCACTTTGTGCATGTCATGTACAATTTTACTTTCTTTATAATTTGTCATGAGATAAAAAATTTAAGATGGATGATTTGATGTTTTGTTTGTGATGTATTATTTTGCTTTTCCTTTGTCATCGATTATTTAACACCTTCTAGCCTCTTTCCTTTCGTTACTAAATGTTTATTTACTTGATATGAACATAACCAGCTGCTTATGATGTTGTATGAATGTATCATCTATGATATCTTGTAATTAGCTTTAGTTAAATGTTAGTTTACATATTGGATTTTGTTCTTCTTGTTGATGAGAATGAAATTAGTTAATATTGTTTTTCTAAATTCTTTATTTATTTGTTTGATGTTTATTGATTGAAATATCGGTTTCTTTTAGGTGGCCAAGGGTTTGCTATATTGACCCGACACGACATTAAATTGTGTTTTTTGAAATTTTCACCACGAAGGAAATTTCCAAATTTATGTTTTTGCTTGATTTTGAAAATTGACTTTTTCTCCATAGAGGTAGTTTTTAAGGGTCTCGTTTCTAACGTTTATTTGACTTGTAGGTTTATGTGTTTTTAATTTGTGTGGTCTCTTGGACCGTCTATTACACTGCTTGGTGGGTTTGCTCATGTTTTGGTTTTCTTTATGAATTACAAGAAATGAGATGAGTTTTGTGATAGCTTTGAACTTTTATTCCTTTGTTTTTATTATTATTATTTATGTTTCTTTCTCTTACTTAGATACTATTATTGCTTGGCATTTTTTCTCCTTGCTTTGATTTTCTTGGATCATCTATTTCACTTTTTGGTGTGTTTGAGCTTATGTTTTGGTTTTGTTCATGAATTATAAGAAATGAGATTGTGATAGCTTTGATGTTTGAGCTCTTATGAGTGTTGAGTTTGTAAATTTGCTTCACTTTGTGCATGTCATGTACAATTTTACTTTCTTTATAATTTGTCATGAGATAAAAAATTTAAGATGGATGATTTGATGTTTTGTTTGTGATGTATTATTTTGCTTTTCCTTTGTCATCGATTATTTAACACCTTCTAGCCACTTTCCTTTCGTTACTAAATGTTTATTTACTTGATATGAACATAAGCAGCTGCTTATGATGTTGTATGAATGTATCATCTATGATATCTTGTAATTAGCTTTACTTAAATGTTAGTTTACATATTGGATTTTGTTCTTCTTGTTGATGAGAATGAAATTAGTTAATATTGTTTTTCTAAATTCTTTATTTATTTGTTTGATGTTTATTGATTGAAATATCGGTTTCTTTTAGGTGGCCAAGGGTTGGCTATATTGACCCGACACGACATTAAATTGTGTTTTTTGAAATTTTCACCACGAAGGAAATTTCCAAATTTATGTTTTTGCTTGATTTTGAAAATTGACTTTTTCTCCATAGAGGTAGTTTTTAAGGGTCTCGTTTCTAACGTTTATTTGACTTGTAGGTTTATGTGTTTTTAATTTGTGTGGTCTCTTGGGCCGTCTATTACACTGCTTGGTGGGTTTGCTCATGTTTTGGTTTTCTTTATGAATTACAAGAAATGAGATGAGTTTTGTGATAGCTTTGAACTTTTATTCCTTTGTTTTTATTATTATTATTTATGTTTCTTTCTCTTACTTAGATACTATTATTGCTTGGCATTTTTTCTCCTTGCTTTGATTTTCTTGGGCGGTCTATTTCACCGCTTGGTGTGTTTGAGCTTATGTTTTGGTTTTGTTCATGAATTATAATAAATGAGATTGTGATAGCTTTGATGTTTGAGCTCTTATGAGTGTTGAGTTTGTAAATTTGCTTCACTTTGTGCATGTCATGTACAATTTTACTTTCTTTATAATTTGTCATGAGATAAAAAATTTAAGATGGATGATTTGATGTTTTGTTTGTGATGTATCATTTTGCTTTTCCTTTGTCATTGATTATTTAACACATTCTAGCCTCTTTCCTTTCGTTACTAAATGTTTATTTACTTGATATGAACATAACCAACTGCTTATGAAGTTGTATGAATGTATCATCTATGATATCTTGTAGTTAGCTTTAGTTAAATGTTAGTTTACATATTGGATTTTGTTCTTCTTGTTGATGAGAATGAAATTAGTTAATATTGTTTTTCAAAATTCTTTATTTATTTGTTTGATGTTTGTTGATTGAAATATCAGTTTCTTTTAGGTGGCCAAGGGTTGGCTATATTGACCCGACACGACATTAAATTGTGTTTTTGAAATTTTCACCACGAAGGAAATTTCCAAATTTATGTTTTTGCTTGATTTTGAAAATTGACTTTTTCTCCACAGAGGTAGTTTTTAAGGGTCTCGTTTCTAACGTTTATTTGACTTGTAGGTTTATGTGTTTTTAATTTGTTTGGTCTCTTGGACCGTCTATTACACTGCTTGGTGGGTTTGCTCATGTTTTGGTTTTCTTTATGAATTACAAGAAATGAGATGAGTTTTGTGATAGCTTTGATGTTTGAGCTTTTATTCCTTTGTTTTTATTATTATTTATGTTTCTTTCTCTTACTTAGATACTATTATTGCTTGGCATTTTTCTCCTTGCTTTGATTTTCTCGGACTTTCTATTTCACCGCCTGGTGTGTTTGAGCTTATATTTTGGTTTTGTTCATGAATTATAAGAAATGAGATTGTGATAGCTTTGATGTTTGAGCTCTTATGAGTGTTGAGTTTGTAAATTTGCTTCACTTTGTGCATGTCATGTACAATTTTACTTTCTTTATAATTTGTCATGAGATAAAAAATTTAAGATGGATGATTTGATGTTTTGTTTGTGATGTATTATTTTGCTTTTCCTTTGTCATCGATTATTTAACACCTTCTAGCCTCTTTCCTTTCGTTACTAAATGTTTATTTACTTGATATGAACATAAGCAGCTGCTTATGATGTTGTATGAATGTATCATCTATGATATCTTGTAATTAGCTTTAGTTAAATTTTTAGTTTACATATTGGATTTTGTTCTTCTTGTTGATGAGAATGAAATTAGTTAATATTGTTTTTCTAAATTCTTTATTTATTTGTTTGATGTTTATTGATTGAAATATCGGTTTCTTTTAGGTGGCCAAGGGTTGGCTATATTGACCCGACACGACATTAAATTGTGTTTTTGAAATTTTCACCACACGAAGGAAATTTCCAAATTTATGTTTTTGCTTGATTTTGAAAATTGACTTTTTCTCCATAGAGGTAGTTTTTAAGGGTCTCGTTTCTAACGTTTATTTGACTTGTAGGTTTATGTGTTTTTAATTTGTGTGGTCTCTTGGACCGTCTATTACACTGCTTGGTGGGTTTGCTCATGTTTTGGTTTTCTTTATGAATTACAAGAAATGAGATGAGTTTTGTGATAGCTTTGAACTTTTATTCCTTTGTTTTTATTATTATTATTTATGTTTCTTTCTCTTACTTAGATACTATTATTAAATGGCATTTTTTCTCCTTGCTTTGATTTTCTTGGACTGTCTATTTCACCGCCGGTGTGTTTGAGCTTATGTTTTGGTTTTGTTCATGAATTATAATAAATGAGATTGTGATAGCTTTGATGTTTGAGCTCTTATGAGTGCTGAGTTTGTAAATTTGCTTCACTTTGTGCATGTCATGTACAATTTTACTTTCTTTATAATTTGTCATGAGATAAAAAATTTAAGATGGATGATTTGATGTTTTGTTTGTGATGTATCATTTTGCTTTTCCTTTGTCATTGATTATTTAACACCTTCTAACCTCTTTCTTTTCGTTACTAAATGTTTATTTACTTGATATGAACATAACCAACTGCTTATGATGTTGTATGAATGTATCATCTATGATATCTTGTAGTTAGCTTTAGTTAAATGTTAGTTTACGTATTGGATTGTTCTTCTTGTTGATGAGAATGAAATTAGTTAATATTGTTTTTCAAAATTCTTTATTTATTTGTTTGATGTTTGTTGATTGAAAAATCAGTTTCTTTTAGGTGGCCTAGGGTTGGCTATATTGACCCTTAAATTGTGTTTTTTGAAATTTTCACCACGAAGGAAATTTCCAAATTTATGTTTTTGCTTGATTTTGAAAATTGACTTTTTCTCCACAGAGGTAGTTTTTAAGGGTCTCGTTTCTAACGTTTATTTGACTTGTAGGTTTATGTGTTTTTAATTTGTTTGGTCTCTTGGACCGTCTATTACACTGCTTGGTGGGTTTGCTCATGTTTTGGTTTTCTTTATGAATTACAAGAAATGAGATGAGTTTTGTGATAGCTTTGAACTTTTATTCCTTTGTTTTTATTATTATTATTTATGTTTCTTTCTCTTACTTAGATACTATTATTGCTTGGCATTTTTTCTCCTTGCTTTGATTTTCTTGGACGGTCTATTTCACCGCCTGGTGTGTTTGAGCTTATGTTTTGGTTTTGTTCATGAATTATAATAAATGAGATTGTGATAGCTTTGATGTTTGAGCTCTTATGAGTGTTGAGTTTGTAAATTTGCTTCACTTTGTGCATGTCATGTACAATTTTACTTTCTTTATAATTTGTCATGAGATAAAAAATTTAAGATGGATGATTTGATGTTTTGTTTGTGATGTATCATTTTGCTTTTCCTTTGTCATTGATTATTTAACACATTCTAGCCTCTTTCCTTTCGTTACTAAATGTTTATTTACTTGATATGAACATAACCAACTGCTTATGAAGTTGTATGAATGTATCATCTATGATATCTTGTAGTTAGCTTTAGTTAAATGTTAGTTTACGTATTGGATTTTGTTCTTCTTGTTGATGAGAATGAAATTAGTTAATATTGTTTTTCAAAATTCTTTATTTATTTGTTTGATGTTTGTTGATTGAAATATCAGTTTCTTTTAGGTGGCCAAGGGTTGGCTATATTGACCCGACACGACATTAAATTGTGTTTTTTGAAATTTTCACCACGAAGGAAATTTCCAAATTTATGTTTTTGCTTGATTTTGAAAATTGACTTTTTCTCCACAGAGGTAGTTTTTAAGGGTCTCGTTTCTAACGTTTATTTGACTTGTAGGTTTATGTGTTTTTAATTTGTTTGGTCTCTTGGACCGTCTATTACACTGCTTGGTGGGTTTGCTCATGTTTTGGTTTTCTTTATGAATTACAAGAAATGAGATGAGTTTTGTGATAGCTTTGATGTTTGAGCTTTTATTCCTTTGTTTTTATTATTATTTATGTTTCTTTCTCTTACTTAGATACTATTATTGCTTGGCATTTTTTCTCCTTGCTTTGATTTTCTCGGACTTTCTATTTCACCGCCTGGTGTGTTTGAGCTTATATTTTGGTTTTGTTCATGAATTATAAGAAATGAGATTGTGATAGCTTTGATGTTTGAGCTCTTATGAGTGTTGAGTTTGTAAATTTGCTTCACTTTGTGCATGTCATGTACAATTTTACTTTCTTTATAATTTGTCATGAGATAAAAAATTTAAGATGGATGATTTGATGTTTTGTTTGTGATGTATTATTTTGCTTTTCCTTTGTCATCGATTATTTAACACCTTCTAGCCTCTTTCCTTTCGTTACTAAATGTTTATTTACTTGATATGAACATAAGCAGCTGCTTATGATGTTGTATGAATGTATCATCTATGATATCTTGTAATTAGCTTTAGTTAAATTTTAGTTTACATATTGGATTTTGTTCTTCTTGTTGATGAGAATGAAATTAGTTAATATTGTTTTTCTAAATTCTTTATTTATTTGTTTGATGTTTATTGATTGAAATATCGGTTTCTTTTAGGTGGCCAAGGGTTGGCTATATTGACCCGACACGACATTAAATTGTGTTTTTTGAAATTTTCACCACGAAGGAAATTTCCAAATTTATGTTTTTGCTTGATTTTGAAAATTGACTTTTTCTCCATAGAGGTAGTTTTTAAGGGTCTCGTTTCTAACGTTTATTTGACTTGTAGGTTTATGTGTTTTTAATTTGTGTGGTCTCTTGGACCGTCTATTACACTGCTTGGTGGGTTTGCTCATGTTTTGGTTTTCTTTATGAATTATAAGAAATGAGATGAGTTTTTTGATAGCTTTGATGTTTGAGCTTTTATTCCTTTGTTTTTATTATTATTTATGTTTCTTTCTCTTACTTAGATACTATTATTGCTTGGCATTTTTTCTCCTTGCTTTGATTTTCTTGGATCTGTCTATTTCACCTTTGGTGTGTTTGAGCTTATGTTTTGGTTTTGTTCATGAATTATAATAAATGAGATTGTGATAGCTTTGATGTTTGAGCTCTTATGAGTCTTTGAGTTTGTAAATTTGCTTCACTTTGTGCATGTCATGTACAATTTTACTTTCTTTATAATTTGTCATGAGATAAAAAATTTAAGATGGATGATTTGATGTTTTGTTTGTGATGTATCATTTTGCTTTTCCTTTGTCATTGATTATTTAACACCTTCTAACCTCTTTCTTTTCGTTACTAAATGTTTATTTACTTGATATGAACATAACCAACTGCTTATGATGTTGTATGAATGTATCATCTATGATATCTTGTAGTTAGCTTTAGTTAAATGTTAGTTTACGTATTGGATTGTTCTTCTTGTTGATGAGAATGAAATTAGTTAATATTGTTTTTCAAAATTCTTTATTTATTTGTTTGATGTTTGTTGATTGAAAAATCAGTTTCTTTTAGGTGGCCTAGGGTTGGCTATATTGACCCTTAAATTGTGTTTTTTGAAATTTTCACCACGAAGGAAATTTCCAAATTTATGTTTTTGCTTGATTTTGAAAATTGACTTTTTCTCCACAGAGGTAGTTTTTAAGGGTCTCGTTTCTAACGTTTATTTGACTTGTAGGTTTATGTGTTTTTAATTTGTTTGGTCTCTTGGACCGTCTATTACACTGCTTGGTGGGTTTGCTCATGTTTTGGTTTTCTTTATGAATTACAAGAAATGAGATGAGTTTTGTGATAGCTTTGATGTTTGAGCTTTTATTCCTTTGTTTTTATTATTATTTATGTTTCTTTCTCTTACTTAGATACTATTATTGCTTGGCATTTTTTCTCCTTGCTTTTGTTTTTCTTGGACTGTCTATTTCACCGCCTGGTGTGTTTGAGCTTATGTTTTGGTTTTGTTCATGAATTATAATAAATGAGATTGTGATAGCTTTGATGTTTGAGCTCTTATGAGTGTTGAGTTTGTAAATTTGCTTCACTTTGTGCATGTCATGTACAATTTTACTTTCTTTATAATTTGTCATGAGATAAAAAATTTAAGATGGATGATTTGATGTTTTGTTTGTGATGTATCATTTTGCTTTTCCTTTGTCATTGATTATTTAACACCTTCTAGCCTCTTTCTTTTCGTTACTAAATGTTTATTTACTTGATATGAACATAACCAACTGCTTATGATGTTGTATGAATGTATCATCTATGATATCTAGTAGTTAGCTTTAGTTAAATGTTAGTTTACGTATTGGATTTTGTTCTTCTTGTTGATGAGAATGAAATTAGTTAATATTGTTTTTCTAAATTCTTTATTTATTTGTTTGATGTTTGTTGATTGATATATCGGTTTCTTTTAGGTGGCCAAGGGTTGGCTATATTGACCCGACACGACATTAAATTGCGTTTTTTGAAATTTTCACCACGAAGGAAATTTCCAAATTTATGTTTTTGCTTGATTTTGAAAATTGACGTTTTCTCCACCGAGGTAGTTTTTAAGGGTCTCGTTTCTAACGTTTATTTGACTTGTAGGTTTATGTGTTTTTAATTTGTGTGGTCTCTTGGACCGCCTATTACACTTGCTTGGTGGGTTTGCTCATGTTTTGGTTTCTTTATGAATTACAAGAAATGAGACGAGTTTTGTGATAGCTTTGATGTTTGATCTTTTATTCCTTTGTTTTTATTAGTATTTATGTTTCTTTCTCTTACTTAGATACTATTATTGCTTGGCATTTTTTCTCCTTGCTTTGATTTTTTTGGACCGTCTATTTCACCGCCTGGTGTGTTTGAGCTTATGTTTTGGTTTTGTTCATGAATTATAAGAAATGAGATTGTGATAGCTTTGATGTTTGAGCTCTTATGAGTGTTGAGTTTGTAAATTTGCTTCACTTTGTGCATGTCATGTACAATTTTACTTTCTTTATAATTTGTCATGAGATAAAAAATTTAAGATGGATGATTTGATGTTTTGTTTGTGATGTATTATTTTGCTTTTCCTTTGTCATCGATTATTTAACACCTTTTAGCCTCTTTCCTTTCGTTACTAAATGTTTATTTACTTGATATGAACATAACCAACTGCTTATGATGTTGTATGAATGTATCATCTATGATATCTTGTAGTTAGCTTTAGTTAAATGTTAGTTTACGTATTGGATTTTGGTTCTCTTTATAAATTACAAGAAATGGCATGAGATTTGTGATAGCTTTGATGTTTGAGCTCTTATAAGTGTTGTGTTTGAACTGATCGTCTATCTCAGTCGTCACTCTTCTCTCTTCAATGATAGGTTTATGTGTTTTTAATTAATGTGGTTTCTTTATATTAGATTTTGACTTTTTATTCATTTGTTTTTATTATTTATGTTTCTTTCTCTTACTTAGATACTATACTATTGCTTGGCATTTTTTTCCTTTGCTTTGATTTTCTTGGACCGTCTATTTCACCGCTTTGGTGTTTCTCTTATGTTTTGGTTCTGTTCTTGAATTATAAGAAATGAGATTGTGATAGCTTTGATATTTGAGCTCTTATGAGTGTTGAGTTTGTAAATTTGCTTCACTTTGTGTATGTCATGTCCAATTTTACTTTCTTTAGCGATAAAAAATTTAAGATGGATGATTTGTTGTGTTGTTTGTGATGTATCATTTTGCTTTTCCTTTGTCTTCGACTATTTAACACCTTCCAGCCTCTTTCCTTTTGTTAATAAATGTTTATTTACTTGACATGAACATAACCAATTGCTTATGATGTTGTATGAAGGTATCATCTATGTTTGATGTTTGAAATATTAGATTTTTTTAGGTGGCAAAGGGTTGGCTATGTTGACCCATCACGACATTAAATTGTGTTCTTTGAAATTTTCACCAGGAAGGAAATTTCCGAATTTATGTGTTTGTTTGATTTTGAAAATTGACGTTTTCTCGACTGAGGTAGGTCTCGTTTCTAACATTTTTTGACTTGTAGGTTTATGTGTTTTTAATTTGTGTGGTTTCTTGAACCGTCTATTACACTGCTTGGTTGGTTTTCTCATATTTTGGTTCTCTTTATGAATTACAAGAAATGACATGAGATTTATGATAGCTTTGATGTTTGAGCTGTTATGAGTGTTGTGTTTGAACTGATCGTCTATCTCAGTCGTCACTCTTCTCTCGTCAGTGATAGGTTTATCTGTTTTTAATTAATGTGGTTTCTTTATATTAGATTTTGACGTTTTATTCATTTGTTTTTATTATTGTTTATGTTTCTTTCTCTTACTTAGATACTATACTATTGCTTGGAATTTTTTTCCTTTGCTTTGATTTTCTTGGACCGTCTATTTCACCACCTGGTGTGTTTGCTTATGTTTTGGTTCTGTTCATGAATTATAAGAAATGTGATTGTGATAGCTTTGATATCTGAGCTCTTATGAGTGTTGAGTTTGTAAATTTGCGTCACTTTGTGTATGTCATGTACAATTTTGCTTACTCTATACTTTGTCATGAGATAAAAATTTAAGATGGATGATTTGATGTGTTGTTTGTGATGTATCATTTTGCTTTTCCTTTGTCATCGATTATTTAACAATTTCTACCCTCTCAACCCTCGAATCACACCCTATTAAATTTATCTCACCCATTTTATTTTTGTGATGATGATGCGGTTATGTGAGTGCTTATCTCATGATGTGGTTATCACATCACATATAGGGATGTCAGCGGGGCGAGCGGACACGAGTAGTAATTATCCTCTTTTTATCGTTACCCGTATGAGCAATCATTAGGGTTTTAGGGTCTTAGTTCCTCTTTTAGGGTGTGGTTTCCTTTATGGAAGCAACATTGATTGTTGCAAAATCCAATCTATCTACCCAAATCTCCATTATCCTCTACCATTAGTCCTCATCACACATGTACCAACCCTTTCATCGTACCATTACTTCCATTACTCTTCTTTCTGAGCTCTACCAACCCATCATCGTACCATTACTTCCACTACCAACTATTACACAAAGCGTATTAACTCTTCAAAAAACACGAAAAAAAAGCAGTGTTGACCACCACAACATCACCAAGAGTGAGAAACACACTCAAGAAACCAGAAAGATCAAAACAACAAACCCTATTAACTATGCTTACATACAAACTATGATTACATACAAAATACTCCCAAAAAGCCAAACCATGAAATCTCAAAGTTAGGTCACTAAACACTGTTATATCTAGTAACATATAGAAACATCAACTTGTTCCCAGCAATAGATCTTTCGTGTGTTACAACATATTACAGTCAGCTAGAATACTCAGTTTTGGAATCTATAATCTCTCTTTTTGCTTTGGGTGTTCTTTGCGTTTAGTTCCACCATGGCCTCGAGCTCGCGTCGGTTCCTCTCACTTCGAATGAAAACTTCGGAAGCTCTAACGGATATTCCAATCCCTGCTGATACAACTAGTGAAGATCTAACAAAGAGAACGTTAGTAGGTCAACTCCACACCAACAAAACCCATAGCGATTGTGTGTTGCTACATTCCCTTCTGGGAATGAAACATTACTAGTGGGAGGAGCCTCATGATTTTTCATCAAAAATGCATTCTTTTGTTATCGTGTGTTTCTACATTCACTTCTGGGAATGTAGTAGTACTAGTAGGATGAGCTTCTTGATATTTCAATGACTTTTAGTAGAAGGCGTAACAACACCATAGTAAAATAATAATATCATGTTGCATTTTTCCATTAATTTGTAAGACGATAGATCATAGTAATAATCAATCAATAGTTTTCGTGTAAAATTAATATAAAACGTGAAGAAGATTTGATTAATGATGCCTGTAGATAGACAATATATAAATTATTAAATGGATAAACATAAAATTGGATTAAAGAAAAAGACACATAAAACATGATAGAAGCTTTATTATTGATGTATTCGATCAACATATCAATTAGGGAATTTTAGTGAAAACTTTAAAAAGGAAACCATGATTTGAAACACAATTAGAAGTGAGAGGGAAGTATGGGGCCACTAACGAAACCATATTAGAAAAATCATTACAACAAAAAAACATCATGGATTACAAAACTATCCATCTTCCAAACTCCAAATTACCCGTTCACAGAACGTCAAAGAATGGAAGAAAAGATTAAAATCCAATTAAGCCCATTTCTAAATTCTTTATTTATTTGTTTGATGTTTGTTGATTGAAATATCAGTTTCTTTTAGGTAGCCAAGGGTTGGCTATATTGACCCGACACGACATTAAATTGTGTTTTTTGAAATTTTCACCACGAAGGAAATTTCCAAATTTATGTTTTTGCTTGATTTTGAAAATTGACTTTTTCTCCACAGAGATAGTTTTTAAGGGTCTCGTTTCTAACGTTTATTTTACTTGTAGGTTTATGTGTTTTTAATTTGTTTGGTCTCTTGGACCGTCTATTACACTGCTTGGTGGGTTTGCTCATGTTTTGGTTTTCTTTATGAATTATAAGAAATGAGATGAGTTTTGTGATAGCTTTGATGTTTGAGCTTTTATTCCTTTGTTTTTATTATTATTTATGTTTCTTTCTCTTACTTAGATACTATTATTGCTTGGCATTTTTTCTCCTTGCTTTGATTTTCTTGGACTGTCTATTTCACCGCCTGGTGTGTTTGAGCTTATGTTTTGGTTTTGTTCATGAATTATAAGAAATGAGATTGTGATAGCTTTGATGTTTGAGCTCTTATGAGTGTTGAGTTTGTAAATTTGCTTCACTTTGTGCATGTCATGTACAATTTTACTTTCTTTATAATTTGTCATGAGATAAAAAATTTAAGATGGATGATTTGATGTTTTGTTTGTGATGTATCATTTTGCTTTTCCTTTGTCATCGATTATTTAACACCTTCTAGCCTCTTTCCTTTCGTTACTAAATGTTTATTTACTTGATATGAACATAACCAGCTGCTTATGATGTTGTATGAATGTATCATCTATGATATCTTGTAATTAGCTTTAGTTAAATGTTAGTTTACATATTGGATTTTGTTCTTCTTGTTGATGAGAATGAAATTAGTTAATATTGTTTTTCTAAATTCTTTATTTATTTGTTTGATGTTTGTTGATTGAAATATCGGTTTCTTTTAGGTGGCCAAGGGTTGGCTATATTGACCCGACACGACATTAAATTGCGTTTTTTGAAATTTTCACCACGAAGGAAATTTCCAAATTTATGTTTTTGCTTGATTTTGAAAATTGACGTTTTCTCCACCGAGGTAGTTTTTAAGGGTCTCGTTTCTAACGTTTATTTGACTTGTAGGTTTATGTGTTTTTAATTTGTGTGGTCTCTTGGACCGTCTATTACACTGCTTGGTGGGTTTGCTCATGTTTTGGTTTTCTTTATGAATTACAAGAAATGAGATGAGTTTTGTGATAGCTTTGAACTTTTATTCCTTTGTTTATATTATTATTATTTATGTTTCTTTCTCTTACTTAGATACTATTATTGCTTGGCATTTTTTCTCCTTGCTTTGATTTTCTTGGACCGTCTATTTCACCGCCTGGTGTGTTTGAGCTTATGTTTTGGTTTTGTTCATGAATTATAAGAAATGAGATTGTGATAGCTTTGATGTTTGAGCTCTTATGAGTGTTGAGTTTGTAAATTTGCTTCACTTTGTGCATGTCATGTACAATTTTACTTTCTTTATAATTTGTCATGAGATAAAAAATTTAAGATGGATGATTTGATGTTTTGTTTGTGATGTATCATTTTGCTTTTCCTTTGTCATTGATTATTTAACACCTTCTAGCCTCTTTCCTTTCGTTACTAAATGTTTATTTACTTGATATGAACATAACCAGCTGCTTATGATGTTGTATGAATGTATCATCTATGATATCTTGTAGTTAGCTTTAGTTAAATGTTAGTTTACGTATTGGATTTTGGTTCTCTTTATGAATTACAAGAAATGGCATGAGATTTGTGATAGCTTTGATGTTTGAGCTCTTATAAGTGTTGTGTTTGAACCGATCGTCTATCTCGATCGTCCTCTTCTCTCTTTCAATGATAGGTTTATGTGTTTTTAATTAATGTGGTTTCTTTATATTAGATTTTGACTTTTTATTCATTTGTTTTTATTATTTATGTTTCTTTCTCTTACTTAGATACTATACTATTGTTTGACATTTTTTCCTTTGCTTTGATTTTCTTGGGACCGTCTATTTCACACTTTGGTGTGTTCTCTTATGTTTTGGTTCGGTTCTTGAATTATAAGAAATGAGATTGTGATAGCTTTGATATTTGAGCTCTTATGAGTGTTGAGTTTGTAAATTTGCTTCACTTTGTGTATGTCATGTCCAATTTTACTTTCTTTAGCGATAAAAAATTTAAGATGGATGATTTGTTGTGTTGTTTGTGATGTATCATTTTGCTTTTCCTTTGTCTTCGACTATTTAACACCTTCCAGCCTCTTTCCTTTTGTTAATAAATGTTTATTTACTTGACATAAACATAACCAATTGCTTATGATGTTGTATGAAGGTATCATCTATGTTTGATGTTTGAAATATTAGATTTTTTTAGGTGGCAAAGGGTTGGCTATGTTGACCCATCACGACATTAAATTGTGTTCTTTGAAATTTTCACCACGAAGGAAATTTCCGAATTTATGTGTTTGCTTGATTTTGAAAATTGATGTTTTCTCGACTGAGGTATGTCTCGTTTCTAACATTTTTTGACTTGTAGGTTTATGTGTTTTTAATTTGTGTGGTTTCTTGAACCGTCTATTACACTGCTTGGTTGGTTTTCTCATATTTTGGTTCTCTTTATGAATTACAAGAAATGACATGAGATTTATGATAGCTTTGATGTTTGAGTATTATGAGTGTTGTGTTTGAACCGATCGTCTATCTCGATCCGTCACTCTTCTCTCTCGTCGATGATAGGTTTATCTGTTTTTAATTAATGTGGTTTCTTTATATTAGATTTTTACGTTTTATTCATTTGTTTTTATTATTGTTTATGTTTCTTTCTCTTACTTAGATACTATACTATTGCTTGGAATTTTTTTCCTTTGCTTTGATTTTCTTGGACCGTCTATTTCACCACCTGGTGTGTTTGCTTATGTTTTGGTTCTGTTCATGAATTATAAGAAATGTGATTGTGATAGCTTTGATATTCCCTTCTGGGAATGAAACATTACTAGTGGGAGGAGCCTCATGATTTTTCATCAAAAATGCATTCTTTTGTTATCGTGTGTTTCTACATTCATTTCTGGGAATGTAGTAGTACTAGTAGGATGAGCTTCTTGATATTTCAATGACTTTTAGTAGAAGGCGTAACAACACCATAGTCAAATAATAATATCATGTTGCATTTTTCCATTAATTTGTAAGACGATAGATCATAGTAGTAAAATTAATAAACGTGAAGAAGATTTGATTAATGATGCCTGTAGATAGACAATATATAAATTATTAAATGGATAAACATAAAATTGGATTAAAGAAAAAGACACATAAAACATGATAGAAGCTTTATTATTGATGTATTCGATCAACATATCAATTAGGGAATTTTAGTGAAAACTTTAAAAAGGAAACCATGATTTGAAACACAATTAGAAGTGAGAGGGAAGTATGGGGCCACTAACGAAACCATATTAGAAAAATCATTACAACAAAAAAACATCATGGATTACAAAACTATCCATCTTCCAAACTCCAAATTACCCGTTCATAGAACGTCAAAGAATGGAAGAAAAGATTAAAATCCAATTAAGCCCATTTCACAAAATATGACAACAAAAAAACTTTGGGTTTTTTTTTTACACCTGAGGGGGTATATATACGACCCTATTTTTTGCCCATCGTATATACACCTACCAAGGCGTATATACGATTAAGGTGAGGGTTTTCCAATCTTATATACGCCTTGGGGGGTGTATATACGATGACCAAATGTAAAGGTCGTATATATACCCCCCATGTGTATATACGATTGGCCAAAAAAATTTTAAAAAAAATACGTTTTCAGAAGGTCATTTTGGGGTTTTCAGTGTGGGTGGGGGTTTATGGGGATGGGGTGGGGGTACAAAAAAAAAATCCAAAAACTTTCCATGCAAGTTAGCTTCAATCGAAAGCTTTAGCAATTCCCCTTTCCAACCTTCAAACCATTCTTTATACGAAGTACAATTGAATTGAATGGCATGGTGAGAAACGTGACCTTCCACCAATTTGTACACAATATTATCTTCATATGAATGAAGGTCAAGTCCTTTCCCAAGCATGTCCTTGGTCCTTCATTAAAACTAAAGAATTTATAAAAAATAAAATAAAAATTGAAAGACAAAATATTCAATAGCAACCCAAAACAATCTCTGACTTATACATCACAATGGGTCACCATGACACTCACATGAAGTTTATCCAAAGAGACGAAGGCAACCCATAAACTCAAATTTACTTGCATGCTAATACTGATTCACGGCTCTACATGCCACTCATAATGAAAACATCGTGATTCCTTTGTCCTAGCCAAAAACCATTGCCAAGAGAGTGACTTGATTCGGGAAATGACCTCCTCGCAATCAAGGACTTTAGTCTTGAAGATGCACCCATATCCACATATCCCAAATCAACCAAAGAACAGATTGCCAAATAAGATTCAGACCTTTCTTCTGTCTGGCACCACGCCCAAAAGCCCCAAAAACCGAACATAGGGTGAATAAGTTTGGCGGTAATGGCAATTTCCCCCTAACCAACTGAAGACCGCATACCAAACATTTTGTGCGAGGGGACACCTCAAGAATGTATGCAAGGTAGACTCGAGGATCCCCACAGATAGCACAAAAAACAAGAGAATTGTCCAAAATTACCTTGCGATCCAATAGCAGCTTCCACGAGAATGTTATCACCTTTGGGGAAGCGAGACTCCTCCATACTCACCCCAGCAAAGACACCTCTCCGTCCGAGAGACCAAGAACAATCGAATCACCCTCTGATAGCCTAGTGTAGGCTGGCCTGACCGAGAACACCCCAGACGAATCACCTAGCCATGCCCAAAAGTCCTCCTCGAGCAAAATAAGTACCGAGAGAATGAGGCCCAACAATTCCTCCACTAAATCCTCCTCCCTCACAAATAGACCACGCCGTCATCGAAGGAACCGCCGCCACGATCCATCCACCTAGCTACCAAACTCCGCAACACAACCCTCTTTAGAATCTGATAAAAGAAATAGTCTCGAGAACACCACCCTCAATGGTTGGCCCCCAATCCAATTATCCCTCCAAAAAGACGTCGATCTTCCATTACCAACCCTCCTTACAAAACGGTCCCCAAACCAATCACCAGGCGAGCCCAACCCTAGCCTGATCAAGCAAAGATCTTTCCACCAAGTGGATTCGAAACCCGGAGGAGATAGAGAAGACAACATTGCGACCCTCCAAACCTCCACCCCATACTTACACCAGAATTGTTAAAAAAGGGGCGCACCCATTAGTGGCACTTTTTAAAAAGCATCCCATAAACCAAAAATACGGAGGGACTTTAGAAACACTTTTTAAAAAAACGCCCCGATTGCCCAAAATATGAAGGACCTTTAGAGGCGCTTTTTAGAAAGCGCCCCAGATGCCCAAAATACGGAGGGCCTTTAGGGGCGCTTTTTAAAAAGAATACCATTTTATAATGAATTTATAAAATGGTACATGAACAATACCTACTCTTTCTTAAATCCATATATCTTCAAACATTATGCTTCAAACCTCCCCATATAGAAAGAAAATAGTATTGTTGTATTAAGCTCAACATTATGGCCAATTGGAAGTATATCACCTTTTATTGCTTGCTTGGTTTCAAAGGGTATAAGAGGCAAAAGCCTTAGAGCCTCACATATTGCACCATGGAGATAAATTAGCTTTTTCACCTCATCCACATCTAGCATATTTTCTTTTTTAGTCCCAAAATTATCTTTGATCTCTTCAAGTAGCATTTCAAAAAACGCTATAAGCTAGTGACAAAACGCTATAAGCTAGTGATGTCAAACACATAAAGTCAGCTTATCCGCTATAAGCTAGCGAATTGTGCTTGCCAAACAGAACCTTAATGATTCAGAATGAAACGCTCATTGCCGATAAAGTAAAAGTTGCGAGAGTTCATTTTTCGGTTTTAAAATTTAGTTTCATTTACACAGTAGGTTTCTTGTAAGTTGTGAGGGTTATTTTTCCAATCCCCTCCTTTTTTTTCCTAAGTATTGGGGTTGGTCGATATTATTAGAACTAGGGGTGTTCAAAAGCCAACCAAACCAATAGGAAAACCATAAAACCGAACCAAACCAAACCGAAAACCGCAAAAAATCGCTTTTGATCGGTTTTGTTCGGTTCTTTTTTCATTGCACCGCACGGTTAATTTAAAAAACCGATACTAAATGTCATTTCTTTGGTGTTTTTTAGGACTTTTAGCAACGGTTATCCTTAATAACCGATGCTAAATGTCTATTTTTTTAAAAAAAAAAATTAATCGGCACTATTAATAGATATCAATTGCCAATTTATAAAATCCTGATATACAAAGTTATTTCCAGACAGTAATAAATTCATAAAAGTACTTCAAATTCTATTGAAATTTAATATCATACAATACAAGTTATTGATCCTATAACATCTACAAGTTTCTTACAAAAAATCTACAAATATTGTTATAACTGAAAGACTTAGTACCTAGATTCTAGAGTACTTAGTAAACTTATACAAGTTTCTTACAAAAAAACCTTACAACAATCAGAGCAACAATAAAGCAACCAGCAGCAATTCTTGCAGTGAGAAGATTTGTGGAAGCGAGTATCAAAGCCATTCCCCAAAATGATGAACCAAGATCTAGAGGAAAAACCAATCAGAAAAAAATAGTTAATGCAATTGAAAAGTGGTGTCATCAAATTCAAATCATATATATGTGTTTGAGGTTTAGGTGCCTGCGCATCAACTCAATTTTTAGAATCACAGTTTTCGCTGGCAGCGTGCATGTAATTTTTTAATCGAAACTATAGCACTGGTGGTGTCGTTAGTATCAAAAGATTGCTATTCACAAGGCCCTGATTCTAAATAGGCTTCAAAAGATGATTGCATAGTGCATACCTTGTTTATGTATATCATATAATTAACAACAGTGTGTGGCATGTTACATGAAATTAAAAGTTAATGTGTTAACTGAAAGAAAATTACATCCAGCAGCAAGATCACCCAATATATGCCACCACGTGTCTGCGTTACCCCACCCTCATTTGCATGAATCGATTCCCTCCACTCCACCTATTGTCATCGGACTAACAATGATTCAAAGATGCGATAGGTACAAAGAAGCTTACAGGAGAATCAAACTTCTAAGTTTTTAGTATTGATATAAGCCAAGGTGATCCCGAATGCGTGAGAAAACCACATTATGCTAATCCATTGTTTAATGTATTGGTAACAACGTATTATAGTGCTGTAATATCTACAAAATAGTTAAAAGTAATGACCATTGAAAATAGGTGTAACATTCCTAATTTAAGTAATTTGAATTAAGAAATTATTATTCAAGTAAATAATAAGATACATTTTGGATATGAGTGTGTCTCAAAATTAAGGAGTATCGTTAAATCATAG
This sequence comes from Oxytropis ochrocephala, assembly GCA_020916435.1. Lineage (NCBI taxonomy): Eukaryota > Viridiplantae > Streptophyta > Magnoliopsida > Fabales > Fabaceae > Oxytropis > Oxytropis ochrocephala. Next base: position 948,115 of record CM037095.1, on the reverse strand, counting down.
GATTAAATAGCTTTATTGATTATATGGTGTTAATTGGATGTAAGAGTTTTGGGGTAAAAATAGGATTAGTGAGATTTGTGAGCCAAGGGCATTTAGGTCTTTCCTCCAATTAACCCTTGACCCATCAATTAATTTTGGGTCAAAGAAAAGGAATAAGAGAAAGGAAAGAAAGAGAAAGTGAGAACAAAGAAAAAAAAATAGAAACAGAGAGAGAAGTGAGAACCGAGAGAGAAGAGAAAGAAGAAAACGAAGGGAGAAGAGAAAGAAGGAGAAGATCTCTCTCAATTCTTCACTTGGTAAGGGGCTTTTGGTGCCGTTCTCTTCCATTTTTCCTCCTCTTTCTAATGGTGTAAATTTTATCACCTAATTTCTACTCGTTTTCGTTTTACCATTGTTGAAGCTTGAAGCTCAAATGGAGAAGATGAAGCTTTGAACCTAAGGGAAGCAAGATTAAGGCTTTGGAAGGCTTGGGTTGCGGATTGGGACTGATTTTGAGGAGTTGCAGTTGATGGGTTTCGATTGGAAGGCGGGTGGAGCTAAATTTGTGTTGAGTTCGCGTTTTGGAACGATTGGATTTCGAGAATTTTCGGTATTTCGTGATTTTCATCACGATAGGTGAGTTTTACTCACGTTTAGGGTTTTTGATTAATTTCTTGTGTGATTTGGTTTGAAGAGTTTTCAAAATTTCGCGTTTCGTAAATTTTTGAGTCGAATACGATTTTTTCGAAAATTTTGTGTTTTGAGAATTATAACGAAACCACTATTCTAATTGATTGGATGTTGGAATGTTTGGGTCTGAATATGTGGATATATCATCTGTTTTGTGATTGAAATTGAATTGCGGAACGATTGGATTCAAACGGAAAGCGAAACGGGGCAAAAACGAGCAAAATTGGGATTCTGCACAGTCAGCACGGGTCGTGCAACTTCTTGCACGGGTCGTGCCAGCTTCAGGTCACCTATTACCAAAAATTAGTTTCTGCGCTCCGTTCGACTTCAAAATTCTTCCAATCCTTTTCCTAACCAATTATAATTATATAAGGATGATATTGTTATGATTTGGATGTGGTTGTAAGTTGTTTGGTTTGATTTGGTTGAATTTACAAATCTCTTGAAAAACCGTAAATTTTGTATATGTGCGGGAATTAATGATTTTCGAACAAAATTGATGTCTGGACTGGTTACACAGGTAAATGTATTATTTTGGGATGTCCATATTTCAGAGGAAGCTCTGCCGAATTTTGGTTAGAACTATTTGATACATATCCAAAGTGGTTTTGAATTAAGCGGTTAATGTTATGAATATTTCGAAAAACCGTAAAACCTAGAGTACGTGTGGGAACCAAATGTTTTATAACTTAAAAGTTGATTGGATTGATTTCATGAATTCAGTGATATTATAACCTATCATAGAATGAGTTATGGTTGTATTTATGGAAAGTGAATTGAACAAAATGTTCCATTTCTTAATTTATAAATTGACTCGGGATGATTATGTTCATCTAAACCGGTCCACGTTTTACGATATATAAGAAATATCGAATTGAGGTGACGACCTCCATGCGTTTAGTACACTAGAGAGGAAGTCATGCGCCCGGTCCTAGGCCCCCATGTTAAAATTATAGCTATCCGCCTTTAAGAGTTGTACACTTATTGGCTATGTTGGGGTTCACCCATGCTTCCTTATGTGTTGTTGGTGATGTACTAGAATTGATAAAACTTTTAAATGTGTATATTGTGATTTTGTCACTCGAGCTTCTTTAGGTTGTAGGTGACAAGTCACAAGTAATTGATTATATATTGTAATTCTTTTTGAATTACTAATTATGGTTTTATAAATGGACCGAGTGATAGGTAAGAGGTCACGGTAAGACTCACTGAGACAAGTTGTCTCACCCTACAAATGTTGTTGTTTTTCAGAGAAACAGGGAAAGAAGATCCTTTATGGCACGAGTGGATGGCGTGTTCGAGAAGGAAATGGAAGACGTAGTTCTTCTATTATTAGATTATGGTTTTCCCTTGTATCTTTGTTTACGATTTTTAACTTGAATTTATTCTAAGTTATGTATCGTTTCCGCTATTCTTGTAAAGATGTAAATCTAAGCAGGAAATGTATCTGTGATGTATGCCATTAAGTACGCTTTAATATTTTTACTTGATAGAAATATGAGGGTGTTACAATAGGCTTCCTGCATGTTTGCTAGCCCCATCTCTCAAAGAGTATGATGGCAAAATAATCTTAAAGAACTTGCAACATCAATTTCTTGTCATGGAATACAAATGGGTCTCTAATATTAAAACTTCACTCGCAAGGTGACAAATTATTACAAACATCAATTTCTTGTCATGGAATAATCTTATAAAACATTAAAACTTCAATGCAAGTGACAAATTATTACTAAAACTAAATCACAAAGAACACGTATATAAGTAGCAATGGGAAAGTGAAAGTGAAATGACCTTCAAGTGAAGCTTCTTTCGGTGGGTGAACAAACTCGGTGAACTCGGGTTCTTCAAGACTTTTGAAAACATCCTCGGCAATGATAATCTGTGCTGAAAATAATAATGAGAAAATTACGAAAATAAACATGCGAACCCCCAATTAAGCCCAAATTTCAAATTGAGCAATGATAATCTGGTACACTCCAATAATATACCATGTGAACCCCCAATTAAACCCAAATTTCAAAACTGCTGAAAATAATCAAGAACAAAAAGAAGAAAAGATGTTCCAAGACTCAAGGAATGTTAAAGAGTTAAGGAAAGTAGAAAGAAACCTTACTTGGCACAGAGTTTTGTTTCAACATGAACAATGAGAAGGCGAGACAGTGAGAGGCTTCGGGAGTAGGACTCTACAAGGAAACAGTAAAAGAACATATAAGTTGCTCAATTCAAATCTCCACTACAAAAACATTATCTCAAAATAATAACAACAAGTGGCCTTGTAGTAGAACTGTTAATAAAGAATGAGATAAGCTTCTGAATAAGATTTATCTCAAAATAATAACAACAACACAAAGAGATGACCTTAAATTTATCTTGTTATTCCCAGAATGCAAAAACTCTCTGCTTTTGTCTTGACTCATAATTACACATGGATTTTCCACATCAATCTGCAAAACGAAAAGATTCAAAATATACAAAAACAAAAACTGCTGGAATAAAAATAAAAATCATTGCCAAAGGTTTATTGCTCGTTGGTGAACAAAGTGATACAAAACCCTGTACTTTAAACATAAACGCACAAAAGAGGATTTTGCTCAATGAATTCAATTAAGACAACTTCTCAATATATCATTAATCATAAACTATTCACAAATACAGTAGTTCATCCAGTTATCCCCTTCAACCAAAGTGAACAAAATCAAAAACAAATAGAGTAACATTGAGGAAGCAGAAAATTTGCATAGATATGCTTTCTCATTAGCCTCTTGGAGAACTTATCAGCAGTAAAATTCTGCTACTGCACCGAAGAAATCACCAAATAGATATCTCATTGGCTTGCAATCCGTTCCTTGTCCCTTACACGCAACACACACAACACCTTTCCTTATTCTGCTATGATGCCTATGTTGATACATATATTGAAGAAAGCTCTTCCAAAAGGAATACTTCACAAAGGCCAATGTTGACATATATTAGAAGCATAAAAAGGTGCTTGAAGGCTTGTTAGGAGTAATAAGTGGGCGTGCATTTTCAGTGGAGGAGCATACAGAGGAATATTGATTGATCCCTCTTTCAAGCACACATTACTCCTCTGTCCAAATGTTTTAACCAATGTCTCTTACAGCAAGATGAATTTGGGTGTGACATGCTAAAATATCAGTATTTACTATTACAAAACAGAAAAAATGAGGGAATTTATTACCTTAATATAATATGCCTTCTTGATATTAGAGAAGCAGATGCATCAACATTGGCAGCTAATATGTGGTAGTAGGCACTGTCGTTCACCATGGCCATGGCTAGTAATATTCAGATCACGATTCACAAAGCAAGAGCCAAGCTCATAACATGCTAAAAAGGGGATAATATGTCATGCTATTTGATTAAATATAATTCAAAATTCGATTAGCAAGAAAATGTCAAACAAATTTGATAAACTAATAACCATGGCATGTTGGCAGTATGCTTAATCCTTAAAAGTAAAACAGTTGAGATAAAACAGTCCGAGGAGGAACAAAGGAGGATCCAATGGCACGAGGAAATGATTGAAACATGATCTCAACTTACCTCCAATAGAGGATCATCCGAGCTTTGGACTCCTTAGACAATGTAAATAACTTGATCCTCAAGAAATCGTAAATATAAAGCGAGATAGTGTGTATCTTCTCTTCCATATCTATCATCGAACAACGATTTGTTAGATTATAGTAATTAAAATTGTTGGGACGGTAAACAAGTCATTATCACATAAGACCTCAGACTTATAAACCGATGTGAATATTAAATCAAACCATATTCAACAGCTGTATATATTGTGAGTGTGTGATTTTTTGGGAAGAATGGGGAGTTATACACAATTAGATTGTCATAGCACTAGAGATCATCAATGCTTGCGACAAGTTAAATTTGCTCACTCTGTATGTAAATAATCCATAGAAGATGTCTTTGAGAGTCCAAAGCCAAAAACAACAAGGGGAAATCAAACAATAGGGGAAAGATTAACGAGGGGAAAAGTAAGGATAAAGTAGAACGAAAAACAACTAATTACCGATCTCAATTTCAAAACATAGGCGGAGAATCTATGTACATAGCAACTAACAACAGTCGACCCAACTAACACTAGCAAATACCCAACTTGATATCCAAGTCATTGCAACTTCGAATAGAGTTCTCGGTTAATAGAAATCTTACATTGCTACAAAACCATAAACAAAAACACCAACCAAATAATGTTTCGCTTAGACCACATTTTTCGTACAAACCGATTTTCTCGTAATTCTAATATTCCTTTCTCACACACCATTATTTCAAAACCATATCCATCATGATGCCTTCATTGTTAGCAAGCAAACAAGAGGTGTGAGGAAACTATATAGAGTAACTTCATGGAAAACGAATCCCATATTAATGACAATTATCATGATTTTTGAGAGAAAATGAGCCGCAAATGAATGACACCTACAATCGGCTCAAGGATACCTAAGTCCAAGTCACTAGCTCATTGAACCCTACGTGTTCCTAACACAAAGCCAACACTATAGAAAGAATAGAAGACGAGCGAGAAAGGAAACAACCACGAGAAGAACAATGATCGGATCAAATGTGACAAGCTTAAAACACGGATGCACCTTATCATCACATCGGAAGAGAGGCGTACTCTCAATGCGCGTGCAGTACTGCAAGGAGTTGACTTGTCAACTTTCCGAATAAAGGTCGGAATAAAAGGAATAGACAAAAACTAGGAAATAATAAATCTTCTATTTTAATACAATGGAAAGACAAAAAGAGGTAATTCAAAAAATAATAAAGACAACATACTCTTTGTTTGCAGTAACCCCACAAAATTGTTGCAAAAGATATTGCAAACTATGTCTCTCCAAATTTAACACTCTTGAAGCTCCGAGCAATGCAATCAAAATACAAATTAGTCTGTTTGATAAAAAAAGAAAAATAATAGCATGAATTCCTAACATGCAATCAAGGAACATGGGTTATGACAGATAAGCAAATCATTAACCCTACATTGTTTGACATTAAAGTTCATATTTTGTAGACAAAAGAGGTATCTCATTATCAAAGGAATATAGGCTAGCTAATATGTTAGTGAATTTTGCAATGCTCTCATTAACAACAAATGTTTTTATATCGATTACTTAGTGCATCAAATAGAAGAAACCGAAAACGAGAACAACTTGGAATCTCAATCACTTCCTTGTTTCTCATTTATTCATAAACCGATATATCACCACAATTTCCACACACTCACTTAAACAAGTTTCTTTTTGTGTCGATTTTCTCTCCATTTAACATAATTAGACTTTTCTTTACTTCCTCTGAAGCGAGTGTGTTTATTTATAACAAAGACATTATAAAAGTGAAAGTTTGCAAACAAGAAAAGCAAAAATTGAAGTTAGGGTTTTGATTCAAAAATGGAGGGGTTATGGTTGAATCTTTTGCAAAATTGGGGTTAGGGTTTCCATTTAAGCAACAATGGAGGCATTTACATTAACTAGAATTAGAGAAGAAGAAAAAAAGCCCAAACCTTTTAAGAAGAAGAAGAACCAAGGTGGTCGAGAAAGGAGAACCTCTTAAGAAGAAGAAGAAGAACCGAGGTGGTGGAGGTGGTGCTCGTTGAGAGAGAGGCGATCGAGGGTGGTGCTCGTTGAGAGAGAGGCGACGGGGGTGTGTGTGCGAGACGGCGTGAGGAAGGGTGAGAGAGTGCGCCGTTCGTCGGTGAGTGAGTGTGGTGAGAAGTGATGAAATGTGTTTGAAGGAGAGAAGGAGAGAAGAACGCGTGCGTTTAGCAAAATAAAAGGGGTCTTTAGTATCGGTTGTTCATAAAACCGATACTAAATATGCTTGACGCCCTTTAGTAACGCGTTTCCAATTGCTAAACGTCCCATGAACAGACTTTTAGTATCGGTTGTTTAAACAACCGATACTAAATGTAAGCGTGAAAATTGAAAACTTCCCTTTAATTTCAAAATTGCCACCGCGTCTATATTTAGTATCGGCTGTTTAAACAATCGATACTAAATGGTGCTGTCTAAAGTCATTTTTGCACTAGTGCACCATTATCATCACCATCAATAATCTCAGTAATCTCATTGTCATTTCTAGGATTAAATGAAGAGTGGAGCCACCATTCTCTCTTTTAATATATTATAGCAGGTGTCTGATTGAATTGATTAAATCCAAAAAAAAAAAACCCAGATATTTATTCACTTACAACAAGTCTTTTATATATACTGATACTACCAAAAGCTGACTAAGCATATATAACCCCTTAACAATTCTGTAACTGCAATTATGTTGCAATTCACCATGCAGAGTCATTTGCCTCCTTATCATTCAAGGGTTGCAATTTGGCTATTTTTATATTAATTAATAAATTTAATTTCAATGATTAGCTTATCAGAATTCATTAATTAAAACAATTATATTTTAATTCATCGTTATTACAAAAAATTATTGGTTTTATTGTTTTTTTGTTAAGGGTAATTTAATCCTTTTAGCAATAAGCAATACTTATATTTTTTCTATTTCTCTTATCTTTCTTTTATTCCAAAAAGTACTGTAAATCTTTTTTATTTCTCCCTTCTTTCCCTCTACCCTCATTCTCTCTTCAAAATATCTTGGTAACCAAACACTCCCTAAAAAATGCCACACGACTTTCAGTGACAAATTTAATATTTGACCATTTTAAATGTAACCATATATAATACCATGACCCAATATATATGACTACTGTGAATATTGTAATTATAATAATTCAGTTGATATATAGTTGTTGTTCCCTTAATATTTCAGAAAAGTTCCACCACTAGTTGTGTGTTTTAAAGAGTTTGATATTTTAACTTTGAATATATTGAGACAAGTCTAACTTCAAAAATATCTTAGTATGACTCTTATGTTCATGACGTACGTAAATCATGTTTTTAACCCACCACTACAAGAAATTTGACATTTACTAACAGACGCCTTTAGGGGGCGTTTGTTTCAAATCTAGAACAAACATTCTCATGTTTGTTACAAGTTTGAAAATAAGTAAAATCGTAGGTATAGGTATCGTATACCAGCAAACGTTTAAAAACACTTTGGGTATAGATTTCCTAAACATGTGGATATTAATATTTCTTGGTATATGCTTTAGCGATAAATCTTAATACCGTGGGTATAGAACTATTTTAATTTTCCCCATCTAAATTGATTCCCACTAGAGCTAAATAAATATATAAATTTAAGTTCTATCTCCAAAAGATGCATTAGAAACAGTAATATTTAAGATAAAATTATACTTAAATTAATAAAGAAATATATTAAAAATTTAAGTTATGCAGTCTGAGCCACATAATTGCAATTTGTACATCATGATGAACTTGTAAACTAAATAAAACATAGAAATCAAGGAAGAACGAAAACATAGAAATAAGATTGTGTGATGGGGTTACATATGTAGCAAGTAAGGCTCTATTTGGCATGTCTCATCCGCTAGTGGATAGCGGATGAAACTAGCGGTACGCGTGTTTGGTAAGCACTAGCGTTTAGGATTTTTCGAGAAGTATTTAGTGTTTTTTCAGACGCTACTTCAAGTAGTGTTTTTTCAAACGCTGGCGGATAGCGTTTCACTTTTTTTTGACATTTTTACCCTTTTTATTTTTCTTAAATTACTTCTTTCCTCATTAACATTTTGTCATCATTAAATAATTTAATCATCAAATTAAATATCCTGTTATGTCATTTTTGATTTATCACATATTTTAACTGTTAGTTTTATCAAACACATCATTCTTATCAATTAACTTATCCGCTATTATTAAATTAGCTCATCTCTGCTATCTATTTAAACATCCGCTTATCTCTTTAATTTTATCGCTTATCTGTTATTTTTTACCAAACAGAGCCTAAGTAGAGACTGTGTGTGTGTCTTGTAGAGGGAAAAAAATATAGAAAAAGAATATTCATTATATGGATTTTATTTACAACATTCATTATATGGATAAAAGTCATATCTTCATTTTCAATGTCACGATGGTGATGTGTCAGTAAATTAAGTAAGAAATAATAAATAATCTGTAAAAAGGAAAGAAAAACAAATAATGATTCAACGATGTGTTAGGGGAATGCAGAGGCATGCGCATCATCACATTTAAAAAAAGGGTTTTGATCTTGGTACCCCCCTCCTTAAACCCTATACCCCTCTTTTGTACAAAACTTCCAAAATTACCCCTAACTAAAAAACAAAAATCAGAAAATCATCTCATAATTCATAATTCCGTAGTTGAAGAGTAAGATTCTCTCCTAAATTTTACGGAAACATCACACAAAGGATAAATCCGTAGTTGAATTCCTACGGAAACATCATACCGTAGATGAATCAGAGTTCTTCTTTGGTGCAACTTAGAAGGATTTACGGGAAAATTTACGGAATCATCTTCTTACGATGAATCCGTAGTTGATCTTTATTCGTATTTACGGAAATTTTTACGGATTCATCATGCGTTGATGTTTCCGTAGTATAAATTTTGACTACGGAATGATCGTTGATGGATGTATCCGTAGTCGATCTTCACTTTCTGTTTCCGAGACTACGGATTTATCCTAGGAGAGAAATCCGTAGTATATTTTTATGTTGCTTGATTTTTGTTTATTTTTTGCGGTCTTGCCGCATGTAGTTTAGGTGGGAAGATTCCTCCATGGTCCAGGTGGTTTGATGCGTCGAGGAGGTACATTGGGCGGTAGAGGAGCGGACACAAAGCAGATAGCCGGACACGCTTACGAGCAGCAGAGACGTGTTCGTGGACGTCTTCCAGCTCCTCCAGGTGACGATGACAGGGGAGTGCCTGACATGCATCATACAGGTTATGTTAGAGATGTTTATGAGCCTCCTCCTCCTGCTTTTGATAGAGGTTATCATAGAGATGTTTACGACCATGCGCCTGCTAGAGGTGATTATGGAGATTACTATGAGGGTGGACAGGTGGGGAATGATGATATTCCTGAGGATGATCCCCATGTAGAGGCTGATGATAGTATGGAGGCGGAGTTTGAGTTAGGTGAGGCTAGTTCGAGAGGTAGATTTAGATCGTGAGGTTGAGTCCGATTATGACTTTGATGATGATGAGGTGAGGACCTGTTCACCTCGGCCAGCAGAGTTGTGGAGCTAGACTTGGGTCCGAGGATGGCTCTCTCTTTGCGTAAGAGTCATGAGCACGTGACATCTAAGCTGCGTATTGGAGTGGTACGTAATAGCTTATTTAATATGTCTTAAATGTTGTTATCTTTTATATGCATTTTTGTTAATATGTATTTATACATATATACTGAGATCGCGGGAAGTTGAAGATTCTGCGAATGGGGCCAAGTTACGAAGCTTGTCCCGAGGTGCTTCATCCGGATGTTGCACGTTGGGTTGAGAAGTAAAGTGGTCTTACGGACCTTGATTCACCCCCATGAAGATAGTCAACCATGAGTTGCTATCTGCATTTGTGGAGAGATGGCATCCAGAGACATCTTCGTTTCACCTACCATTTGGTGAAATGACTATTACTTTGGATGATGTGTCCAACCTTCTTCACTTGCCTGTCTATGGGTCATTTTTCTTGCCAGGTAATAAATTTATTAATTTTTAAATTTGTTAAAAGTTGTTTAAAATTAGGGGAAAAAAACCACTGTAGACCAAAAAAAGAAATTATTTACCAGAGACTATAAAGTATGCTCATCCAACATACTTTTCTCTTCCTTTGAGAATCGCCCAAATATTGGAAGTCCGATACATGATGGAGATGGCTTATGATTGTGTACACCACACCTAACCTCTACCTTCCAATCCTCAACTGGAGGATTCAGAGGTTTAGCTTTTAGCTTGAATGGACAATCACACTTCTTTGAAGATATCATTCTACCTTTAGAGCAATCCACGTCTACTCCAGTGTGTTTCCCATGTTTCGCACAACCAAAAACAATCACATTTTTTCTCCCACTTTTGCCAATTGCTTTATCGGATCTGCGGATGATAACAACTATTCCGTTGGCTTTCCCCGTCTCTCTAGCCCAACGTATGAGATCATCACGGGTATGAAAAATCTACAAATAATTTACAATTATCGGATTAGACTAAATTCTAAGTACTATTTAAAATAATTAATGATAAATGCCCACCTCATTTGTTGTAAATGCATCCGATAGATCAATGCAATTGGGAAGCGTCCCATCCGACATAGCCATATCTGTATAATATTAACCATTGAAAACTTAATTAATTAACTAATTAAATAAATTTAAAAAAATAAAAAACACTACGGATTTATCTTGGATAGATAAATCCGTGCATATAAAAAAAACTAACTCGGTTTATGTTAACCACATAAATCCGTGAGTATAAATTAACACTCGGTTTATGTAGTTAACATAAATCCGAAACAATTTTAAAATTTCCTACTGGATTCATCAACATTTGAACAATCCGGGAAAAATTAAAAAAATACACTACGGATTTACCTTTTAGTGATGAATCCGGAAAAAGGGCGAAATTTTAGACTAGATCTGATTTTTTGTCAAAATAAGAGGGGTATTTTGGTATAAAAGTGTATTATGGGGGTATGGAGGCCAATGAGGGGGGTATGAAAATTAAAAGCCTTAAAAAAAAGGCAGTTAGAGAGAGAGAGAGAAAAAAATATTACTTTTTTTTTTGAAACATAAAAAAAAATATTACTATTTTATTTGGTTTAGGTTTTTTTATATCGAAAGCATTTTTTTATATTTTTATAGTAATTCAATGTATTTGAAAAATCGGAACAAATCATCTATTAAATCAAATGGATGGATTGGATTCGATCAATTATAGTTTTTAGTGTGTATTGGATGCAGCTTTCATATATTTTTTTTGATATTACAAAACTCACAATTTTAGTTTAGTATAGCAATCTACATAATTAAACCAGTTTTATTTGTGTTCCAGATTTCTTTTAAACAAACAACTTAGTGGACTTGGATATTTTACCTGAAAAGTGAAATTAAATCTGTCAAACACTTGCTTTAGAATAGTCCTTGATCAAACATTTGCTTATAATAATTTTGATGCTGCATTATAATATTGACGATGCTGTTCTTCTCAACATTTAATCATAAGTTTTATTGTTCTAGACTTCATTTGCAAAAGCACAAAAAACATGTCTAAAACTTTTTGAACCACACCCCAAAAGAATCTAGCTTTGCGGAGGCACTTTAACCTGCTTAACTCAATTACAATGTAATCTAAGAGCAGAGATTACATTTCTTGCTGTGAGGCAATCACCAAAAAGAATGTCTTAGAGAGATCAAAAGGTTATCAGACCTGTCATTTCTACTTTCCTGAATCGCTCAGAGAATATGCCACCAACTAATTTTTTTGGCCCATTCTTTGGCAACCGCCACTTCCATTTGTTTACCTCCCTTTCCCCTTCTCCCTCACTATCACCACCACCTCTTTCTCCCTCTCACCACCACGACCACCTCCTTTTACCTCTCACCACCACCATTGGCAGACCTAGATATGTTTGAGGAGATTCAAGTGAACCCCCCTGAAAAAATAAAATTAGTGCTGATATCCTAGGAAATAATGTTTTTGCATCCCCTGAAAAATATATTTTGCACCCAAGTTCATAGTTTTGCATCAAAGTTCCTAATTTTACACCACAAAGCCGGGTTCCCCGGACTAGAGTAGTCACCGACAAAGCCATGGATACTGAATCACACCAAGAATATCTGATAACAAAAAAAGGTCTATTTAATTTGAATTTGTTTTGTATTTTTTGAATATATTGATTTTTTTAAGTGCTATTTAATTTGTATTTAGGAACTTATTAGTGCTATTTAATTATTTGTGTTGGTCTAGTGCAACACAATTTGAACCTTATAAAGTTTTCTTTTGAAGCTGACACTAGTTTTGTCAGTTGCAACAACAATTGTAGAAAAGAGTTTCTCTGCTATGAATATTGTGAAGAATAGGTTGTGTAACCGGATGAAGATATATGAATGAACGACTGTTTGATGACATACATTGAGAGTGATGTATTCAATAAAATTGACTGAACTTATTATTCAACAATTTCAGAATATGAAAAGACGTAGAGAACAATTATGAAATGTATAATTTATTTAAATATATTATATATAGTTGTTTTTAATTATATTTTGAGCAAATTGTGTATTTAAAAAAATTGACACCCCCGACCCCGAGGCCCTGGGTCCGCCACTGACCACCACTACCACAACCACCACCTCCTCCCACTCACCACCACTAGTTTTTTGGCTCATTCTTTTCCCACCTCTACTTCCATTCTTTCACCTCCCATTCCTCTTCTCCCTCACAATCACCACCACCTCCTCCCTCTCACTACCACCACCACCACCACCAAAGTTGGGTGAGCCTAGATCCACAAAATTGGGTGGGTCATTTTTCCATTTTTAACAAAAGTATGAAATATGGGGGCCATGGGCAGGCCTTGGCCCATAGGGGCTTTGTGGGCTTTAGGACCTAGGAGGGCCTTTGGATAGTGGGCTTTTGGGCCAATGGGGTGGGCTAGTTATCATTGCAGTTATCCCTGTATTTTATATATCAGTGCAACTATCTCGTTTTTTATGTATTAGTGCATTTATCTCTTAGTTTCAATTGATTATTTTAGTTGATTAATAGATTATAGTAGATAGTAAAAGATAGATAGTAGATTATCAATAAAAAATATTTATCGCGTGTTTTTTTATACAACAACGACAATTATTGATCATTTTTTAGGTATTAGTGACAAATATATGTCATGTGTATTTTAAATATTAATCAGTTTAAATAGTCATTAGGCCTTCTTGTTTTTTTAGATAAAAGGTTTATAGTAATCTTCAAAAATTATAATTATCAATGGCAAATATTAATCTCGTGTTTTTTATTTATCAGTGCAGTTATCTCGTAGTTTCAATTGATTATTTTAGTTAATTAGTAGATTATAATAGATAGTAAATTATCAATAAGAAATATTTGTTTATATTAATTAGTAGTTTAAATAGTCATTAAGCCTGATTTTTTAGATAGTAGGCTTATAGTAGTCTTCAAAAGTTATAATTATCAATGACAAATATTAATCCCATTTTTTTATATAACACTCAGTTATTCCGTGTTTTTTTATTTATCAGTGCAGTTATCTTTTAGTTTCAATTGATTATTTTAGTTGATTAATAGATTATAGTAGATAGTAAAAACGTACTTTATAGTAAATTATCAATAAGAGATAGTTGTTTTATATTAATTAATAGTTTAAATAGTCATAAAGCCTTCTTGTTTTATTAGATAGTAGGTTTATTGTAGTCTTCAAAAATTGTAACTATATCAATTCTTTTATCTCGTAGTTTCAATTGATTATGTTAGTTTATTAGTATATTATAGTAGATAGTAAAAGAGAGATAATAGACTATCAATAAGAAATATTTTTTTTAAATATTAATCAGTAATTTAAATAGTCATTAAAGCTTCTTGTTTTTTAGATAGTAGGTTTATAGTAGTCTTCAAAATTTTTAATTATCAATGACAAATATTAGTCCTGTGTTTTTTATATATCAGTGCAGGTTATCTCGTGTTTTTTATATATCATAGCAATTATCTTGTAGTTTCAGTTGATTATTTTAGTTGATTAGTAGATTATAATAGATAGTAAAATATAGATAGTAGTATCAATAAGAGGTGATAGTAGATTATCAATAAGAGTGTAAATAGATTTCGGAGAGAGAAGATAAGATAATTTTAGTAGAGTAGTGTTAGTATAAATTTAGAAATTTACTTAAAAAATCTAAAGTGAAGTGATAATAGAAAGCGAAGAATTATTTATTAGAAAATAAAAGTAAAGTAAAAAGAAAAAAGAAGAAGAAAGAGAGTGTCTACTTTGCCATAGGTTTTATAGATATCAATTTTGAGAGGTTGTTTGTTACCTTTTGTTTTCCACTAGTATGATCCACCCGTGCCAACACGGGTCGATATTCACTTGTAACTTAAAAAATTGACAATTTTTTTTAAGAATTAAAAAAACAGAAGTTGTATATTTAAGTGCATTGTGTGAGATATTAAATACTCTGGACACTATCTAAAATTTAGCTATTATGTTGTATAATAATTTTAGAAAAATGTATTATTAAGATATATTTATAAATATTTTATACAAATTTGTATATTAAATTATTTGTCAAAACATATATATATATATATATATATATATATATATATATATATATATATATATATATATATATATATATATATATATATATATATCGTTTTCTCGAATTGTATTAATCGATGTTAGAGGAAAGACCCACATGGAAAACAAAAATAATGATAGCTTGCAACTTCTAATTCAAATTTATACTGCGTGCCTCGCGCACTGCAGTCTTCCTGCATTAAGAGCTACTACAAATTTAGAGATGTTGTATACGGACCCTTCAAGAAGAGATCTGTTAATAGGTATTATCTATTCATGACTCCGATGACCCTTCAAGGAGAGATCTGTTAATAGGTATTATCTATGCAAACATATGATACAAATATGTTGAAATCCAACATGATCATGTGCTTGCAAAAATATTGACTAAGTAACTCATATGAGAATAAATATTTGAAATCCATAAGCTAATTTGGAACAATCAAATAATACAATTCTATATTTTTTTATCAATGTTATTAAAACCGACCCGGTGATTGACCCGATCAGATCCACATTTGAATACTACGTCTAACCCTACTTTTGCATGTCGTTAACATGTTTTAACATGTAAATAGCAAAAGTAGCTAGTGGAGAAGAGAGTTTTTTCCTTTGTACCACTAAATTCAAAATTCTAAATAGCAAGAGTATCACAGTATATTATGAGAGACCCACATGATCAATGTTTTTGCCATAATAGTACTCTAAAATTTAGTAGTGACAACCATAGGGTATATAATTTCAGGGGTACTTTCATATTGATATGTTATTACAACATAAATTAGTTATAAGTATTATACGGTCCAAAATAGTAATAGTAAATAATAACTTACAAATATATAGCAAATATACATTTGCATAAGGACATTTAGCTTACTTTTGACTAAGGTGATTGACGTTAACAACCGCAGGATCAATGTTCTCTGTGATCTTGTTTATTCTCTCTACTTGTTTTCTAAGTGCGTAGTAATGAATAATAGAATATAAAGACAAACGTTGTAAACTACAAATATACTAATCGATCAAAGTTGTATATTGATTCTAATTGTATGTGCATCAAGCTGAAAACAAAAATATGTGACAAACCTTTTTAATATATAACATTATTTATAAGATGAGAATTAAAAAAAGTTGAAATGAATAAAATTACTCATATTTAATAACATTCTAGTTAGTAAATATTTAGAATAAAATCTGTGGAATGTGATACAAAATATTAGATGTCAAGTAAATATAATATATAAATGTAATATATAATAACAAATATATATATTTATCAAGATAAATAATAAATAGATATAAAAAGTAGGTAAAAGGTTTTGCAATAAAAGAAAGAATAGGATAAACATTATGTAATACGCTTTAGTAGAATGAAATTGTGGTAGCTCAAATGGTCAGCGTCAGGAGGTGGTAGCATGGGTGAATGGGTTCGATCGCTAGCTTCTGCATTTTTGGTGATATATTTCGAAATAGCATGCTCACGTGGATTAAAACGAAGCTGATGTGGATTAAAAGGAAGGTGACGTAATTAGTGACGTGGAAAGACATGTGGATGTATAGGTGGAAGATTCTTGGTCTAATATAATAGAGATATTATGTAATGAATTATGTACACACACTATCCACAATAATTCTCTGAAGTTTAAAATTTAGAAGTATAAGAGCACAAGTGTACAAATCAAAGATAATTTTTTCAATTAAAAAGTTTAAGTTTTCTGATAAACAATTTGTTGACAATACAATTTTTCTAATAAAAAAATTATTCTCGTGAGTTTTTTAATCCATGTGTTATTATTAGTAATAAAACTTAAAAGTTAGATTAGCAGCACTTATTATTTTTTTAGCTGACGTGCCAACATGTAAAATAAAATATGAAAAACTTATTGTTGATTGAATAAATTAAGATTAGTATGTAGCGTTGACTGACAAGTTCAGCGGTAGTTGTGGATTCGTAGCCACTCTTTTTGAGCCCATATTTTCAACTCTATCACCCCCACGCGCTCCTTACTTCAACGCGCCTCTCCTCTCATAAAACAATTCATTCCTGTCCGTACTAAACAAATACAAAATCACAAAAACTTGTAAGGTTAGGACCATTGTTATACCCACCGACAAATACTTTTAATGAAAGATAAATTACCTTTGTGTTTAAGATTAAATTTTTCACTAACTAACACCAAATTTATTCATCGCGAGAATCAAACTTGAAAGCACCAGGTCGACCTCGTATCCCGAGGACAGTTAAGCATTGGCCAATGACGTTGGTTACACAAAATTGTAGTTGATACTACTCGTGGTTAATTTTAACAATTTAATGTTAACTTTTTTAGTGAAATCAAAAGATCAAGTAATTTCGATTGTTAAGAATGAAAATAGTTTGTCTATCTTTTGGTTGGACATTGTAATTTTTGGTAAAATGATAAGAGAGCAAAGAAAGAGAGAGATAGAGAATTCATGTTGTAAATAATTTGTTCTTTTATGAATATTTGCATCTATTCTTTTAAATATATTTGAGTGAAAAGATGCACTTGTTCATGGATGATGTGATAATTGTCGATGGGTTGTGACTCCATACCGAGAGACACTTCTCTTCACCAAATTGTATGAGTTTCTCTATATATAGAACATCTTTACAAGTAGAAAGATAGATTGTTCACATGTCTACCAAATTCATAATTCTAAATCATTATCTTTCTTCTCTTGCACGTATGCAAATTGAAGTTTGGGAACTATTAATCTGTAAAATATTATTGATGATATGTTTGGTGTAGGTATCTGCAAACCATGCTAAAGAACTCTATTGTATTCTAAAGAGGATTCGCGGTTATCCTATCGCATCCAATTTAAGAGTGATTGATAGTGGAAAATCGAACACAAAGTTTTTTACACGCTTTGGAGTATTGCGTGGGATGAATTCACTTTCTTCTTTAATCTTTATTTTAAATGTTGTCACATTTATTTGAACTTGTAATTTTTTGTGTTTGATTGTTCTTCTTAGTTGCAACAATTACCAACAATTCATTCGCGGAAAGATCGAAATTATAGAAGTCCTAATAGTGTGTCATTAATGGAGTATTGGTCATGGCATCAAACAAGAAAAGATTAAAGAGAGTTGTTGAGTGGAGTGTGTGTCACGATGTGGTAGGAAGGGATCGAAGGCAATGACTAGAAGCAATGACCTTTAGCATTTCCATGGTTTAATGTCTGTCTGCATTGACTCATTTGAGTTTATCTACTGGCATGAATTTTTTAAGTCAACATATAGAGATTTTATTTTTATTTTTTATTTATAAGTAGAGAGGTTTTTGTTGACTCATTCATATGACATGGGGATTGGGGCGTCACGTGTGAGTTGACATAGCGAAAGAAGCGCGTAGTAGCGCAAGTAATGCATCATGCGCGTCAGTCACGATGAGTCGTTTTCTTTACTACGTACATTTCGTGTGACTGTTTAAACTCGCTAATTCTTCTTCCATAATGCTATTAAATTCTCCTTTTATCAGATTGAGATCAATTTCTCATTTCAATTTCTCTCTCAACAACAACAACCCTCACTTTCTTATCTTTCCAACCGCCACCATGTCCACCACCGCCTCCGCCGCCTCCGCCGCCGACGTCGTCGATGACTCCAAAAACGGCTTCTCCCGTCCAGAGATGTACAAAGAAAACCTCGCTGGTACCGTAGCCGCCTACGATCGCCACGTATTCCTTTGCTACAAGAACCACAACGCTTGGCCACCACGTGTCGAGGCCTCCGACGATGATCCTCTTCCCAAACTCGTCGCCACCACCTGGAAAACTCGCAAAAACGACATCGCTGTTAAGGTAACTTCAGTTTCTTAATTTTGCTTCAATCTAATTAGTTTTATTCAGATTTTACGATTTTTGGATTTGGTTGTTCGCAGACGAATATTACGGTTTGCGAGTCGCGTGAGAATGATGGCTTCTCCGACGGCGACGTTTTGATTTTCCCGGAAATGATTAGATACAGGTTAGGTTCCTTACTAAATAAACAATTTTGTTTAATCGCACTTTTAATATTTTAGTTATAATTTTATATTTTAGATTTTTATTGAAGTTTTTATAAATATATAAGTGAAAATATCATCATAGTAATAAGAAGATAAATTTGGTCAAAAAAAAAGAAGATAAATGTCATTTTGTTCTATATATCATGTAGAGATCAATAAGAATTTGTGTAACAGTTTTTGTCAAAAAAAAGAATTTGTGAAACAGGGAATTGCGACTGTTTTCTGTATATAACTATATATACATGCTAGGTAACCGACTGTAACTAACTTTAGTAACAGTAAAAACTAACTACCTGATTCATTAACTAATCAAAAGTCTAAGTAGGGACCCCAATCTCATGCATGTACATATGAATATATGATTGTAGGGTCCTAAATTTAGGTAAGCAGATTTTTAGCATTGTTCAAAAAATTAGCACAAAAATAAAGTGGAGAGGATTGTGTATTTTACACTAAATCCAATTGCATCACTAAAGTGAATCCTGATCCCTCAAGTAGATAGCTTCACCGATGGGTTAAAGGACATCGAATGAGTTTGAATTTGAAGTGTTCAACTATGAATATCGGAAACGGACATTTCTGTCTGCTAACTAATTAACCAACGAAAACTATTTGTATACTCCTAACCAATTGACCATTTGCTTATAACAAAAATTAACTAATCAAAATGATTATAATGGATCAATTTTTATTTGATATTTGATTTGAAGTGTATTTATTTGGCAAAATGTCCTAATATTGAGAAATTTGTGTTTGTGTTGATTGATTGATTGAAGGGGCATGGAGGAATCGAATGTTGACAGCTTTTTCGAGGATGTTATGGTGAGTGGTAAAGCATGGGGTGGTGGCCAAGTGCGAGATGAGTTGAGGGGTTCCTATATTTTTGTGTGTGCACATGGAAGTCGCGACGTTAGGTGCGGTGTTTGTGGGCCCGTTCTCATGGAGAAGCTCAACGAGGAGATTGAGCTCCGAGGATTGAAGTCTGAGGTATCTGTTTTGGCATGTTCTCATGTTGGTGGCCATAAGTATGCTGGCAATGTCATCATATTTAGCCCTGGACCCGATGGAAAGATTATGGGTCATTGGTAGCTCTTACACTTGTAGTTACTATAATACAATACACCCTCTTATTTATTTGGAGCGATTTTAGTATTGCTGGTTTAATTGTAGCGCCTATTAATTAATTTCAATTTACAGGTATGGCTATGTTACTCTAATGATGTGCCTGCCTTACTGGACCAACACATCGCCAAGGGAGAGATCATACAAAAACTTTGGAGGTTATTAGTTTTTTTATTCTTCAACTTTTATCCTGTAATCAAGTGTTACTTTGAAGTTTGAATCATATATTGTTTGTAAATTAAGACAAAAATCAAAACAATTAGAATGCGTGGCTTAGATTCTTAAACTACTTTTCCATTCCATTGGTTATTGGGCCAGGGTATAGAGTACGGCCTTATCAATATGATCAATGTTTGATCTCCACAAGGATATATACAATTATACGTAGCTGATTAAAAATTGTTTGTATAGCTGGAGACAATGTAATGTATTTTACCATATATATTCTTCCTAATACTTTAATACTATAATATACACAACCAACTCAAATTTTCATCCGCACTAATAAATAAGCCTCCAGTCCAGACAGGTGAATCAGAACTAATGCAATCTTATTTATCATGTGCGTAATTGTCATTCCTGATTGTTTGTTTCCTTTGTTATGGTTATTTTCTGTCTGATGGAGTTGTATGTGCTTCTACCTCTAATTTTACTAACTAAACTATCCAAAGGAGAACATTATTTGCTGTTTCATCTAAAATATATCCTCTGTGAGACTGTTTGGTCGCTTGTTAATGTAATTTATTGCATCTTGAGAAGTTTCTTTATAATGAAAGACGAGGATGATTAAATTTTTGTGTATGAAATTATTTCAGGGGACAAATGGGGCCACCTGATGCCAAACTTAAGGAGGCAGGTGACCAGAAACTTGCTAATGGAGATGATACTCACAAGATCAAGAAGAATGCTGTAGAAAATAACAACCTGAGCAACAATGAAAATGTGGTTGGCTGTTGCCAGGGTGTTAATGGAGTTTCATGTTGCAGAACTGAAAATATTGAGCAAAACAAAGAGGTTAACGGAACCGCAGAAGAAGCGCATAAAAAGAAGGGGAGCAAAATAAGTTTAAGTTGTTGCAGTTGGCCTGTATTGCAGGAGCGCCCTATTCTTACAGCTACTGGTATAGTTGGAGCTTTGGCAGCTGTTGCTGTGGCTTACAGATTTTATAGAAGGTCAGGCTGAAATTCACTCATATAATACAGTAAGTTTTAAGTTGCCTGGGGTCTATACTATAATCCCTACTTTTTCAGTAGAGGGTTCTGATTTCTGAGTAATATCAAGAAATAATTATGGAGCCAATCTAAGTTAGTCATAGGTACACGCTTCTATTTATTGGAATTGAATAGATAGTAAAATTCTAGCAAGATATGTAGTGTGAATGCTTTACCTTTTTTTTTTTTTTTATTTATAAAAGGTCAATACAATTATGGCTGGGTTGTTTTTGTTTCTTTACGTTTCTGCTTTTTTGTTGTAAATTCAAAGTTTATTGTAATAATTGAATTTAAAAGATGGTTGTTTCCTTTTTCCTCTTACGTTACCTGTTTTCTAGTGACTTCTAAGTTTTACTGTGATAATTGAACTTTACCTTTGTATTTGTTAGCTTGTGACTTCTGAAACTCAGTTCACTTCGTAACAGCAATATTAAAAGCCAAGCATACAATGACATCATTAAAATCAAAATTGAATCATACCAGAAGATCCAGAACCAATCTTTATATACATAGAAATGTTAACAATTCTACAGTGGCTCACTTAATACTTTTTTGGTAGCTAGTTATGTCCTAAACTAGAAGTCCTTGCCAAAAACTTCATTAATACTAAAAAATTAGAAAGAAATAAGAGTTTCATGAATGCTTTACGCGTCGAGCAATTTCGTAAACCTTATTTACTTGAAAGATTATGTATTGAGCTTTGCAATCATCTCCTCTACCAACCTCAAAGTAGTATCTGCTAATTTCTCTCCTTCTGCATCAATTTCATCCATTATCCTTTCTATAAGCTCATGATTAATTTGTTTACGTCCCGAGCCATAACTGGAGCAATCTCTCAGAAGCAACAACAACTCTCGAGCCATCGATTTGGCTCTCCACGTTCCATCGATGCTTAACTGAAGCAATCCTGGCATCACTCCCTCTGTTAAAATCAATCCTCTATATTTTTCTCTGCAGCTCTGGCATATCAGAAGTAGAATCCCTACTGCATGTTCTTTTGCTAGTGAAGTTCCATCTTCAATAGTCTCAACCAGTATCCTAATAGCTCCTCCAGTACTAGCAGCCTCTAAAAGTCCACTCTCTGATGAAGAGACAATATTTTCTAGCAACCCAATAGCTTTCTCAACCAATGAAGATGATTTTACTGAGCTGTGTATCAGTTCAAGCAAGAAGAGTATAACACCAGAAGATACAATCAATGGAATAATCTCTTGGCAGGTTGTGAGATTGTGGAGAGTAGCTATAGCATCTAATTGAGACTGAATGCAACTGCTATTGATAAATTCAACCAAAATTTGAACTGCCCCAGATGAAGCTATTGCTACCTTATTTTTCTTGCAAGAAGAAAGGGTTAACATTGCAGCGACCGACATTTGTACCACCGTCTGGCTTTCACAGTGAAGGAGGTGCAGTAAAATTGGCAATGCTCCAGACTTGATGATCCGAATCTTGTTTCTGTAAAATTTGTGAAAAAGTTTCTGTAAGATACTTCACTAACTTCTATGGAAACTTTTGAAAGCATTCTTACAATAGAAGAAATTTCATATTCTTCTCCATTGTGTTTTTTTCATTACTTTTTGGCAAAGAATCATGATGGTATAATATAATAGAATCCACTATTAACTAATGCCAACCATTGTTACATAACACATATTCCTTAGACCCACCAGTAAAAAAAACAACCTTGTGGGTACTAAAAAGTTCAAACTTTTTAATTACTCCAATAGTGTTTGGTTGAGTATGTTTTAATCCCCCCAATCATGTTAATGAGCAAAAAATCATCTTTTGTATCTGTTATGTACTACTCTTAGTCTTCACTCCTGATAATGGAAGTATATATTTTGGCTATGAAATATCGACACGGACACCGGACATTGACACGCAGACACTGGTTTTGATTTGAAAAATACAAGTAATTGAAGTTATACATGTCGATGTCCGTCACGATACACGTGTCGAATCTTTGGACACGCGTCTTTAAATGAAGTGTCGATCGATTGCTACAGAATTTTGGACTATAAACAATCTGAGGAACTGAACTAAGAACAAATTGAGGAAGTTTACATTGAATGTTGATATTGAGGGTGAATGAATGAACTAACCGTTCACTGCCAAAGGAAAGACTGAGAAGAGCAGAGAGAGAAGCTTCAATGGTTTCATAGTTTCCAGAATGAAGCATTGAAACTAAAGGAACCATGACTCCACTTTCTGCTAATTTGTGTCTTTGCTTATTGCATAATCTACTAAGTTCCATAGCTGCTTGAATTTGAGCTTCACTATCACCATTCCAAAGGGTTTCCACAATCTCTTTCTCCATTGAAAACTCTCTCTCTCTCTTTCTCTCTCTCTATTTGGTTTCTTATTTTGGTGTACCTCACACTCACTCCAAGTTGTCTATCTATAATATATCTTATTTGTTAGGAAGTGGTAATTGTAGCATTGAGATTGGTTGCTTGAAGAGGTAACGTTAAGCTTTTGAGGGTATTCCAATCCATTGTTTCACCTACAAGCAACATATAATTCTTCTTTTGCTCAGCTTTTTGTTTCTCTCTTTGGTGTGTCTGTTGGTTTTTTTTAATAATATTAAAACAATATCGATTCCTAAGAATGAATCTTTTACTTTCCTTATATAGAAGCAAACACCTTCAGCTTTTGGTAGGTTCAATATTTTTTGTTCACATTTTGCAGTGATTTTGTGTTAATGCTTTAATGTGAGATTAGCTATAGCTAATAGTAGGAGCTTGGAAAGAATATTTTAGTTTAATTACTCTTATTTATCACATTGACAACATTTTTTATGC
Source organism: Oxytropis ochrocephala (assembly GCA_020916435.1). NCBI lineage: Eukaryota > Viridiplantae > Streptophyta > Magnoliopsida > Fabales > Fabaceae > Oxytropis > Oxytropis ochrocephala. The sequence goes on along the minus strand of CM037095.1, from coordinate 924,062 downwards.
TTTTCTTCTATAATGCCAATTCCCTTTTGACCAATGCCACTAAAGCTACCAATATACTCTAAAATAAAAAAATGGGTGATCACTGTTATGAAGCTTTACTAAATATTACCTCGTTTCTTATTATCAGAAAAAAAAATGTGGTCTATTTCTTAATTTTTTTAAACTATTAGTATACCGTTTTTTTTTTAAAAAAAAAACGATATACTAATAATTAAAGAAAACTGGTATACTAATAGTATACCGGGTTTTATTTGTAGATGAAGTAGTGTGTATTATTTTAAAATTTTAATTTTTAGTTGTTACTTGTTAGTTTATATTTATTTTAAAAGGGTGTTGTAACCTAATATTGGGTGCAAGCGGGTCGCACACTCTGTTTAAAGGGGTGAACCCGGATAGTATTTGATTTCGATTCTTGGCAGTGAAAAAATTTGATGTTAGACTTTACTTGTAAAAACATATTAATTATATATTAAATTTCTTATGTGTTATGAATGTGGAAATTAGTTTTTTTTACAAGTTTCTTGGAGTACAAGCATATTTTATTGATTGGAAGCCTATACAAAATTCTAACTAAATTACTGGTAGAGAAAAAGTGTTGAACAAGGTGATATCAATATGTCAATTAGTTTTTCTATTGGGGAGATTGATTTTGGACAGAACAATGGATGCAAATGAGGTGTTAGACTCAGCAAAAAGAAGAAAAGGTAGGTGTGTGTTACTAAAGGTTGACTTTTGAAAAGCTTATAATTCAGTTAGTTGGAAGTATTTGGAATACATGCAAATGCGAATTAGATTTAAAGATAAAAGGAGAAAATGGATGGAAGCATGTTTATTTTTTAGCTCTATGTATAAATTGCTTAGTTTGATTGATTTTGTTCAATTCATGGGTACTTGTCAAACTTAGCCGCTTGGCTGGACTAGTCCAAATTAATGGGCCAAAATCAAAAAATAGGTTGAAATTTTGTGACTAACTTTGGTTTATTTATTGGGTTTGTAAATCTCATGCTAGTGGGTGCCAGACTCGACTTTTGATTTTTAGCAAAGGAAAACATTAAAACACGACCCCAACTTAGTCTATAGGCCAACTGGGCTGGGCGAAAACGGGCCAGTTGTTTTTTTAACCTCTATTTAGCGAGTCATCCCAGACTAAAATATTGGGCCATCTTACCGGTCAATTGGGTTGGGCCAAAATGTACACCTATAGATATTACAATAATGTTATGTAGCCAAAAATTTCAGTCAAAAATAGACAAAAACTAACTTACAACACCAATTATAACCAAGTTTTTAGACGATTAGTCAACCTGCTTTTTCACAGTTTTCGAGGCGTTGATTAAAAACTTGGTTAATTGATCACTTGGTTAATGACCTAAAAAACTTGGTTAATTGATATTGTAAGTTGGTTTTTGTCTAAATTTTTTTGTCCAAATAACATTGTTGTAGATATTAACTTGATTATATAGTCAAAATATTTAATTATTTATGAAAAAATAACATATACAATAATGTCCGAAAGGACTATTTTTTTGCTTTTCTGAACGAACCATTCATGACCTCATATCTAAATTAAAAATATGATAGGATATATTATACCTTAGTTCACAACCCCAACACAATTATTCATGTTCTACATATATATATTTTTCTAATACACTCGTACACAAGGAAGTGATTTTTTCATAACAATAAATCCACATCATCCATCAAGTTTCTCTTTTTCTTATATTAACCTTCAAACCATTCTTCATAAGAAGTACAATCGAGTGGCATGGTGTAGCATCATGACCTTCCACCAATTGTACATGATATTTGCTCAAAATAGCAATGGCTATTATCTTCATTTGAATGAAAGCCAAGTCCTTTCCCAAACATGTCCTTGGTCCTGCATTAAAACTAATGAATTTATAAGATGGTACATGAACAATACCTCCTCTTTCAGAAATCCATCTCTCTGGCTTGAACTCCAAGCAATCTTTCCCCCATATATCTTCAAACCTACCCATTGAATACAAAGAAAATAATATTGTTGTATTAGGCTCAACATTATGGCCACTTGGAAGTATATCACCTTTTATTGCTTGCTTTGTCTCAAAGGGTATAGGAGGAAAAAGCCTTAGAGCCTCACAAATTGCACCATGGAGATAAACTAGGTTTTTCACCTCATCCACATCTAGCATATTTTTAGTCCCAAAATGATCTTTGACCTCTTCAAGAATCTTGGCTTCTACTATAGGGTTTGTAGCAACAAGCCAAAAGAACCATGTAAGAGCTGAAGTTATAGTATCTCTCCCAGCTACAAATAGATTGAATGCAGCATCCCTTAGAAACTTATCATCATGTAACAGTTGTCCTTCTCCGCGTTTGGATACTTCACAGCCAGTAACAACAGTAGAAAATTGGCTCTGGAGGATCTGCACGCATCCTTCTCCATTATCTTCTCTCATCAAAGTTGTTAAAAAGTCAACCATTTCAACATTCTTACTATCTTTAGTATTACTTAGCTCTTTTCTTTTAGAAGCTATATTTTCATATATAAATTGATCAAATATCTTGCATGCTTTGGTCATGGTTTTCTCTTGACCAATTTGAAGCCATTTTTGCAACTTCCAAACACATTTTGGCAATGCATGTCTATAGAATATGCACTCTTCAATTTGGTTAAAAGCTTTCTCACATGCAACATGAGGGAAATCAATAGAAAGACAATTAGGGTCACATCCAAGAACTATAGAACAAATATTATCAAAAGTAAAGCGATTAAACACATCTTGTAAATCTACTACCAACCCTTGTTGTTGCACACGATTCAATATAGGAATCAAGGTTTTCTCTACCTTGTTGTGAATTATTTTCTCTTGAAATAATTCAAAGCTTCTTTGTTTGAAAAGAGAGTGAAACAAAGACCTATTATATTTCCATATTTCCGAATCGGCAGTGAATATTCCTTCACCAAAAGCTTCAAACTTGTCGCGAAATTCTTCGCCTTTGACATAGTTGGAGAAAGACTTGCTCAATATATGGTGCACATTGATGGAGTCACTAGTGACTAAATAGTCCATTTTTGTGAACCATGGTCCTTTGAACTCGGCAGTCCCCTTGTGTAGTTTGAGCTGTTCAGTTATGTAATCGTGAAAATGCCACAAGTTCCAAAGGAGTTGGGGTAGCATGCCAAGGATAGGGTAATTTATCGAGAGAGAGTGTTTACAATATAGACTACGATGGAGAAAGAAAATGGATAAGAAGGAGAAGAGTGCACAAATTATTGGTGCATAGACATCCATGTTGGCTTTAGTTGGATATATGATGAGGTACGTATGGGTGTGTATGGATTTGTTCTTATATATAAAATAAAATGCGAAAGACATACATTTTTTTTTTTTGGTTTAGTTATTTTTTGTCTTAATTTTTTTACTTTGTCATTAATGTGCAGTATTCACCAATTTTGTTGGTGACTAATTTACATTGAAGAACTTGGCTGACCAAGTGTATACTCGGCTTTGCCGGTCCGTGGGATCTCCTCTTTTAACAGAGTTTTTGGGTGAGATCTGAGTCCAGCTACCATTCGGACCAATATTTGTTGATTTTTTGTTTTTATTTTTATTTTTTTATTAAAACTTATCTATTTTTTTTTATTTGCTCAAGGGTTTTCGATATTTAAGTTGGCACCAGAAAGTGATGTATACTAGCTAGCTATTCGATTAAGTCCACAAAGTCATCACCATTATTAAAGAGAGAAAGCTCTTTCTTGCTTACAATTTGTGATAATGGTAGCTGCATTCAAAGATTTTAATTGAATTAATGGTTGAGTGTTAATGAGTTTATGAATAATTATATACACGTCTTTTTAAAAATATTGGTATTGCAAATACATCACACCAAGAATAGAGATCCAAAACCAACACCGTTTTATAGTGGCTTAATCTACTTGGGATGTAGGGGGTTGACTCGATGTTCTCAGATTACATTTTCGCAGTAGACAAATTCGGTGTTGGCCAATTCGAAATTTGATTCTAAGCACAAACAAATATTAGTCTTTCGTTAAAAGCGTTGAAACACTCTATAAGTAGTAAAAAGGTAGAAGTGTGTTACTAAAGGTTGAGTTTTGGAAAGCTTATGATTTGGTTAGTTGGAATTATTTGGAAATCATGCAAATGCCAACGAGATTTAAAGAGAAATGGAGAAATGGAAGCATGTTTATTTTCTAGCCATATGTCTAAATTGCTTAGTTGATTGATTTTGTCCAATTCATGGGTACCTGCCAAACCGAGCCACCCGACTTGGACCAGTCCAACCAACGGGCTAAAATGCAAAAATATTTTGGGTTGGATTAGCTTAATTATCTATTGGGCTGTGTTTTTGTAGCCCAACCTAATCCAAATTACTTTGCTAGTGGTCGGCCTAACCCAGTTTGATTTTAAGCAAAAGAAACCATTAAAACTATAAAAAAAACATTAAACATAGCAATGGCGTATCTAGGACTCTGTGGTTGGGTGTGCAAAATTTTTTAAACACCTACATTGCTATAAATATAATAGAGGAGGAAGAGAAGAAAGAAGAACATGCTTGAGAGTGAGACAACGCGAAGAGGGAGAAAATTAGAAATGTGTAAGAGAGTGAGTAATAGTGTGACTATAGTGTATTCGTTAGGTGTAAAATTAGGAGTTTCAATACATACAAATATTTATGGGGTGTGCAAAATATTCTTTTAATACGATGTTGCTCCTAATATTTTTTTAATAGGAGTATTGGTACTAATAATTTTTTTTCAAGGTGTGCAATTGACCACCCTGGCAAACACCTAGATCCGCCCCTAAACACAGACCCAACTTAGCCTATAGGCCAATTGGCTAGGCCAAAACGGCCCAGTTGTTATTTGAACCTCTATTTGGCAATTCATCCCAGACTAAAACATTGGACCATCTAACTGGTCCATTGGGTTGGGCCAAAAATTGACATTCTATATATATATATATATATATACTAGTATAATTTATCAGTCGTAAAAGTGCGAATTCAATTCATTTTGTTTAGACACGATAAGTAAATTACTTCAACTATTTTAAATATTTATATAATAGTAGGAAATTAAATTTAGATTTATATATATATATATATATATATATATATATATAAAATAAAATTATATATTACAATTTCAATTGGGATGTGGGGTTTTGTCCAAAAAATGATTTTGTTTCTTGTCTTATAATGTTACGTAATAATTAAATGAAGGAAAATTAATATAAAAGTATTCAAACAAAGTACTCAAACGAAAATTGAAACCGATGAAAATATGATTATCATCTAATGTATTTTGAATGAGTATATAGAAAAGCACATTACTATTACTAATGGCGAAAAAAGAACATTTATTTTGTAATATATCATTCATAATTTGTTTTCTCTAAGCTTGTGAACTGTGGGAATTCGATTTTATTGTTATAAGCAATACGGGTATACATCTCATTTTGCCATAAAATTTTAAATTATTTTTGGCACCTTTAAAAATGCGATTGTATTTTTAAATGTGTTATATGACACGTCGATTTCTTTGTACACCGGCTTTTATCAATTCATTATGATATATATATATATATATATATATATATATATATATATATATATATATATATATATATGTTTATACATTTATTTATTTTTTATATATAGTGAATATTTTATATACTATTTGACTATTTAAAGTTAATTTTGATTTAATATATGTACATATATTGCGAAAGAACTCTTATGGTATTTTGTATATTCCTATAAAGAAACTATAAACGGGAAATATCAAACTAACACTTGAGGATTATTAGAATATGAAAAATCTAGTCTTATTCGTAGATGCAATGTTTATATAAAAATCTTTAAGATTATATAAAGATTAATATCTAAAACTCTAAGTAGTAATACATAACCAAGGTCACGGGATCGAATCCAGGACTTGGATGAGATGGTAAGTCTCTCTTCCAAACAACCAAGGTCCGGGATCGAATCCACCTTGGGCATGCAATGTGTTAAATCTCTTGAGGAGAGCTTTGCATGGTTGTGGTCCTACCCGACTCGAGGATTAGTCTCTGCAATTGCGCTTGAGAGGATACCCGGTTTATACCAAAAAAGACACGATAAGATAATTACTTCAACTATTTTAAATATTTGTATAATAGTAGGAAATTAAATTTAGATATATATATATATATATATATATATATATATATATATATATATATATATATATATATATATATATTATAATTTTGAGATCCCGTGAAATCAAATAATACTTTAGTAGTGACAACCCATAAATAAAAATACTTTAAAAACTACATAAGTACTAATCAAATAATACTTTAGTAGTGACAACCATGATGTATATAATTTGAGGGTATTTTCATATTGAGATGTTATTACAATAGGAATTACTTATAAATATTATACGGTCTAAAATAGTATTAGTAAATAGTAACTTACAAATATATAGCAAATATACCTTTGCATAAGGACATGTAGCTTGCTTTTGACTAAGTTGATTGGCGTTGACAACCGTAGTAGGATCAATGTTCTCTCAATAAATCTTGTTTATTCTCTCTCTACTCTTGTTTTCTAAGTGCGGCGTAGTGAATAGAAGAATATTAAGCACAAACGTTATAAACTACAAATATCTTGATCGATCAAAGTTGTATATTGATTCTAATTGTATGTGCATCATCGTTTGAATACAAAAATATGTGACAAACATTTTTAATATATAACATTATTTATAATATGAGAATTAAAAAGGTTGAAATGGATAAAATTACTCATATTTAATATTGATCTTGTCTATTGGCAAAAATTTTGGTCTAGTCCCCCCCTTCGCTTTTCTCTGTTTTTTTTACTTTTTTTATTAATAAATTCGGGCAATCTGTCCGTTTGTTAAAAAAATACTCATATTTAATAATATTCTAGTTAGTAAATATATAGAATAAAATCTATGGAATGTGATACAAAATATTAGATGGTAAATAAATATAATATATAAATGTAATATATAATAACAAATATACATGTATCAAAATAAATAATAAATAGATATAAAAAGTAGGTAAAAAGTTTTGCAATAAAAGAAATAATAGGATAAACATTATGTAATATGCTTTAGTAACATGAAATTGTGGTAGCTCAAATGGTCAGCATTAGGAGGTGACAGTGTGGGGGAATGGGTTCGATCCCCAGCTTTGCTTTTTTTTGATATATTTCGAAATAACATGCTGAGGTGGATTTAATTGGTGCTAATATATTTATTGACGTGGCTGATTAGGTGGATGCCTAGGTGTCAAATTCATGGTTATATATAATATAGATATATAAACTTTATTACAAAATGCTTGATAGTTTATGAAAAATTAACATGTACAATAATGTTGGAAAGGACTATTTTTTTTCTTTTCTGAATGAATCATTCATTACCTCATATCTAAATTAAAAATATGAAAGGGTATACTATAGTACCTTAGTTATTTTCACAACTCAAACACAATTATTCATGTTCTACATAAATGTAGTTTAGGGTTAAATATGTTGGTAGCCTTTATAAAACTGAGACATTTCAAGTTTAGTCTCCATTAAATTTTAACAGGTGTTTTTGTCCCTCACAATTTCGTTGTCAGTAGGTTTAGTCCCTAATGACTTTTAATAGCATCTTTTGGAACATTTTATAGTGCTTCTAAGTGCTATTAAAAGTCATGAGAGATTAAAACTGCTGATAACCAAAATGCCTATTAAATTTTATATGGACTACAAATGAGATTTTAGACTTAGCAAATAGAAGAAAAGATAAGTGTGTGCTACTAAAGATCGACTTTTGAAAGCTTTTCTATTAGCAATGGTGCTAGAATTTCTGAGTGCTAATTCACCACTTCTCATTGCAAAACACTTATCTTGTACTTTGTTATAGGCAATATAATTTTCTAGCTTTCCTTTAGTTTCTTTCTTTACATTTCTGCAATTTATATTTTTGTCATTTTCAATTTTCTCTAAATTATTGTTCTCTACATTTTTGTCATTTATACTTATGCCTTTAATTTTATGTAATTGTCTATTATGATTATGAGTGAGTAGATCCTTATAGTCTTGAGATTGTGGGAATAATCTAATGGTAGATCCCTAAACAATCCCGAGTCTAATATCCATTTTATTAAGTCTTATATTTCAATCTAGTCTCATTGCCCTTCAAGTCTTTTTCTAAATATCAAACGAAGAATCGAAATATGAAGTTTAATATTGGAACTATGAGATTAGACAAGGGAATTAAAACTTGAAAATAGTTTTGAGACTCTTGAGATAAAAGGTTTTGAACTTAAAGGGTTTTGACAACAATCAACCATTAAAATAGGCTTGATTGTTGGTTTAAAACACGCTCTTATACTCTGAAAAGATACATGAGTTTACAATTGAACACATTGTCTTTGAAATATATTACTCTCGAAACATAGAGAATAGATAAGGGATTGTGACTCATTCTATCATTGAGATGAAACCACAATTCTAGGACACTTTTATTTCTGAATTTTAATTAAACAACATCATCTTCTACTACTAATCAATCTTTTTAGATAATCAAAACCGAAAATAAATTGGTATTCATATAAAGCCTCTTGGATTAACATTTCTTACTGGGCAATAGAACCGTGCACTTGCGGGTTATCATTAGGCTAGCCTAGTTATCTATCGAGCGGTGTTTTGTAGTCCAACCTAGTGTGCCAGTTGGTCGGTCCGACCGAGTTTGATTTCTAGCAAAGATATAAAAATAATAATTAACACACGGTCGGGAAACACTAGACCCTCCGACCAATCCATTGAGTTGGACTAAAATTGACACCTATAGATATTAAATTCGTTATATAGTAAAAATGTTTATTTATTTATGAAAAATTAACAAGACAAATAATTTTCAAAGGACTAAATTTTTTCTTTACTGAACGAATTTTTCATTACCTATATCTAAATTAAAAATATGAAAGGATATATTATAGTACCTTTTTGTTATTTTCACAACTAAACACAATTATTAATGTTTTACATATATAGTTTTCTATTACACTTATACACGAGGCAGTGGTTTCTACATAACAATAAATCCACATCATCCATCAAATTTCTCTTTTTCTTATCCTAACCTTCAAACCATTCTTCATAAGAAGTACAATCGAATGGCATGGTGTAGCATCATGACCTTCCACCAATTGGACATGATATTTGCTCAAAATAGCAATGGCTATTATCTTCATTTGAATGAAAGCCAAGTCCTTTCCCAAACATGTCCTTGGTCCTGCATTAAAACTAATGAATTTATAAGATGGTACATGAACAATACCTCCTCTTTCAGAAATCCATCTCTCTGGCTTGAACTCCAAGCAATCTTTCCCCCATATATCTTCAAACCTACCCATTGAATACAAAGAAAATAATATTGTTGTATTAGGCTCAACATTATGGCCACTTGGAAGTATATCACCTTTTATTGCTTGCTTTGTCTCAAAGGGTATAGGAGGAAAAAGCCTTAGAGCCTCACAAATTGCACCATGGAGATAAACTAGGTTTTTCACCTCATCCACATCTAGCATATTTTTAGTCCCAAAATGATCTTTGACCTCTTCAAGAATCTTGGCTTCTACTATAGGGTTTGTAGCAACAAGCCAAAAGAACCATGTAAGAGCTGAAGTTATAGTATCTCTCCCAGCTACAAATAAATTGAATGAAGCATCCCTTAAAAACTTATCATCATGTAATCGTTGTCCTTCTCCACGTTTGGATACATCACAGCCAGTAACTGCAGTAGAAAATTGGCTCTGGAGGATCTGAACGCATCCTTCTCCATTATCTTCTCTCATCAAAGTTGTTAAAAAGTCAACCATTTCAACATTCTTACTATCTTTAGTATTACTTAGCTCTTTTCTTTTAGAAGCTATATTTTCATATATAAATTGATCAAATATCTTGCATGCTTTGGTCATGGTTTTCTCTTGACCAATTTGAAGCCATTTTTGCAACTTCCAAACACATTTTGGCAATGCATGTCTATAGAATATGCACTCTTCAATTTGGTTAAAAGCTTTCTCACATGCAACATGAGGGAAATCAATAGAAAGACAATTAGGGTCACATCCAAGAACTATAGAACAAATATTATCAAAAGTAAAGCGATTAAACACATCTTGTAAATCTACTACCAACCCTTGTTGTTGCACATGATTCAATATAGGAATCAAGGTTTTCTCTACCTTGTTGTGAATTATTTTCTCTTGAAATAATTCAAAGCTTCTTTGTTTGAAAAGAGAGTGAAACAAAGACCTATTATATTTCCATATTTCCGAATCGGCAGTGAATATTCCTTCACCAAAAGCTTCAAACTTGTCGCGAAATTCTTCGCCTTTGACATAGTTGGAGAAAGACTTGCTCAATATATGGTGCACATTGATGGTGTCACTAGTGACCAAATAGTCCATTTTTGTGAACCATGGTCCTTTGAATTCTCCTGTGCCCTTGTGTAGTTTGAGCTCCTCAGTTATGAAATCATGAAAACGCCACAAGTTCCAAAGGAGCTGGGGTAGCATGCCAAGGATAGGGTAATCTATCAATAGAGGGTGTTTACAACATAGTCTACGATGGAGAAAGAAAATGGATAAGAAGGAGAGTGCACAAATTATTGGTGTATAGACAAGCATATTGGCTTTTGTTGGATATGATATGATTTGGGGTGTATTGATGTGTGCTTATATATGTTTTTTGTCTTTATTTGCTCAAGGGTAATTTTAGATATTTATTAAGTTGGCATCAAAAAGTGATGTATACTAGCCATTCGATTTTTAGTCCACAAATTCATCACTATTATTAAAGGGAGAAAGCTCTTTTTTGCTAACAGTTTGCGATAATGGTAGCTACATTTAAAGATTCTATAAATATACATGTTTTTTTAGCAAAATATTGGTATACAAAGACATCACAGTAAGATAAGAGATCTAAAACTATATTGTCACCTCAAACCAACAACGGATACTGGTTAGTACATGGTTAATACATGATTACCACAATATAACTTTGGTGTGGTCATCGAATAGTTTCATTGATGAAAAAATTACTATTATGCTCATTTAATAACAATTACTAAGGATATCCTTAGTATCATAAGTCGACAGTTGTTCGAGTAGTGGTAGGTAGTGGTTGGAAGTGGTTAGTGGTGTTTGGCAGTGGTCGGTGGTGGTTAGAGTGGTGGTTGGTGGTGGTTGACGATGGTCGGGGTGGTGGTCGACGGTGATCGGAGTGGTGGTTGGTGGTGGTCAAAGTGGTGATTAATTGACTGTGGTTGAGGTGGTCAGAGTGGTGGTTGATTGTGGTCAAAGTGGTGGTTGACGGCGGCCGGAGTGGTGGTCAGCAGTGGTTGGTGGTGGATAGAGTGGTGGTCGACGGTGGTCGGAGTGGTGGTTGGTGGTGGTCAAAATGGTGGCCTGTTGTCAGAGTGGTGGTTGATAGTGGTCAAAGTGGCCAGAGTGGTTGGCGGTGGTCAGATATATTGATGATCAGAGGTGAATGAAACAAAAACAGAAACAAAAAATATAAAACCTATTTTTGTGGTTTTGAGTTTTGATGAAAAACTATTTTGAAATTAAGAAAAAAACCAACTCAATCCCATTTTACACGAACATGTTTTTCAGAACCACCCCGAACGGGCCCTTAAATAGAGAGGAAAAAAAAGAAGAAGGCAGAAAAGAGGCCAATGGGAGACTAGACCAAACTTAATGCAAGAAAGAAACTAAAGTCAAAGCAGAAATAAGGAATCTTAAGCTAAAGACCCCCAGAAAACAAACCAGCTAGCCTAACGAAAAATAAAAATAAAGAGACAAATAAAATGACTAAAAAACAAAACCTAATGAAAAGGAGACAGAGACAAAAATTGTCTTTGAACGAGTATTGTATCCAACGACCAATTTCTTTTTTTGTCTCAATTTCTTCTTTTAGGTGTTGAACACAACTAGTTCAAAGTAATCAGCCCCTGCATCTGCTCCATGGGTATCAGAAGCCACATAATCACCAATATCATTTGACACCTCACCCTGAAAGTTTTCTTAAAATTCTTATATCAGATGCTACTACTGTTAGAATAAGCAAATTTTGGGGGTTGGACTCTTAAAATTTATAGGTGGAAATTTCCCTCAAGCCTATTTCTTCTTTTTTTTTAGTTTAAAATGTGCATAGTAAATTTATTTTCCCCCAGATTAAAAATATGTCTTGTCCCACTAGACAATATTATCTAAAAAATATATGTATAGAGTTATATATAATTGATAAAAGAGAAAAAATTTGTGTATATTTTCTCTCTTTAATCTTCTAATTTTGCCATATTTTCTAATACTAAACACACAAATCAAAACACATAAGATTTCAAGATTAATTTTTTTTCATAAAATAACATATTTTGTCTAAACTTATAATAACGTATTTTTTACCCCTAACAAGAATTTTTGGATCCACCACTACCTCAAACCTTACATGTTTTTTTGACGCAAACCTCAAACCTTACCTATCCTTTACAACATACCAAAAATTTGATTGATAAAAGAAAAGAATACCAATAAAAACAATTAGTATAGCTCAATAAGAAGCTTACTTATCTTTGGGTTTTAAAATATTTTTATAAAATCCATTATATATAGTAATACGAAAAATATCCAAACCAAATATATCATTTTGAATTTGTGAGTTGGTTCGGATTTGCCCAAACCACTGAACACCCCAATATAGTATAATAATATATTTCATTCTTTCATAATTACTTTTATTATTTTAGGAAAAATATTATTACTTTTATATAAAATTGCATGTTAAGGCACCTTTTTTTCCTTCAATATTTCATTCTTTCATATTCAATTTCGCAAATATTTTTTAACATCATATGACATGGGTTCTACACCCAAAAATATATGACAATGATTGACACCTTAACTGGAAGTTATTGTCAATTAAGTTAGGCACACATCAATTTTAAACCAAAATTTTGGGCTAAAATATTTGAGAAATCCTTTTTGAATGATTTTGATATATACTAAGTGAGACAAATAATTCCAATACTTTTGCGAAGTGAGATTAGAGCATCCACAATGGATAGGTAAGGTTTGAGTCATTAAATAAACCTCACATATACGCATCACTTTTTTATATCTTTTTAATACTAATACCTAATAAATACTCAATCCTCCAATGTAACACTTTCAAAAAAAATTCTTAAATGAGTCCACAAATAACTACACATCTTTATTTTATCAACATATAATTCACAAATTTTTAAAGCTGGGCCATTGAGTTAAGAAAGAAAGTCGTGAAGAAGGATTCCTCATTATTAAGAATGATTCTTAATAAGGAAAAAAGAGACCATCGTAGATGCTCTTAGAAATTTGTTTGACGAATTTTCCTCAAATGCAAAATTACTAAGATGCTCCTCTTCATACTTTTTGAATCTCATTCCTAAGATAAAATGTCCTTTATCATCAAGCGGGGGCGGCTTAGTGATAATACCCCCAAATTTTATACAAGAGGTCCTGGACTTGAGTCCAAGGGAACACACACTAGGAATTTTGTTACTTAATTTTTCTTCTTGCTGTAATTTTTCTAGATTGTATGCACAATTGGTATATAGAATAATAGCACAATTTATTCTCACTTCCTCTGATCTAGTTGAAGTTAGCTCTTTAAGTCATTATCCAATGACAAGCCAAGCCTAGTTGGAAATAATCATGTGAATTTTATTTTGATTCTTTCTTGCTTCCTTCAAGATTGGGACCACTATATATTTTCCCATGCTAATCATTCTGAAATTACTAGGACAGAATTAATAGTTAGACAGCTTTCAACAAGGGTGATGTTGATGGATTTTTCTAACTTCTTGAAAACAACTTTTTCAAAATGTTGTGTTTGCTATAATTCTGTTGAAGAGGTTTGGAAACTACTATCTGAAAAACAGAATAATTGTGCTGATTTCTTAGCTAAGAAGGGAGCTTATTCCATCGTATCTTCTCACTGGGAGTTCCCACCTCTAGGGTTAGAATCACTTATTTTGTAAAATCGTATAATTGTTAAATCATTGAAAAAAAAGGAACACCCTATTCTAAAATCTTGGATCTGCCCCTATCATCAAGTGACTGTCAACCTAGCTATTTTTGTTCTTGGTTGCTTATAAAGTTGGTTGCGGAGATCCTGGCGGTCTAGTTGGCAAAGGTCATGTATTGACTTATTTCGGAAAACCAGTCTATTTTTATTAAGGTGAATAATTTAGTAAATGGGGTGGTGGGTGGATTATCTTAGGATGATAGGGAATTTTTTTTACTTTTAAGGCACATTGATTCGGTTAATTGGAGTTTCTTTGACTATATTCAATGCAACATTTTGAGTTTGATCATAAATGGAGAGCTTGGGTTTTGACATGTGTTTTTTTAGAGCCTAACGATGTTGGTAAATGGTAGTCCAACTAAAAAGGTTGGTATCAAGTAGGGTTTGAAGTAGAACTGTCAATTTTAGCCCAATACAGTGGGTTGGTCCAGTTAGCCCGATTTTATGTTGGGTCAGACTCTAAAAATTGAGGCACAAAATCAGCGGTAAGTTTTTTGGCCACGCTCGATTAACTTGATGATACAACTGGGTCGGGTTGAACTGGCCCGTAGGCTTGGGGTTGGCTCGTTTCTTTTGTTATTGTTTTTAAATTTTTTCAGTGTAGTTTCGTTTTTTGGCCCATGTTTTTCCCAACCCCTCCCTACTCACCACACACCCCCTTCCCCTAAATATTCCCATATTACCCTCAAATGCAACGCGCATGGAAACACAAGTTTGTTGTGTTGTCAAGTGGTACAGTGCGACACCACCGAACTAGTTCGGTTAAGTTCTTTCGTGTTAAGTATTTCATTGGTTCGACCCTTGACAACCGAACGAGTATGGAGGGAGTCCACTGAATGTGTTAAAACCATGAACCAGATGTGTTAAAAGGGAGGTGTGTTGCATTTACAAACGTACGGTACTGTAGTGTCGTACCGGTTCAATGCTAAAGTATTGTACGCATTAAATTCCAGAAAGAAAAAATAGGGAACGCGCTTGGAAGTTTTTTATTCATTAATAGTATTTTGGTCATTTTACATTCGGGGGTGTGTTGAGTAGGAGGGGGTTGGGAAAAGCATGGGCCTCGTTTTTAGACTGGCCCATTTATTTAAAAGAAATCTGGCCCAACAAGCAACAAAAGATATTATGAGTAGACTAGTCACCGACAATGTAAATGGATACTGCACACTAATAACTCGGCAACCACCACCGCCGACAACCACTCCGACCACCATCAACTACAACTCTAACCACTATCAATCACCACTCTAATGCTATTAAATATCCTTCGGGCTTTTTAACTGGTGTTTTATGAGAAATGCTACCAAAAGGTGCGCTATTTATTGATTATTTTGGCATAGTGAGAATTGTGTGGATTGAAGGACCACAAGTTTATACTTAATTACAATAGGCGGCATTGACCACCATAAACTACTTAAATTTCATAAAGAAATAAAAAACATTCAATATATAAGGAGAAATTGAAGTAAAGAAACTCCTCTTTTCAAGCTTTTCATGCCGAATGGGTGGGCCAACAACATGGCAAATAGACTAGGGTGTAAATTAGTTCTGCTCCCAACTAGATATCTGGGAATTCACCTTGAGGCTTGTTAGTAGTTGACTTTGACTTGTTGTTTTAGTCAACAAGGGTTTTATTGTAATTTTGCATTTTGGTACCTTTACTCTTTCTTTGCAATTCTGTTAGTTTTCAGTTAAGGCAGTTATGCCCTTCTCTATTGTAACAACTGATATATAGAGATTTCATTCAATGCAAAATGTAAGACAATTCAATCAATTCAGTTTCTCTAGAGTGAATAGAATAACAAATTGGTATCACGAGCCCTACCTTGGGGCCTTGATCAAGAATCTTTCTGAAGAAATTTCAATTTCTTCAAGCTCGTGCAAGAATGGCGAATTCGAACAATGGAAATGAAAGTAACTACATGCAGCCATCAATACCGAAACTCGATGGACATTATGAGCACTGGAGTTTACTCATGGAGAATTTCCTCCGATCAAAGGAGTATTGGTCGTTGATTGAGAATGGCGTTCAAGAAGCAACACCGGGAATACCAGTGACGGAGGCGATACAGAAGAAGATCGATGAGTCTAAACTCAAAGATTTGAAGGCAAAAAATTATCTGTTTCAAGCAATTGATAGACCGACACTTGAAACGATTCTGAAGAAAGATACTGCGAAGCAAATTTGGGATTCGTTGAAAGCAAAATTCCAAGGTAATGATCGGGCGAAGAGATCGACACTTCAAGCGAAGAAGAAAGGAGTTTGAGGTGTGTGAAATGAAATCGAAGCGAAACCATCGATGAATACATTCCTCGAGTTATGCAAATTGCGAACAAGATGAGGATTCACGGTGACAAAATGGATGATGGTGTAATTGTGGAAAAATCTTGAGATCGCTCACCGAGAGTATAACTACATGGCGTGCTCTATCGCGAGAATCAAAGGATACTGAGAAAAAATGTCGTGGATGAGGTTCATAGCTCTTTAATTGTTCATGAGCAAAATTACCTTCGGTTTGGAAAGAATCGACCTGAAGAACAAGTTCTGAAAGTTGCTGCTCAAGAAAGAGGTCTTGCAAATGGTGGAGGTAGAGGAAGGGGAAGCTCCAGAGGAAGAGGTAGAGGAAGGCAATCGCGTGACACGGTAGAATGCTATAAATGCAAGAAACTAGGGCATTACAGAGGAGCAATGTCCTGAATGGGATAAAGAAACTAATGCTGCAAACTACTTAGAGGCTGACAGTGAAGAATTGATGTTGCTTTTGGTATCCTCACCTGATGATGAAGAACAGAACTCTCAGGTATGGTACATTGATTCAAACTGTAGTGTACACTGTGTAAACAATAGAGTATTAGATGATAGTGTAGAAGAGACACTATTAATGGTAAATACTAAGAGTAAGGGGGATGATAAAAACTTGGTCTGGTATTTGGATTCGGGGTTTTCAAATCATATGAGTGGAGATAAAACTTGTTTTGAAAGTCTTGATGAAACTTTCAAACAGAGTGTAAGAATAGGAAATGGCATGAAACTGCAAGTTGCTGGCAAGGGGAACATAAAAGTAAAGATGAATGGTATTACTCACCTTATTTCTGATGTATTCTACATTCCTGCCCTCAAGAGTAATTTGTTGAGTATAGGACAGCTCCAAGAAAATGGTTTGACTGTGTTGTTCAAAGGAGGAGAAGGAAATTGCAGAGTTTATCACCCTGAGAAAGGCCTCATACTGGAATCAAAGGTGGCATCTAATAGAATGTACAAACTGTTTGCAAAGAACCTGGAAGAAAAAAAACACGATACCTCAAAGTGTTTTCAAGCCTCAAGTGATGAAGTGACTCACTTGTGGCATTGCAGAATGGGACATTTGAGCAACCATGGATTGAATACTCTGCAGAAGCAGGGCATGGTACAAGGTCTGCCAAGTATAGCACAAGAGAGCAAGGTGTGTCCTGATTGCATGAAAGGGAAGCAGCATAGAGAACAAATTCCAAAGAAGAGCAAGTGGAGAGCAAAAGCCAGATTAGAGCTCATTCATGCTGATGTGTGTGGCCCAATCACTCCAGCATCAAACAGTGGAAAGAGGTATATTCTGTGTCTCATAGATGATTATTCTAGGAAGACATGGACATATTTCATGAAAGAAAAGTCAGAAGCATTAGATCACTTTAAGGCATTTAAGAGCATGATAGAGTTAGAAATAGACTCGAAAATTAAATGTCTTAGAACTGATAGAGGGGGAGAATTTGTGTCAAATAACTTTAATCAATTCTGCATAGATACTGGTATAAAAAGAAACTTAACTACACCATATACTCCTCAACAAAATGGAGTAGTAGAAAGAAAAAATAGGAGTATTATGAACATGGTGAGATGTATGTTAAGCTACAAAGATATACCTAAAAGTTTCGCCCGAGGCGATAAGATGGGTATGTATATCCTCAACAGTGTCCTACTCTATCCTTGAAGAGAAAGACACAAGAGGCTTGGACAGTCATGAAGCCATCTGTTGCCTGATTAGAGTATTTGGTTGCATCGGTTATGTGCATGTACCTGATGTGAAAAGGAGTAAACTGGAAGACAAGAGTAGAAAGTGTATCATGCTTGGAATTAGTGATGAGTCAAAAGGATATAGGATGTATGATCCTATTGAAAAAGGAATTGTAGTGAGCAGAGATGTAGTGTTTGAAGAACATGACAAATGGGACTGGAATGAGGAGCAACAGAATGAGTTAATAACTGAGTTAGACTGGGGAGAAGAAGATATGGCTCAAGCTGAGATTCAAGAGAGTGAAGCTAGTGAAGAAGACAGTGCAAGTGACAGGGATGGTCAAGAGAATGTTCCTGACAGTGAAAGTGACAGGGAGGTTCAAGAGAATGCTCATGACAGTGAAAGTGAAGGTGTGAGTGAAAAGTCTATTGCTGTAGAGAGAGATGCAGAGCAATTAGATAATGACACCAGAATTAGAAGACCACCAGTATGGTGGGGTGACTATGAAACAAGTTTCAATATCTGTGCTGAGGAAGGAAAGGGAAGCCCCACAAATGACATAATTACTGATCCAACTTGTTTTGAAATGGCTATCAAAGACAAGAAATGGAAGCAAGCTATGGATGAGGAGATAGAGTCCATTGTAAGAAATGAAACATGGGAACTGGTTGATCTTCCTGCAGGCTCAAAGGTGATAGGGGTAAAGTGGATATACAAAACCAAGTTGAATGAACTTGGAGAGGTAGACAAGTACAAAGCAAGATTGGTTGCAAAAGGTTACTCACAAAAACAGGGAATTTATTTTAATGAGGTTTTTGCTCCTGTGAGTAGACTTGATACTGTTAGATTAATATTGGCTCTTGCTGCTCAGAGAAGGTGGGAGGTATACCAACTCGATGTGAAATCTGCTTTTTTATATGGAAAGCTGAATGAGGTTGTCTATGTGGAACAACCAAAGGGATATGTGGTAAAAGGCAGTGAATCAAAGGTATATAGATTACACAAAGCTCTCTATGGATTAAAACAAGCACCTAGAGCTTGGTTCAATCGCATAGAAGCTTATTTCATCAAAAAGGGATTCACTGCCAGTCAAAGTGAGCAAACTTTATTCTATAAGAAAAGTGAAGAAGGTGGGATTCTCATTGTAAGTATCTATGTAGATGATCTCATCTACACTGGAAACAGATCTGACCTGATAGAAGAATTCAAAAGCTCCATGAAATCAGAATTTCTGATGACTGACTTAGGAGTGATGAAACACTTTCTGGGCATTGAAGTGATACAGGGCAAAGAATCAATTCAAATTTGTCAAAGAAGGTATCTTTGCGATAGAATCATTAAAATGATTCAACATGATGAATCAGATTGCACTCGTTCCCATTACTCCAGGAACAAGAATTGATAAGGATGAGAAAGGGGAAAAGGTTGATGACACAATCTATAAGCAATTAATTGGCAGTTTAATGTACATAACTGCAACCAGACCTGACATTATGTACGTGGTTAGCTTGCTTAGCAGATTTATGAGTAAGCCTACAAAGTTACACATGCTGGCAGCCAAGAAGGTGTTGAGGTACATTCATGGAACCATGGATTATGGAATCAAGTATGAGAAAGGCAAACAAAGTGATGAATTAGAGAAAATACAGGGATATCTGATGCATGATTATCTTTGGAGACCTAGAAGATAGGAAGAGTACCTCCGCTTTGTATTCCTCCCGTGCAAAGGTGCAATAGCACGGTCTTCAAGAAAGCGACCAATTGTGGCACTCTCTACTACTGAAGTCGAATTTGTAGCGACATGTTCAAAGACATGTCATGGTGTTTGGTTACAGAAAATATTGAATGAATTGGGCCTGAATCATGAAGATTGCACTGAGATTTACTGTGACAATAGCTCAGCAATCAAGCTATCAGCAAATCCAATACTTCATGGCCGTAGCAAACACATTGAGGTCAGATTTCATTACCTCAGGGAGCTGGTAAAAGGTGGAAGGATCAAGCTCACTCACTGTGGTACAAAAGATCAAGTAGCCGATGTTTTTACAAAGCCTCTCAGCAGAGAAAGCTTCTTCAAGATGAGGAAGATGCTTGGAGTCTATAAAATCAATACCACTAGTATAAACTAAATGATCTTTCTCAAAGGAACATTTAGTTTAAGGGAGAGTTTTGTTAGTAGTTGACTTTGACTTGTTGTTTTAGTCAACAAGGGTTTTATTGTAATTTTGCATTTTGGTACCTTTACTCTTTCTTTGCAATTCTGTTAGTTTTCAGTTAAGGCAGTTATGCCCTTCTCTATTGTAACAACTGATATATAGAGATTTCATTCAATGCAAAATGTAAGACAATTCAATCAATTCAGCTTCTCTAGAGTGAATAGAATAACAAGGCTAACCCAAACAAACTGGCAACTTGAGAACCGGTAATTACAAGAATTCATATGAAGCTGGCTGCTTAGGAACGGTACTAATCAAGTTGGTGCTTAACTACCTCCCTCTATACTATATGAGCATCTACAAGATTCTTAAGGGATCAAGTGGTTAAAAAGATCATTCAGCTGCAACGACAATTCCTCTATAGCAAGGAAATGACAAAGTCACAGAGCTTCCTCTAATTAAATATTTGGTGGGCTTGAGATTGATGACCTAACCATCAAGAACATTGCCCTCATATTCAAATGGTGGTGGCGATTTTCAGAAGAAGGAAATTCCATTTGGAAACGGACTATATGCTCTATCCTTGCAATAGTACATCAACAAGGGAAGTTTGTGGTTAAACATCTCAAAAGTTGCAACCAGGGACGAGAAGATTAGTAAAGTAATCTCGAAATGATGGTGCAAAAGGACGAGAACAAGGAATACACAAAATTCTGGCAGGACACATGGCTAAGCGCGCGTTGTCTAATCTTATGACTTAAATATTAGTAGCGCTAGCAAAATAAAGCGCTACATTTTGGTTTAATATTTAGTAATGTTTTCCTAAGTAAGCACTATTAAAGGTCCTTCATGTTTTTTAAGTAGTGTTTGTTTTACAGGAAGCACTATCGAAAGGTGCTTCATTTATCAATTATATATTCTGGCGTAGTGAGAATTGTGTGGACCGGAGAACCATAAATTTATACTTACGATGGGTTGTGTTGATCATCGTGAAACAAAGTTGTCAAAATCGGACCGGGTGGTTCAACTGATTGAACCGAGAACCGGGCCTCGAACTTGAGAACCGCCTGGGATGAAAACCGGAAATTGAACTGGATAACCGGCAAAAAACTGGGAACCGTACTAAAATACGGATTTCATTTTTTTTCTTTAAAATTGGTATACCATGTTGATTTTTGAAAAAAAAAATGATAAATGATGTTGATTTTTGGTATATGAGATATTTTTTATCTTTTTTTATAATTAAATTGATGAAATAAATAAATAATAAATTAAAAAAATAAATATGTACACTAATATTTCTATCTGACTATTTACAATATTGTAGTATCTATGATTGTTGAATATTATAATTTTATTATGTCACACTATATTTTGTTGTTTTTTATCATTTATATATTGTTAAAAAATATTAAATAATCTATTTAATTAATTCCGATTTGACCTCCAATTTCAATCGGTTGAACCTTGAACCTCTACCACTTCCAGTTCAATGTCCAGTCCGATTTTGATTACCTCATCATGAAGTTTTGAGCAACTTTCAATTAGTATTTGACTATCATAAATCACTTGAAGAGTTGCTTAAAAAAAAATCACTTAAACAGTTGGACCATATATATATATATATATATGATTCTCTCATTTCACACTAAAGTTCCACCATCTAATCCTTCCCTTATTCTCAATATTTTGTCTGCCAACTTGTGGTTGTAGATAAACATATATGTTGTTAAAGCAGAAGCAGTTTTTTACTCTTTTTTTTCTTTTTAGAATAAATTTGACAAATGTATGTGGATCATATACTTTTGTCACCTCACTCACCGCCCTTCTATATTTATAGTCTACTCTATCAATGCTTAATTCCCAACGTCATTTTCCACTCCCCATGTAAGGTAAGGTTTATAATGCATATATATATATATATATATATATATATATATATATATATATATATATATATAGGAGTGAGTATATATTTAATTAATTATGATGGGATGCTTAAGGTCCACATTTGTTCCTTTCATGGTTTTTTTTCTTTCCACACTCAAATCCGCGTAGATAGAAAGCAACTTGTAGTAACTAAAAATAAAAATATTCATATTCATTAATACCAAATCTCATACAATATATTTGATATACATCGCATACGTGATGTATTCTTGGACGTAGTAGTAACTAAAGGCATATATATAATATATGCAAGATGATTTTGTAGGAAGTTGTAGATAGAAACCCCTATACACTATAATAATAGAAATTAGATCTTGCGGAAGGGTTAGGGACCGTTACGGATTAAAAAATAAATAATTTTGTTATTAAATAATTTAGAGATTAGTTTTTAGAAATTTTTAAGAAAATGATCAGAAGTTGTTTTGTGTTTGTGTAACATACTGAAAATCACTTATTTTAAAAAAAATCATTCTTTAAAAAACTGATTTTTAAGAGAAATTACTCAAAACAGCTTCTCATCATATGAAGTAGTCTTTAGATTTATCTATAACAAACGGACAACATGTCATCATAAGTGATTATTTTTTTTAAAAAAAGTGATTTTAAATTACCTCGGGACGGGTCGGTCTTTCACAATAAGTCGAATTAAGATTTGGATCGATCGTTGAAAGAGATGTTCATATTTAATGTCAATAATTTCTCAAATAGAATTACCTCGGGACGACGGGCTTAGGCACTCTATATATTCAAAAAAAAATTACCTCAGGACGGAGAGAACATGAGAAAGTATGCACTGTTCACCTAAAAATATGTAAGATAATATTAGATTTAATATATTTAGAAATTGAATAATGTGAAAGGAAATTGAGTATAGATGAAAAGAAAGAATAGAGAAGAGTTTAATAACATGCCTCATGTGTAAACAAATTTTGTAAACATACGTTAAATTATGTCCACCTTCATTCCAAGTTATTGTAATATCATGTTCTAATGCATATATACAAATTTTTACATGTTAGGATAGGAAAGAAGCAATTGTTAGGGTGAGGAAGTGTCTTGTAAAATTTACTGTTGATCAATACTTAAAAATTGCTCGAAACAACAACAATAACAGATGTCGTCCATCGTAAGATGAAGCTCACAATCCTCAACGTCCTCACGGTTGAGACAGTGACTGAGTCGGTCTTGATTCAACAAAAAAAACAAGAGAAACAAATTTAAGTTGAGTTTTGAGGTATTAATATTCGTTTTCTTTATGTTTTATCGAACCGACGCCAATTAGGTTACCTCTCATCCGTGAGGATGATTAATACCATGAGCTTCTACTTACAAAGAGTCGTGCCGGTCGTTGTTAGAGTTTTGAAAGTTTTCAAGCATCGGTCCACCTAGACCATATAAGAAGCTTCACCACCTTATAAGCCCTTGATTCATTGAACATCTAATGTTACTACGTGAATTGTAAGTAGAAGTGAGCTCGAATTCCTTAAGAAGTACCTCTAGTACGTAGATGGAAAGAACATGATTAAGAGGGGAGATCTCACATAGATGTTCTGAACTGTGCCAAGGCCCATCATGGAAGAAGTCCCACATGGCGAACCTACATCACTGGACCAGGTAATCTCTTTCTAACCAAATAAGCGATGGAGATCAAATCTCCCCTCATCTAACGGTCAGGACTCAAACCGCATTTTTTGATACTTTCACCTAGAAATACTCGTTCAC